>WACJ01000001.1:0-421390 GCA_008973525.1 Stenopsyche tienmushanensis | reverse complement strand
TAATTATATCTATGTCTTTTGTCGATGCTTGGATTTCGAATGGCATTCAATTTGGGCATTTGAAAGGGTATTATTATAATTTATTTTTAATATTTTAAATGCTATTTCATTTTTCCGAATGTAGTTTTCGCCGTAAAGATGCTACAATGCCCGCGCGTACGGTATTGTGTATTAATTTTTCTTATGTTTCACCATCTGGGCTGAAATGACGGACATGTGATTTTAGCGTTCGTAACTCTTCATCGTCGGTTAAAGTCTGGTGAGTTGTAGAAACAATACAATATTGATTATCTGTAATGAGTGGCATATTTTTGTGTATTGCGTTCATGTATGGTCTCGTTCGCAAGGTCATTGTAATATGAATGTCTGTGAGGCTCGACTGAAAGTGAGGAAAAGAAAAATATTTATAAAGAACAGTATCGAAACAATGTGACGACTTTGCGTTTAAAAAAGAAAATTAAACGAAATATGGCGGAACAAAATATGCATGAAATTGCTAAAAATGAAGGTGAACATTCTATGGTTTCTTTTATTCTCTCGTAAGTGCTGAAATTTTATGCCTCAGGTATGAAAAGGTAATGTTTCATCACATTCTCCTGATTTTTGTTATACACATTTTTTAATTTAGGTATTTTGTTGTTTGTGATCGGATTTTTGAAAATTGTGTCGCTTTAAGGTGGGCAGCGTGGTCGGCAATGGGGTGTTTTGGCTCTCCCGGCGGAAAGGGCGGTGGCGATCCTTCTGAAGGAGAAGATCTAAAATCTCAGAAAAGGCGCAGCGATGCCATTACCAGACAGTTACAGAAGGACAAACAGGTTTCATATCACATTTAAATGATTTTAATCTTAAATTTGTATCGTTTAGTTCTTTTACTGATCTGCAACCGTTTGCTAATCTCGTTATTTGAAATATCGAAAAGAGTTAAATCCTTTATCTCCGAATGAAAATTTACGATGTTTGACTTTTATCAACGAATATCTAAACATGACTCGCGTAAATCTCAAAAACTCCAATAACAACGCGTATGTACGCGTGCAAATAAAAAATATATGCATATTTTATATAAAACATCGCTATATCTGTCCTCAAAAGCGCCACATTTCAAATAATGAGTTATTAATTAGTGATAAAGGATTATATTTGAATGAGCTTAATCTATCGTTTCGAAGATACCAAATGTTATGTTTCCACTGCGGTAAAACCGCGCTAAAAATAAATAGTTCTCTTTCAAACGAACATATTATAATCTGTCTGATTAATCGCGTAAGCTGATAATTCGAGGAATATCTAGGATTTCATTATTAATAAATGTTTTTAGCTTTATCGAGCAACTCATCGACTGCTGTTATTGGGCGCTGGAGAGTCTGGAAAATCCACCATCGTGAAGCAGATGCGCATACTTCACGTTAACGGGTTTTCAGAAAAGGAGCGCAAGGAGAAGATTGAAGACATTAAAAAGAATATAAGAGATGCAATTCTTGTGAGCGTTTGTTATTGTGCGCTTCCTTAAATTAAATCTTCATTTTTATCGGTACTTTACAATGCGCGCGTCTTTCTTTTGTAGACTATTACTGGAGCGATGAGTACTCTCACCCCACCTATTGCCCTAGAACATCCTGAGAATCGTGCTCGAGTCGATTACATCCAAGACGTAGCTTCGGGACCCGATTTTGATTATCCCCCCGAATTTTATGATCATACAGAGGCCCTATGGAAAGATCGCGGTGTCCGCGCTACATTTGAAAGATCTAATGAATATCAACTCATCGACTGCGCCAAATAGTATGTATTTAAGCAACATTGTTTTCAACTTTTTAGCATATGCTGTCCTGCGGGATCGTCATGTCGTTATTCAGGATTGTCACAAAACGATGAATATTTTGTTAATATTGTATACACGCCATTAAAATTGATTGTTTATTTAGGGTTGTCGCAATTCATTAATAATACTAATAAGAACAGTTTTTTTACAAGGCGTTCTGAGCAATACGTCCCAAAATAGATTCAGTCGCGTAGCAAAGATCATTCAATGAACAGTCCTGATGATTTCCGTTGAATTTATTTAAAAATAAGATGGAATCACCAAGATCCATTCAAATATGTAGATATTTTTGAATTCATCAATATGAGTCTCGTAGATTTGTTTTACTATGATAAAACATAGCGACTCACCGGTGAGTCGCTGGCGGTTAAGCGTTTAAATAAATAATATTCAGGCATTTGTGACAAAATGATAAAGTTTAGTTTGCATGAAATTGCTGCCCGCATATGTATTTTAATCGTAAATGTAGCATTTTATTGCATTTCAACTATTTTAGTATTTCTGTTAATACCCAAATGAATTTGTTTGTTTAAATTTCAGTTTTCTTGACCAAGTTCATGTGATAAAGCAGCCAAATTATACCCCTACAGAACAAGATATATTACGGTGCCGAGTGTTGACATCGGGAATATTTGAAACACAATTCGTTGTTGACAAAGTTAACTTCCAGTAAGAATGTTTTTATTAAATATATATATTTGTTCAATTTGAATATGCATTAGATGTATCGAAAGGTCTTTGCTGATTGTTTGACAATGAAAGAATTTATTTTTATCATTTTTGAATCAAAATATGTACAAATATGTTGCGCTTCGAAAGCGTTTATCCTTTAGAGAATGTACCAAGGATCGAAAAATATGATAATCCATCAGAGCCAGGTTTGGTGAATATCCAAGAGAGACTCCAGGATTCAACACGGTGTGAGACCGATTACCGTGTTGAATTCTGGAGGTTATTTCGTTTCTCATTAAATTCTTCTCTATTAGGATAGATCCAAGGTATTTGAACTCTTGGACTCATTCAATATTTTCACTGTTAATACTCACGGAGCTGTAACCCCCAGCCACCCATGATACCATCATATATTTCATTTTAGCATAATTAATTTTCATGCCAAAACTAGCAGCAGCTCCATTGATAGACGTAAGTGGAGCTTTAGCTGTCGAACACGGTGAATGCATCTTCTGCAATAATTCTCTGATACTTAATCGAGGATCTGTTTCCATTATGGCTCTCAAATATGTTGTCATCAAAATTTAAGGGTTTTCCAGTTGTCTTTTAAAAATCGGTTACCCGATTTAAATTTTTAAAACCAAAATCGACATATTGTAATGGTAACACTTCACCGTACATTTAATTTATGGCTTTTATGACCTTGATGGTGTTCAACCCCTAGTCGAAAAACAGCAGCATATAATGTCGAATGTGATGTTGATCGATTTTGAGCTGCTTATGGAGATGCTGTCTTCATCGTCTATCAAAAAGGGCATGGACTTATCGATACATCTATAATACATACATTTAAGTGTTGCTGTTTATTTCCAAAATGTACAAATGTAATAAAATGTTTGTCTTTTGATCCTTTGATGAGTATGTTATAATCAAAGGATTAAGAGCATTTTTAAATATTATTAATAAAAGTATTTTATATCTTTAATTGTTTTTTTTTAGTATGTTTGATGTTGGCGGTCAAAGAGATGAACGTCGCAAATGGATACAGTGTTTCAATGATGTAACTGCCATAATTTTTGTAACAGCATGTTCTTCTTATAATATGGTGCTCCGGGAGGATCCTACCCAAAATCGTTTAAGGGAGTCTTTAGAACTCTTTAAAAGTATTTGGAATAATAGGTTTGTATAGCGTCTTGTAACAAATGATTGCAATAAATACTCTATAGAGGGGTCTTACAATTGAATTATATTTTAGATGGCTACGCACAATATCTGTGATTCTCTTCTTGAACAAACAAGATTTATTGGCTGAAAAAGTACTAGCGGGCAAATCCCGCTTGGAAGAATATTTTGCAGAGTTTTCTCGCTATATTACTCCTCCTGATGCCTGTCCTGATACACGCGAGCATCCAGATGTTGCACGTGCCAAGTATTTTATCCGTGATGAGTTTCTTGTATGTATAATATTTATCGGTTTACGATATGTATTTAATTATTTCAAACGCGCTTCCATCTAATTTATTTCATCATTTGCAGCGTATTAGTACAGCTTCAGGAGATGGCAAACATTATTGCTATCCTCATTTTACTTGTGCTGTGGACACGGAAAACATCAAACGGGTATTTAATGACTGTCGTGATATCATACAGAGGATGCATCTACGTCAGTATGAGCTCTTGTAACTGCTCCGCTGTCCTTTGTCACAATGCACACAACAGGTTACATATTTTTAAATATCGATTTTATTACATTAAGAAAAAAATATTCAATAAGGATGCTCGATTTTTAAATGTAAATAAAACGAGTTGCGTGTGAGGTATACACTATCCCCGTCTTCTGCCGTTCAGTGAGGGTTGAGTCGGTCGTCTCCTTCACTTGGACGCTCCATCTTTGTGGTGACCGTCTTGTTCCTCTCTTCCCTGATACACTGCCCACTATCATTAGTATTTATAAATTTTGTGTATCCCGGTGAGCAATGTGTTAATGAAAAACTTTAGTGTTCGCTCCAGGCAGGCACGGTTGAGAGTATTTTTGATTTTTTGTTTGCATTTTATACGCATAGATCTGTGATTTAAAATAGTCCCAAATGAAGAAGTCTAAAGGCATTAAACCGCATGATCTCGGTGACCAGTTGATGTTGCTTCTGTTCGAGATAATGCCCTCAAATTGCTCGTGAAGAATGTCCATTGATTGAAATCCACACCAAACAGTGGCTTTATCCGGGATGTATCTCGTATGGATTGTTATCGTCCCAAATCTGACAATTTTGCTTGTTCGCATATTCATTCTTCCCAAAATGGGGCTCGTCGTTAAAGATGATTCTTTTGGCGACATTTGGGTCAACTTCCAACTGCTCCCGAGTTCAAAGAGCAAACACATAACGTTGTCTTTGATTGTTTACTTTAAGTTTTTGGGTCAGTTGGATTTTATATGCGTGCAGATCCAAGTCTTCGTTCTTGTGAATGACGAAAAATTGACTGCCTCGGATTTATCTGTACGCTTTCATAAGCAGTGATGTTTTCAGCAGATTTTTCATTTTTGTGATGTACGGCTGTTGGCTGATTGTTTATCGAACCGGTTGGCTTGAATGTGGCCACTAAATGTTGAATAATCGCAGGGTCGTAACAAGGGGGTGGTAAAGTAGGCATCCGCCATGGGCGCAACTGGGCTTGAAGCACAAAACGCAGAATATCGACCTGGTCGAGGGTTGCACATGACCATTCTACTTTACATGAATCAACACTGATAGATTTTGCGTTTTTTAATATATATAAGTTGTCTAATCCTTCTTTTCTTCTCAGCTGGCATAAGCCCGCAATAAAATAACTCATTCAATCGGTCTTTTTTGGACAACTGCTTAGTTTCAGATGTTGCCACGTTAAAAAGGAGAGCACTTAATGTTTGCTTGGAAGAATGGCAGTCGAGATGGATGAACGGTTTGAATGGAAGACAATTTAAGTTGCATCTCTTTCGACTAGGGTTCAGTAGCCTTTCGGAGTATCTATGCAAACATACGGACATGACACCAGATTGTGTTTTATGGTCATGTCTGGACATGGAAGCTAATCAGGAAGTTGTCCTTCGTAGTGTCAGAGGTTCCGCTTCACCTGTTGAACACGTAGACTTAGTGGGTGGTCCACGTGCTGTGTGTTTTAACGCTGTGTGCGTTCTTTTGTTTGCAAGCGTGTCTGCGATAATTGGTTTACTAATTACTGTGCGAACACGTTGGTTCATGGTGGGTCTTCAAAAAAACTTTATTTGTAATGAGAGTTTGCAATCGTTCTGTAAGCATGTTCGAATATGGCGTCCGATCGCGAGGTGCTCATTCGTCATGTCAGCGGTCTGAAAAGCGGACCGGTTGGACACACAGACTTTGTGGCCACTCCGTCCTATTTTAGGGTTTTTTGCGGCATTTTCGGAGATAAATGCGTACCTGGGGCCTTCAATGATCTGTACGATCATGGATCAGACGCTAATTTACACGGTGGCTCAAAACACAAATGGCCACTCAAAGTTGAGAATGAGTGTGTCCTTGTGGACATGGATATTAAATTCAGGTTTTGCACCTTGCTGTGCACTTTTGTTGAGTAGACTTGCCCAAATTAGATACTTTCCACAGCCGCTTCATGCCCTCGTTATGGGTCTGAATAATCTACTCGGCAGGACGGTTGTAACAAGGATCAAAATAACATAATGCATGGAACAGGCACTGATTTCGAGCGTCCTTATTGAAAGACGCCATATAATGTTTTCACTTTTGATTTATGCAAATGTTTATTCGATATTATTGACTGTTTCAGCTCTGCCCTCATAGAAAATATCGCAGTGATGGTTGCTACAAGACCAGCACACTGTGATTAGATGCATCTTTACGTTTAACAATCGTATACTTTCATAAAGGGAATGAAATATACGTATGTGTGCGCATATAAATATATACATAAGAATACATCTAATTAACATTTATGTTTATATATGTATAAAATATATATATGTATATGCCCATAAGTGTATGAAATACGCACACAAATATATATTTATGACACCAAATTATCTCTTGGACGCAATTAAGCACAGCAGAGCAATATCTCAAAAAAAAAAAAATCTATATGTATAGGAAAAAATTGGATTTGTATCCAGTCTTGCATATTCTTCTCAAATATCGAGGCTGACGGACATAGGTTTTATTTCTCAATACTTATTTTGCACACTCTGACTTTTCGTATTTAATTATTAACAACTATTGTGAGTTTATAAATTGTATAAATTTTTAGCTTAAGAACTTTTTAGAAACTAAAGTATTGTCGCTAAAGCCGACACACCAATTGATGTTACCCCCAAATATTTTCTCTCCCATTATTCGATGATGATGATTGTTAATATTTTTGAATTGATAAATAAAAAGAGGATTATGTTTTTATTTAAATTAATTTATATTGAGTTGAATATATAGTTTTTTATCGTCATATTTGATGTTATTTAAATGATAATTTTATTTTTTAATCACATGTGAATTCTTAGTCGTTAATAACCGAGACAAATATGGCTGAAAAATTATTTTGTAAGTGAGTGTCGTCGTTTTCTGAATTTTATAGGTAAATTACAAAACTTCAAAATGATTTTTACGATCGCACCTATCTAAACTTTAAAGATGGCGTGATTGAGTCGCATTTTATTTTCGCTTTATTTGTATGTTTTTAATCCGGCAGCTGTCGTAAACGAAGGCTACGATTAAATTTGTTTAGGCCGTACTTCGGTCGACAGCGTCGTGGTCTTTGATGGATACTTAATTTTGTCGCTTATCAACGTGTATACGCCCGAGTGTATATATCGTGTCCGTAAATCTGTAAAATGGGTAGCCACGAATTTTACGCTGTTCATTATGAATATATATATATATTTAAATATCAAAATTAAAGTATTTAAATCGTCAATAAGCAAACTGTCGTTGTGCGCTGATACTTCGTGGAAGTAATTCGTTTAATGATTCCGATGAAATGTTTTTATAATCGTGGCTTGTTGTAATATATGAATTTGTTTTGTTGAAATGATTCTTATTTAGCAAATGAGTTTGCCGACGAGCGTCCGTTGAAGAGCAATTTTTTGCGAGACAAAGTTACCTTTTTCAATGTATTTAACGACACTCGTGTCTCTCAGATGTCTTTATATGAAAATACTTTGTGAATATATAATTTTAAGAAATTTCAATTGAATGCAATCTGTTGTTACTTTATAGTCTTGTGATATTTATTTATTTAAATTGTACCAAATATCCGCGCGTGCATACGTGTGTGAATTTACACGCGGCCACGAATACATATATGCATAATTTTTACTTGTAAATACATACCGTTCGTTCTCGCGACATAGTGTTTTTCTTTTCGATTGGATTCTATGCCGATTTTTTAAGTTAGAAACCGGACCGCGCATCTATAGTAGGTGATTTTTTCTATTTGTAAATTCATAATGAATTTCTAGTAGGTGAAATACATTTGTAAAAGAGATAGTTTTAATGTTGTTTAGGAGCTTCTGTGTATTTGATTTTCTTCAATAGTTTTTCTCGATTTTCGTGGGCTCGTCGCAGAAGGTTTTTAGGTTTATCGACGAACTTTTTGGTGTTTATAACTAATTTTTCATTATATATGTGTATGTATGCGCGCGTACGCACACATCAGCATGCATGTATGTGTGTATTTAGGGGATGCGCGATATAAAAACGAGCGTAGCGCTAACAATGACGACGTTTTAATTTTTCCAGACAGTTTCCAGATTTCGATGATTTGCCCACGCGCCCAAAAGAGTTTCGCGATTGTAGTGTCTGTCCTTTTGATCATGTATCTAGTGAAATAACGTGATGTGACTACCGACGATCGAATATGTTGTTCAAATTTTATTACGCGTGCTCCGCTTCCATCCGGTGCGTGCAATCGAAGCAGAGTGGAGTAATTTACAATCGCATTCGGTTTATTTGTGTGTGATTTTTGTAGAGTTATTTGAATCAATAATTTGATATGATAACGCCGCTATATATATATTTTGTACGGTAACGTCGGATTCTATATCAAAATACAGTTGTACAAACGCAAACACGACACACACACACACACACAAACACACACACACCAAAGGCACATATAATTTAAATATATATATATATATAATATATATGTATGTCAATATTATAACGTCCATGTCGGACGCTTTTCTATACGCGTTAAATGTATGTATGTATTATAGTTTTTGGGTTTTTTACGAATTTGGAATCACTCGTGTATAATAAACGCTTGGCAAAAATTGTCCGATATGATTTCAACAAATCTCTATAAATATTTACGATGTAATTAAAAACTATATTACATATACGGAACGTGCATATAAATTGCTATTGTGTATAGAATTAATTTTACGGAATGTACAAGGTCGAAGAATCTGGAAAAATCATTGATTGTATATTTATGTGATGTAAACAGCAAGCAAACTAATATGTACATTAAGTTTATATGCATTATTAAATTATTTTGTGTCATTTATGTAGTACATGACGCATGTTATAAGTTTTTATCAATATTCAGATTTGTAAAGATAAATTTAGTTTTTCCTTTATTTTATTCTTAAGGTGTTTGTGCTCTAAGCAATGTGTATCATTGATTTTTTGCAAAAAAATTGTTAATCGCAAAAGATATATTTATGTAACCATCCGTGGATTATTATAAAGATCAAGCTTACTTTTGGTTTGTTATATTGTATTTGTAAGATGTCATCATCTACGTAGTGTAATTATTTATTTAGTTGTGTAATTATTTGGTATGACACAATGCAGTTTGAATATATAACGTGCGATATATATCGAACGACCTGAACAAAGAATCCGGATTGAGGTTTTGTTTTATTTTTGCCGCAGTGAAGTTTTTAAATTGTGCGATAAATAGTCAGCGCGGTGAGAAAGTGATATGTTATTTAAGGTTCGAAGAAGAGGTACTTCTTTAAAAGATAAGTGTTAGGGAAAGTCCTGAAAGAAGTTAAAGAGAAAGTTTACATGGTAACATAGAAATATTCTATTAAATTTTCATAGAAATATTTTTTAGAGATTATATTTTTCAGGTGTTGAGATGTAAAAAAAACAGTATTACGATCTTATTAAATTTAGTTTTTATGATTATTGTTTTTTTTTTTTCAATGTTTTGCAACGCACACGGTAATAAGTACGATGTTAACCCTTAATATAGCGCACACGTTCCACGTTAAAAAAAATCATAAATGTAATGTTTGACATCGTAATAGATTGTCCGGTCGAAAATGTCGTTTTTTGAATGAACGCGTTAAATTACAACTTTAGCGTAGATACAACGTAAATACAAATTTTTTATGTGGATACGAAATTGTTTGCCAATCTTTGATTCGGCGACCTTATGAAAGGACTTCGTAGTATTTCGAGTCCCAATACGCATTTAAAAAGAGCTTTTTTACCGTCAAATCCCGTCGAGGGGTTGGTTTTTTTTCATCTGCCCCTTTGAAAGTCATTGTATTTTGCGTTTTAAATTCGATTATAACACCCACTTTTCATCTACAGTCGCAAGATAAAGCGTAAAAACGGTTTATCGATTTAATCATGATGCGTACTCGCACACATCACCTTCAAAAAGCCAGTAATATCGCCGATATTTTCGACCGAACTTCGAATAAATAATATTCGATTAGAAATACAAGCGCGCGACAAAGGGTTAATAATTCAAATGATTCAATAGAGACGATGTTCAGTTTGCAATAATAATCTTTCCGTAAATGATTTATAATATTACATCGGCATCACTTTCGATCATTTAATCGATTAAGTTGATAGACGAGAAGGGTTAACGCGTTTGAACCGTTCGAAATAGAAAGTCGCGGTGGCGCTCTTAACTTATTTCATTGGAGATATGTCACCCTATATATTTTTTTTCATTCACGCGGAGTACATATATATTTTTGAAGCCCCGTTTTTCAGATCGGATCTATAATAAGTCTTATAGAGAAACCATTTAAAAATAAAGCGTTAAGGAAATGTGTCAGAATACGGTAAAATTATCGATATGTTTGTGTTCTTTATTCACCTTTCAAGGCGCGGGTGTTCCGAACGTCGGCCGCGCTTCAATGATCCACGTTGAATGCATTTTATTTTTTTAGCTTCGTTTCATACGCACAAGTCATACACATTCGAGCAAAGATAAACCAAAAGACTGAGATCCACATTTAATGCCATTTTACGCGCTGATTTGTACGAAATTATGCATCGTGCGGTTTAAAAAAATGGATCCGTTAACTGATCCGCGACTATTTGAGTCTTTCAATACTAGAATATGGCGTAATTCATATTGATACGGTCGTCCGTCGTCGAGCGTTGTTCAAAAAGTAATGCGTCCAATCGATAAACATGTATTGAACATATTTGTATAATTAGTAATCTGCGAAATATCACCATTCCGCGTTGATATACAGAAAGCGATATCGTCGTGTCTGGAAGACATTTTCCGGGATGTTTTTTAAAGCCGATATAATATAAGCTTGGTTGGTTTAAATTGTGTCTTGATGCGTCTTTGCGTTCAAATCCTCTTGTCTTTCCTTGAACGAATTATACAAAGACCTGCTGAATTAATAGAAACGTTTCAATGGCGGACTTTCTAAGTTTAATGACGATCCATTGCATCGCATAATTAGCGTTTGACGACCGTATCTGCATTTTATCTTCCGTATATTTGCGTCGGGATTTAAACGACTCTTATACGAGTCGAACGTCGGAGCGCTTTTCAACGGCTTAAACGTTTCGCATAAGTTCAAATAGCGTGCGTTTTCAGTCTTGCATTTCGGACGCGACTCCACGGGACACCCGCGCGTATATTTGTATGTATGTATGTATTAAAATGTGTAAGATTTATGAATGTCGAGAAAAAGAATTTGAATCTCTCTTGCAGTTGTGCTATGTCCAGAGCTTGACCAGTCTTTAAGTAAATAGTAGAGGGTAATTATTATTCATTGTACATAGCACAAATTTTTATTACTATTTTTCGTTTAACGCAAATATTTTACTATCTATTTTTTCATCCGTTCTTGTGTACAAATACACACACGCGTGTGCCAGTTTGTGTATGTATATACTTTGGTATAGATGCCTCTAAAGTGACTCGGTCTTAATCGCGCGGTCGATTAAATATGCCGTTGCCGTTCGCACGCGCGAGGATTTTGATTCGTTAGCTTGAAAAATTCGTTCACGTTTACAAGAGCAAAGTCAAGTGAAAGCTTTTCATCCGGGCTGCGTATTTGTTTTGCGGTTTGTGATGAGTCGTCCTGAGCGTCGCGAATTAAAAGACTCGCATACGAGTCGACCCTCGCGATTGAGTTAAATTCAACCATGTTTGACGTGCGTAACTTTTAATTTGTTAACTGAGATTTTATTCAGTTTTATATGATCGTTTACGTTTTTATTCATCTTTTTTGTTGACGATGTCGAAGATGACCTGATTTTAATGTGACTTTAGGGAAATTTATTTATTTGGATTTTGTATAGTTTATGAAAAGTGCAATACGAGTGAAAACGGGATGGTTTCATTTGACTTTGGCTTCAAGTTTTGTTAAATTATTTTTATAAGATGCACATACGCATATATATATACACACACACAAATACATACGTACTATGTCATATACATACATACACATAGTTATATACTGGCTAACACACATATACATGGTAGTCGCTTTAATTTGGTATATGTTATATCATTGATGAAATGAACTGTAATATTGTGTGTGAAGTTAAATCATTGTTAATAAGGTGTCATCTTTGTGAAAGCTTATTTTTAATGATGAAATAGAAAAAAATATTAAATTATATTGAAATTGATTATTTCTTGTTAATTTCATTTGTGTGAATAACCTTTGACGAACCCATATATTCTTCATTAATTCCCTCATGATCCCGGTTTGTTTCAATTACAGTGCCAATGACAGTCCCCTGTGAAATACAGTGCAAAGCGCTTGTACAAACGGAAGCCCGGTTGTCCTCCTGATCAGTTTGAATCAGCTTTTCCTATTCCGCGTCAACCTATTACGTGTCCTATTACCACCAGCCTTTCGAGATCATCGCCTCCATAAAAGCACTTACGCTTCATTCCCACTCTCTTAATTTCCAGGTCCGCTGAGTCCGATATACAGGATCCGATACAAATGAATAATTAGCATCATGTCTACGGTTTGGAGACACTATCATTCACCGAATCGATTACATTGGTGGAGATTTTTTATCAGGTACACGCGTTGTTATATCCGTATATCCTTTTTAACCCATCCCACATTTCCCCCCTTTCAACGCGGGTCAAACAAATTAATAATGTATAATTCCACAACAAATTAACCCAATGTTTTTCATCCGTTAGTTTCAAGGTCTCCAGTGTAAAATTCACATTTTACTCGATACCACACGTTCTCAATGGCGTTAAGATCCGGAGACTGCGAACCAGATGGATGTTGTTTTATTGAAGTTATTTTGGAGGCGCGTTTCGGTTCATTGTCACATTGGAAGACGCTTGATTCGACGTCTGTAATCATCGGAGTTCAAACGCCCCTCGATAAGGGTTTCGTATGCGGTGACTTGCTCGTCGTTAAGGCCAATTCTTTTGCGCTTATGTTGCGGCCCATTTTACGACTAATTTCCAATCGTCCATACGGATTAAGTTCTGGCTAATTTCAATCCTGTCTTTCGACGTCGGGATGTAAGCAGAAGCCTTTATTGGTAACAGCAATGTAATCAGATTTCTCGAGTCGTTGACGTGTGTTAGATGACCTTCAATTTATTCTGCCAGCTCTCAGTCTATCCTATACGAGAACTCCGGCCATCGACAACGCCATTTACCGTCTTCTCCCGTCAATCGTTCGGGTCCAGATATAGACGAGACTGTTCCGAATCTATCACGAGGGATTTTGTGAGGTGGCATCTGTGTACATGACCTGTCCAATGTAGACGGCAAATTTCCATGTTCTCACGGTTGGTTTCAAGGTTTCGGAGCCTTAGATCTTGTCCCAGAGACGTCTAAAAATGTTAATAAAACAGTTTTTTTATTACTCAATAAGTTCTTATCCCTAGGTATTTGAAATCCTGTACATTTACGTCTATCCTGGGCCTCCGGGCAATCTGGAGTAAATAATTATTTGACGGTAGATGTATGGCTTAGATTTTAAAGTCCAGGATGACCTGCCTTTGAAGAATTCCTGCTAAAATTGACCAAATGAACTCTCTAAATCTACAGATTATATTAGTTTTTGAGATTGATCTGGTTCAAATTTGTATTAGGTGCGTTACCATCAATCTTTTTCTGCGTCATTTCTATACGTAGATATATCCTTGTTGTAATTTTGCGTATTATTAAACACCAATGAAAGTCTTTATTAATTAAATTAATACCTAAATGAGTAATCAATGCTTAAAAATAAATCAGATTTATCCGGATTACAAAATTAAGACGGACATTGATTCAAGGACATTTTCAACCGCGTCTAGACGTGCGGTAAAAGGTTATAAAAATAGATTTAATCGAATAAAATCAACATTTAGAGTTTAATAAATTTTATTAATATAAACGTTCATTCCTACAGGTTTAATTTCATCGAACATTATACATTTTATAAGATAATATTTAATTGGTTTAACAATTTAAAGAGGAACATTTATACTTTATTGCACAGATCCGTGAAACGTTAAAGTTCCGGAATCGAATTGAATGCTTAGTCGAAGCGGGAACAAATCATAGATCGAAATAAACGCTTATGGAAGAGAAAGTATATCACATTAAAATGGTCCCAAATATCCATTGAAATGACGCCGGCGACTCTAATGGAAGAATTGGTTCGAACGGAAAACAATTACGGCTATTTAATCGACTAATTACGACCACCTTATCAAAATAGACCTCTTATCAAACCCATCAGTCATGACGGTTCATCGTGTATCTTATCACGCTTTTGTGATTGACGAGTTTTCGCTATATTAGCTCGGTAATTAAACGGGGGACGAATTCAGTCAATTTTCTTCATATCTCGCCCGTTATAAATCATTCTTTGTAACCGACGTTATGCGTAGTTTAATTTAAATGATGAGAAACGTGCTCTTATTAATAAATATAGTCTTATAACGGTAGCTATCCTATTGCTATAATAGACTATATCAACTTTATAAACGGAATTATTTGATGTACGGAGATGAATTTACTCATGTTTTGTAAACAATGCATGTATAAATTTCTCTTTTTCTATTTTTTCTGGCTTTAATTCGGTGTAGCAATCGATTCGGACTTTAATATCTAACGCAGGTTATTGAAAACGCAGAGATAAACGCGTTTTATTGCCTGCGAGGACCATCTGAACGACGGACAGCGTTCCCGTATGATAACGCAGAGGTGCATACTGATAAGTACTAAATAACCATTTTAATATATTTTTATTTATACAATAGTTAAAAACATCAAACACAACTTCATCATAGAAAATTTACAACGACTACATTTCACTGTAAAAAATAAGTATTTAATGTTCGCTCGGATATATAACATCGTACACAGTTCGTAGTTTTTAACTATCGATAGTTTTTTTTCTTGGGTTTACATTTTTTTTTGTTTATTGCAATTGAGTTTTCTTCGAGATAAAAATATATTTATATAAAAGCGTGCATTTGTTGTGATCGTCTGCGACGAAAGAGGTCGACGTATCGACGAGATAACGTTAAAAATAAATGCAGTCAAAGAATGTATAAATTAGCACCTTGAATACGCCGCAAACGATGCGAAAATAAAAGGCCGCGGCTCTGATTGATTGTGATTTATAAAAATAAATGCAAGATCGCTAAATTCTCGCAATGCGGAATGTAATCGAAGAATTTAAATATAAGAATTTGCGACTTGCATCGGAGGCACGAGCCCCCGAGGTTATCTGAAGCCGATCGGAGCGATCGATTTTAAAAATTTTGGAACGGAATAATTTGTACAACAACAACAAGAGTGTCCGAGGTGCTTATCTCGAATTTATCTCAAAGTAAAATTGTCGGGGTCCGAGTTCACTTTCTCGGCTGGTGGATGTTGCCCATCGGTTTCTGAGCGTGGATCGCCGGCGGCTTGGGACTGTGGGCGACCTGCGCCGCCTCCTGCACGTATTCGCCGGCCGTCTTCGCCGGGGCTCCGCTCACCGTCGTCGGGTTGGTCGGAATGTTGAGAGATCCGGCAAGGCCGGTCACGTCTCCGATTATCTCCTTGGAGACTTTGCTGTGCCCGTCTTTGTGCTGGGCTATGCGCATCCCGCCGGCTTTGACTGAAAATAAAAATCAAGCAAAAACGTCAGGCATATGAAGATCCTGGAGCTGTCATGGATCAGCTGATCTATGACAACACCAAAGGTGACGATGTCGATCTAATACGTCGACGAAAATGACGCTATACAATATCGCAGCAATAGAATTGCAATTTGAACCTAATTTATTGCAAATATTTTGAACGAGTCGACAATTTTTTTTATATACGTTTGAGGTTATGTTGTTTATTTACTCTGGACTATTTCGTTGTGGGGACTGATAGGAATCCAATAAGACCAGGCAGCGACTTCGGATGAAATTCCAGCGATTTACGCAGTCATTCTGAATATGGAATATTTGTTGGATATATTTTGAATGAATTTATTCGATGCAACAAAAGGACAATGGCCACGCAATATGTTGAACGTTGCGAAATTCTAACAGCGAAAGTATTCCAGAGCGAAGATCCGACGCAAATAAAAGAGACGATGATGTGGGAGTATTACCTGCGGGCGGGTGACCCGCTTTCAAGTTTGAAGATTCCTCGGACGACATTTGCAGTGCGTAGTGTGCGACGTTGTGCGCGACGGCCGCTGTCACTCGAGCTGACCACGTCTCAGTTGCGATTAGTTCGGAGAGCGGCCGCAACTACAGCGCTGCCTTCGCCCGCAACACTTGCATTTCAATGTAAACATCGTATTTATCGTGCTCTGCATTCTTTCTTTATTTCAGAATTATCGCTTTACAGCAGAAGTCTTCAACCTCGCGTTAATAATAAAAATATATTTAAATTTATTGCACGCATTTTATCCATGCGATAAAAATAATTCCATCGTAGAGTTTGAGGCTGGATAATGTCTTCTTAAGGCCAAACAGCTGTCATTTTCAAATTCAAAATAAAACTCATCGCATTGTCAAATACAAATTGTTACTGTGAATTTGCATCCTAAAAGTGAATATTGGAATCGTGGACTTGTTCGAATAAATAAATAATAAAAATAATCGAAGTAAATAGCCGGTATTGGGAGTGATTTTTACCGGTTGGCATTTAATAATTTTAAGCCCATTTAAAGAAGTAATTAACGTGTCCAGTCGTTTAGCCATCATTTTCGCATTAGACTGAGAGCTGGCAGCATAAATTGAAAGTCATCTAACACATGTGAATAATTTAATAGTTGTGTTCTGGCGTGTTTCTGGACTATCATGATAGTCTGGCGACTGAGTGCCGTTGGACTTAGGATACCAGACTATTACCAGCTTGTTAATAATAATAAAAAATACTTTTACTTGGCATGCGTTGCAATGCCACGTCTTGCATAACAAACTGCATACACAAAAAATATTTTTACTATGCCTATGTTATTCCTGCAAGTGTAAGCAATAAGTTGACAAAGTTTTATCGCAATCGGATGAACGGTATGGCAGCGCATTAAATACGAACAAACAAACATTAATTTTTATATATGAGACTATGCCTATGTTACTCGCGGAATCCTTCGCAATAAGTGGACGAAGTTTTATCGCAATCTGATGAACGGTATGGCAGCACATTTCGAACGAACAAAACCCAATTCATCAGATTACTTAATTTTGTTGAATTTTCACTAGATTTAAACTCCCTCTCTTCCCAAACCCAACGGAACTCATACAAACATTGTCTGTGCTGATTCGAAAACCTTCGTTGGTAAGTACACAATCACTGCCAAAAATTTCTTAGCAATCAGATGAATAAAAGAGAACGTAGCGGCCAGAAGGTCTGTATGTCCAATAGGTCCGTTTTTCGGACCGCTGATATGACGAATGAGCGCCTCGCGATCGAATGGCGTACCTGAATATGTATACAGAACGATCACAAACTCTCATTATGAAACAAATTTGCCCGAAGAAAACTGATCGGGTGGGTTATTCAAATTTTACAATCGGTCGAAAATATTGTTGTCTTTATTTTATTTGCCGGTTGGGCTGCTACAGTGTTTAAGCGAGAGATCCGTGTAGAAGATAGATGGGGCGAAGAAAATGCAAGCGATGGGTGCAAGTTTACATTATTACGCCAATATAAAAACCTTATTTGCGAGTTCGAAGAAGCCAGCGGGAAGATTAAGCCTTTCCGCGTCCAAGACGATCGGTCGGACCCCAAGAGCTCTGATGAGTTTCGAATTAGCCTTGTGTACACAAGATTCTTTACTTGCACTTCTCCAGCACTATTTCCTTCTACGTTACAGCTTTAAGTATTTCTGTAAATATCCTGCATGTTCGTCAGCCATTTTTTTCGCGCGCTCCTGCTTCCTGCGAGGCAAGGATTGAGAAACCATAAGTGATTTATGAAGAACTTGTGCAAAAAATTGAAAAACAATTGCGAAATGACTGCCGTATGATGCTTGACGATCTTCACGAAGAATTTCCTGGCATTTCTCGAAGTCTCCTTGGTGATATTGTGTCGAAAAAACTTGGTTAAAAGAAGTTGTGTGCGAGATTGGTGCCTAGAATGTTATATATGAATAGAAACATATATGGTCACTGTTTCAGATTAAAAGACTTTTGGTTTGCTTCTTTTACGAACCGGTTCGGAGAGCCGGTTCGTTCTTCTAAAATAGCTTTCTGTCTGCCTTAAAACTCTCCGTATGAAAGTCTGTCTTAAAACATAGTTAATTTCAAGTATGCATACTTGGAAAAACGTATCTCACCTCTAGTAAAAGTGACGAGGAGACTCAAGAGAACTCATGGAGACCTTGAATGAGTAAAAAATGTTTTTTTATATTTTCAGGAAGTCAATTACAGCTAGCTAGTAACTAGTCTCATATTTCGGCAAAACTGTGAAAATATGCATACGGAAGATGGAAAATAAGTCTTCAGGTCGTATAAACATTCACATTGATTCATCTATCTATTCATATGTCAATATTTAATTTGATTTTCAATTTGGAAGATTCTCCACTTATTGATGTACATTTGTAAAACTGCGTCAGAAACTGATAATGAACACTATTGAATCATGATTAACCAGAATCCGCTGCGAATGGACAATCAAAATATTCAATTATAATGACGAAGCGATACGCTTCCATCCAAGATGAGTAATGTTGTTTTTCAGAATGACCAGATGTGTTATTGTTTCGGTAGTTTGAACAGTTGCAGGCGGACGTTGCAAAATCAATGATATATTAATGAGTGTTCATTTTCGAAGAGCCTCTTATTACTGGATCGATGGCGCTTTTTTTTTGCAGAAACGAAGTAAAAATATGAGCCGCAAGCGAATTGCAGTTGTTTGGTCAGCCAATTATCAAACGTTGACCTATTTGTAGTCCATTTGGTTTGGTTTTGAGGCGATAAGCGTATTGTTCTTCATATATTATTTTAAATTTATTATTCTATTGTTTTGTATTATAAAACTATCAAATAATGTTCATGATCTAATAATGTGTGTGTCAAAAAAAAGAGTTAAAACTTTTTGATATTTTAATGAGTTAAAAAGTTAAAAAACTTTTTTAACTCTTTTTTCACCTAAAACATATTTATAACATGATAAAATATGCATACATAAATCTAAATTAGTATATTGTATATGTTTAATTATAAAAATCTCGTAGAAGAAGAACATGGAATATACCTACCGTTTTTTTGGATATGGTTTTTTAAAAAAAAAAGTTAGGGTGTTCCGCTTGTTCAGGAACACCATGTCTATCAGATTATATATTAAAAACTGTTAAATGTGTAACTGACGGCGCACAGAGACTATTTTACTAAATCGAGTGCGATACCGAATTCATTATTTTCCATTTTTTTACTTCCATGATTTTGATCCTAAAATTGACCATTTCCCGAAAGAAATCCATTATTTTATGTCCACGATTTTGATCCTAAAAGTGACCATTTCCCGAAAGAAATCCATTTTTTTGATCCTAAAATTGACCATTTCCCGAAAGAAATCCATTTTTTTACGTTCATGATTTAGATCCTAAAAATGACCATTTCCCGAAAGAAATCCATTTTTTTACGTCCATGATTTTGATCCTAAAATTGACCATTTCCCGAAAGAAATCCATTTTTTACGTCCATGATTTTGATCCTAAAAGTGACCATTTCCCGAAAGAAATCCATTTTTTTACGTCCATGATTTTGATCCTAAAAGTGACCATTTCCCGAAAGAAATCCATTTTTTTACGTTCATGATTTAGATCCTAAAAGTGACCATTTCCCGAAAGAAATCCATTTTTTTACGTCCATGATTTTGATCCTAAAAGTGACCATTTCCCGAAAGAAATCCATTTTTTTACGTCCACGATTTTGATCCTAAAAGTGACCATTTCCCGAAAGAAATCCATTTTTTTACGTCCATGATTTTGTTCCTAAAACTTTTTAAACTCTTTTTTAACCTAAAACATAACATAATAAAATATGCATACATAAATCTAAATTAGTATTTGGTATATGTTTAATTATAAAAATCTCGTAGAAGAAGAACATGGAATATACCTACCGTTTTTTTGGATATGGTTTTTTTAAAAAAAAAAGTTCGTGTGTTCCGCTTGTTCAGGAACACCATGTCTATCAGATTATATATTAAAAACTTTTAAACGTGTAACTGACGGCGCACAGAGACTATTTTACTAAATCGAGTGTCATCAGTCACCGGTGCCCGACGCGGCGCGATACGTGTTAAAGACCTTATCGTGATAGATTTATTTATCCAATTTAAGCTTTCTGCATATAAGAAGGTATGGCCAGACCTTTTTGCTTACCAAATCTCCCTGATTTTATTTATTGGTTTTAAAGAATTTAGAATTAAAAAACAAGTTTGCAATCCTTGTGATTCGAGAAAGAGGTCTGGTCAGACCCTTTTTTTTTGTTTCATAGAATTTGTATGAGTAATCACGTTTTTCTTCATGTTCCGTAAGAAAATTTTAATCCTTTCGCTCCATAAAATATTTTATCATAATTTTAATGTTGATCTGCATTTTTACATGTGTGGTAAGAAGTCCTTTCATCATCATATTCATCTGCTGCTCGGATTTACAGACAACGTTGCAGCTGTTTCATATGATCCGAAAAAAGACATGATGAAGAAACCCAAAAGTTACAGGTAATGTTATTTTGCAACAAGCACAAGGGAGGTGTTGATGGACTCATGCCATATCGGGGCTCCGTACAGAAAAATTGAGTGTATAACCTAGTTTATGGTTATTCTTCTGCACAGCTTTGGCCCTCCGATGTTGGGCATGAGCTATTTGAGCTCGCTGGCTACCTTCTGCACCTTCTACGCAGCTGCTTCAATGTATTTACTGAAGGTTAGCTTGTTGTCCATGAGAATTCCGAGGTATCTCAGCGGAAAACAATACCAGATGGGCAGAGAAGGACAAGGGAGGGGTTTAGTCAGTAAGAATCTGACACTACCTTGGGATCAAACCCAGGGTGTCTTATGCAAGATTTGTCTCCCACAGGAAAAAAATTGTTGCAGGTTTGTTGGCAATAGTTTTCTAGCTTTATAATTGTAACATATTATAAATAATAAATTTATTTGCAAACTCTCCATGTCGCATACATCATAGAGACGCTACGCGCATGCGCCGCGCAAAAAAGCAACCACCACATCTGCAAGCCTATTTTATTATATATTACACATGCGAACATTTTTTTTTATTAACAAATGTAAAAAAGGCAATGCATGTAATTAATACATTCTGTATTTAAATAAGAAGATGCCTTAATTGTGATGCTCGAGTTAAAAAAAATAGGGATTAGAAAATATTTTGTATTCTTCCGACAGAATTAACGACCTGCGAACTGAATAAGCCTCATTTGGACTAAGCGGGATTTGTCGCTTTGCCATGAAAGAGAATCACATTAAAAGTGGATTAACCGACCTTCCACATTATTACTAGTTAATTTAATTCAAAATAAAGCCAACCGTTTGTCTTCGTCGTCCTCTGGATAATTTAAAAATGAGCCAATATTTAATTAGGCATCAAACGTTGAATCAATGATGATGAATACGTTGAATCAATGATCAATGTCGATGATGATTAAAATCATCGGTATCATGAGGGCATTTCGCAAAAATAATTTTATCCTCGCCATAATCATCTTGCGGCTTGTGACTGGATGATATGGATACCGACGTTTGGTGGTTCCAAAAAGATGGCGCTACGTGCCATACAGCGCATGCCACGATGGACATTCTGCGCGAGCGATTTGAAGGCATAGTGAACTAGCCATCGATTTAACGCCTTCAGATTTATTTCTTTGAGACTATTTTAAATCGCAAATCTATGCGTGATTGATGCCCTCAAAGTCAACATAACGAACGCCTGGTGACGGCCAAGCAGAGCGGACGTGTTGAGCGAGCATCAAAATCCGCGAACTTCTCAAAACAGACCCTTCATATTTCAGAACATTGTCCGTTAAACAATCACAACGCTTAAGCTCTACTCACAAAGAGGAGAAGGAACCAGTCTACAAGCAGAAAGATGAGTAAAAACCAAGTTCTTCGCGCCACGTTAGTGGCTCCCGTTACTCCCTTCGTTGCAACATCGTCAGAGTCCTCAAAATCTAGTCCAAATTATCCTTTAACTGCTCGAGTCGACGGATTTACTAAATTCACCATAGCCACCTCTAATAAAACAAACCTCCCTCCCTCTTGGACTCCTTCACGGTCGCGTCTACCTCGAGTCAAATGACTCAAAACTCTCCCTCTCATTCCCATAACAATCAAAGTATGGCTTACTCGCAAGTTCCTACGGCTGGCAGAAGATCTCTCATGCCTATCAAAATACCATATGTGGCAGGTTACCAAGGCCTCCTTAAACTAATGAGAGATGCCAAGGTCTGGGTTCTATCCACCATCATCAGGGGAAACTATACATGTACAAGTACCTGCCACCGCACAGCCTCCAATATCCCAAAGGATACAAACAAGTTATATTATTCCTTCAACCTTCCAGAAGCCAAGGCATTAAAATTCGTCCTCAGGGGGCTTCACCTTGAAACCCCCGAAGACGACTCAACATCAGACCAACGAGAGTAGCACAGATGAGCGGGACCAATAACAAAAAGATCCCATTCTTTTTGGTTCTTCTAGACCGCTCTGAGGTCAACAACGGCATCTATAAACTAGAAGCCCTCCTCGACGTTGACATCCAGGTTGAGCTTCTTAAAAGAAAGCCCAGGAGTGGTCAATGCTACGGTTGCCAGAGGTTTCATCACGCAAGCCGAAATTGCTTCGTGCAAATAAGCTGCGTCAAATGCGGCCAAAAGCACTTGGCCAGCGAATGCACTAAAACCCCCGATACTCCAACTTACTGCATACATTGTAAGGGAGAACACCCTGCTGATTTTCATGAATGTCCTGCATTCCCACGCGAACTGGCCCAACAGCATGCAGCTGCTCTCAATGGGAAGTCTCTTCAACAAGAAAGATTTCCCCTCCCTCTCTACAAATTTTGAAATTCTTTCCGCCAAAACCCAGCTCACTTGGTAACCTCGATCTGGGACCGAGGCCCTTTTGCCTCATAAGAGCTCCAGGCTGACAAAAACTCTCAAATCACGGCTATGTTTGCGCACCTCGCACAAATTCTGCCATCTGTTCCCGGACAACTAAATCCCTCCGTCTCCTGCTAATGTGGCTAACCCAAAAAAGGCTATCGGTTAAACGTTCCACGATTTCCAGGATACGTCTGTTGTCCCCCGTTTGACGGCCTGGATCCCCGGGTATTAATTTGACACATCGGCGCCTTCTCTGCTCTGGTCAGAGGAGGGCGTTGATTGTGATCACCAAAGCGTTCAGGACCGTCTCCACTGCGGCTTTGTCGGTGCTAGCTGGCCTTCTGCTACTGGACCTGCAGCTGCAGTTGAGTGTGGCCCTGTTTAGATATAAGGCAGAATAGACGGGTGCTAAGTGACGACGGAAGACAATTGTACAAATTTTTCAGCACTATTAAATACCGTTTGTCGTGTCGCTGGGATGTTCCTCGGGGTTGTTCTCACGGGACACGGACGGTTTAAGTGGCATCGCTTATGGCTGAATAGTCTTTCGGAATGTCCATGCAAGCACCCGGACATGGACGCCGATCGGGAAGTTCTTCTACGTCGTGTCAGAGGTTGTTGGACATGTAGATCCAGTGGCTGGTCGTGTGTGGAAGGAGGTTTCTACGGAGAAAAATTCCGTAGTCAGTTTCAACTTTTCTTAAATGTAGAATATATTGGAATGTTCGTTGTCACCTGGAACAATTAGTTTATACAGACAATAAACAAGAATTTTTGATCCAACCAGAGCTGGTAGCGAATCATCCAATCATCTCTTCCCTGCATGGAATGCAGCAGCCACGGTGGAATAGGAGAATGTTTCCCTGCATCATCCCCTGATTACTAGTTTAAACTGATTACGTTAACGGTATTTGAATGACGGACGTCGAACGAAAAGACTCTTTTCCCTAGATAATATTTTATTCAGCACGAGAGAGGAAGAGATCTGGCTGCGGAAAGGACATCCTCCCGCAGTCAAGGACAACCACCAATTCTTTTCGAATCCTGCCTCCTGCGCGTCACCACCTAACCGGCAACGGTTCACGCACAAGAAGCGATCAATCGGTAATTGCAAGTGCAGTGTCCCTACAGCGCCACAGAAGATGGCGCTGTTAAAATAGCACATTGCACCTAAAAAGAGACGGAAGATGTCGCTGTTAATCTGGCGAATTAAATCTGCCCAGATTAACAGCGCTATTACATGGGGATGTCAATTCGATTTAGGATTTAACACTTTAACAATTTAATACATATTTTAACAAAAATTAAATTAAACCAATGTATATAGCTTCAATTTGACCCTCGGGTCTAATCTGTGATATCTGGAGGCAAAGATCACGGACCGTATCTTCTGAATAAAAACTCAAGATCATGTGATGTGTATGTGCGTTAAAAATATTTTGTGTGCGGGTATACAATTTAAACTGAGCCGCGTTAGTTCACATATTGTCGCAGCGAGGCGCTCTCGTCCGTCCGTTCGCTATTGTGCGTTCATAAATTACAACAAATTTCGACAAGCGTTTATTTATCGGGTCGATTCAATACTCGGTTGCACAATGCAGAAAGCATTTTCTTGGGGAATTCGAATGATGTCCTCCCTATGGGGGTGGGTTTCGCCCCTCGACGGCGGATTCTGCTCCATGGGGCGGTTTGTTTTCTCCCCAGTTGTCAAAAGTGCGTCTTTGGGAGCGGTCGTATCGTTAGCCTTTCCGCTTTTTAGATCTAGATTTTTAATTTTCGTTCGATAGCCGTTCGGGACGGGAGTAGAAAATAGCCACCGGACATATGAATAGGGCGCAGTTACGTTATTTTTAGTGTGTATCATTCGGTGATGTAAACAGCCTCTACGTTTTGGAAAGCAACAAGTCGAATACTCAGGTACGTTCGGATCATTTTTCTCCATCTTTATGAAAGATTTCCACTCAGGACGAGGAAGTCCTATGCATATAATTAATATATTAATGTATATACCCTTTAAAATCAATTGAATCAATATTGTTTGAATAAAACAAAGACAATGGAGGGTTGATTTGCAACAAAAATATCATAATTTTTTAAGATATCCATTTATTATATTAATGAGGGGGGATTAATTAAACCTCAAATACAAATTACGTAATGTTGAACTTGGGATTATTGGGTCAAATTACTTGGGGGTATGTTAAACTGTTATGGAGATAATAACAGATGCTTGTTATACATACAGGAGTGGATCCTGAATTATAATGTATGAAAGGACAATCAGCCCCATTAGGATTCGAAACATGTAGTGTGCGATATGTTTCGACTTTTAAATATATTTGAAAAAATCAGGTCGAATATCAGGGGACTGTGTATTTAAACGAAAAATACTGTTTTAGTAGGCTTTTTAAAATTTATTTACATAAACTTTGGAGCTTAAAAATTACGCAACTGAACAATAAAGTGATAAAAATAATTGTAAAATATTCTATTCCCTTTTAAAAGTATATTTGGTTATCATCTGGTCTATTGTAACATCTGCTATATATTGCCTCGATCGAATCTAAATATTTGGTTTTTATTATCGAAAAGCTTTAGAAATGTGGCACGGATTTCGCCATATTATTAATCGATCTTATTAAATACGCTCACATATTGTTATTTCATATGTGGTCTGTTATGGCGCAGGGGACTGTTGCCATGTAATTGTTTAATTGGACTTCATTGTAATGTAGCACAAAATATATCCTAATCGAGTTATGGGGGCATTCTAGTCTATATTATTTAAATACCCTATTTTTTTAATACATATTTTCAATGTCTAGACTTTTAAAAATATATTCTCCAAAGGAATTTTCAAAATTCCAATTATTTACGGAGTTATAGCTATTTTAGCGACGCGACATCCTACCAGAATTTTATCTTTTATCTCTAAACGGTTGACATGATATCCCTAGTTTTAGATATATGATTTACTTCAAATTTAATTTAAATATTTATAATATAATATTCTATTGTCTCTACCAGATTTATGTCAAAATTTTAATTTTAACTATTTAAAAAAAAATTAAAACTGAAAATTAAGGTTAAAAAATGTTTTATTTTTTAATTTTTTTTTATAAAATTATTGTCTTAATTAATTTAAACCAAAGCGATTATATCGCTAAAGTATCGATTAAAGTGCCATATATATTTGTTATGGGATGTGGACAATTTTCATAGGAACTTTACATTGGTGAAATTCAGCACATAGATACAAGGTCTTTCAATAAGAGCGCTCAATTTTTAAATGCTAATAAAACATATTATATACAAGATATTTTCTTAATTTTTAATTTATTTCAAAGAATATTCTATGGCATTTATTATAAAATATAATATTATTCAAATATACGCCATAATTTTGTTAAATGGCGCGTATTCAGTAAGTCTGATTTTCGATGACTTTGTTGCTTAAATCTGGCTTAATTTGCTCAATAACGTTTATTATGTTAACTTTGAGGGCATTAATTAAATGATGTTAATATTTATAAATCTGTGATTTAAGAAAAACTCAAAGAAAGAATTATAAAGGCGATAAATCGGTGGTTAGTTTATCATGCACTTAAATCGCTTGTGCAGAATATCGCATAAATTTAAAAAATATTTTTTTATAATTTAAACGCATTTTTCAACATTGTAACTTTCCATAATAATTTGCCATTTAATATTAAATAATTTATAATAAATTTGATAGATGTTGCTTTGATAGTATGGTCGTTATGATCTAACAAACGTTGAGCGTTCATATTGAAATGACCTGTATTCGCGCTTTGTTCATCGAATGCAATGTTCGTAGATTTACAAATAAAGCATTTATTTTCAAAGTTGAAAAATGGATTCGAAATGCTTTCGAAGGTTCGTTTTTCATAGAGCATAACGAAGCGAGTCTATCGGTAAATTGAAAACGTGCTTTTTCATTCCGCACTGTGGGGTCGATATCTCTCCCAATGAAAAGGATGCATGAAGTCAATTTCCAGGATCGAATGACAATTTATAAAGCATTTTGTACGTTCGTCTGCCTTAAATCCTATTAAAGACTCGATCCAATATGTCTGTGTCAATCCCTATCCCGTCGGTTATCCCGATGGGTCCAAAGTTTCATCATAAACTATTGTCACCTCGAAATTGATTGGTTCGGAGCACGTTTTATGCTGGAAAACAAATCCGAGGATGATATTTTCAAATGTCATAATCCCTTCGAGGGTTTCCCTGAAATAATTCATGATTCGCAATTAGTTCGATTAATTAAGCATAAAATGGAGCTGAATATGCAGTCGGGAATTTCAAACTTTTTGCATTAGGTGGGATGAAAACGAACCGAATTTATGGATCAACTTCTTTCAGATACTCTCCAAGTTGTTATGCATCCATATAAAACGATTCATAATAATCATTGACAGATTTAACACTTATCTAACATAAATTCTGATATTTGGCCCTCAATGGGCGCGATTTTTCCTATTAGGATTTAACTATTACACGGCATCAGGGCAGAAAATGGCCTTATTTACTATTTGACAGATTTTTTCGAATCCTCAACGATTTAAATGGATTTAAAGCATTAAGAGCTTACATTAAGGCTTCCACGGCCGAGGACTTCAGTAGCGCCTGCGAGAAAATCGATCAATTTAATCCATTATCGCGATGCCAAAATTTAATGCCTAATTAGATTTATTTATTACAGGGAACAGGAGAAGAATGGAAGAAACACCAATCTAAAATAGCTAAAATTCATCGCATAAAATCATAGAAATAAATACATAAATTCATGCGTATTTCATACAAAATCTCATTATATCGATGCCAAATAATGCGTAAAATTTTTTCAAGCCTAAATTGAGAATAAAATGTGTTTTTTCACCAAAAAAACTTATTAAAAAACATTAAATCGAGTGAGATTTTTGGAGCAAGATGCAGACGAATGTGCAAATTGATGCTAAAAATTTGAGGCCCTCTCCAGATCACAGGCCCAGAGGAAAAGGGGCGCGAGCTACAATCGAGGTATGTTTTTTCAAATATATTATTTTTAAATCCATTTAAACTGTGATTAATTTTGTTTTAAATACGTATAAGTAGATGAGGGAGAAGTTCAAAAGAAACTTTTGGGAGACATTTTAAAAGGTAATTTTCCATTGAGTTTAGCTTAACATTCACAATGCGGATATATCCGTCATACCCATTTTGCATGGACTTTGATCTTGACGGATATGTACGTCATATCTACTTAAGGGTTTAAAGTATAAAAAGATAATATTTTATTTAATAGACATGGCAGTGTTTAATTCATGGATTTTATATCGCATTAAAATGGAAAAAGCTATAAGATTTCAGCAATTTAGGGACGTTTTAATAAAATCCTTATTAGGAATTGTCTATATAGCAAATGGTGGAGAGTTGGTGACTATCCAACGTCCAACGATTGTAAATTCAAACAATAGTACTATTTCACGTGAGTTAGAAAATATTTTTTTAGAAAAAAAGCCTTGGTTCGTTCTTCTATCCGGTTGTGATGTTGTTGGATGAATGGATGGGAATAGACGGGCGTCGAATGGAAATACTCTCTTCGCTAAATAACTATTTATTCCACGCGAGAGATCTGGCAGCAGGAGGGACGACCTCCCGCAGCCAAGGCTAACCGACGACTCTTCCGACTCTCGCCTCCTGCGCGTCACTACCCAACCGGCAATGGTGCACGCACAAGAAGCTGTCGGTATGCAGGTGCAATGTCTCCGCAGGGCGACAAGAGATGGCGTTGTTAAAATAACACATTACACCTAAGAGAGATGAAAGATGTTGCTGTTAATAGCGCTATACGTGGGGATGGTAAATCGCCCACGCTACACTTCAATGTCGTGTGTTGGACTGTTCATCATGAACTGGACATTCACAAAATATATGAATTTTGAATTAGACAGGAAGCCTAAGGGCGGAAATTGCAAGGCATGAGGAGAGACATGAGACAAGGAATAATAATAGTGTGTTTATTGAAGGTTTAACTCAATTTATATGTTAATGAATTGTGTTGCTAGTCCGTGTCCGCGAATGCGTTAAGGGCCTATTCTAGTTTAGAGGCACAAATGTTGGGTGTTTTTTTTAACATTTTATTATCGGTTGTTTATTATAAGTTATAGGCTGGTAAAGTGAAAGGGGTAAAAAAGGCGCATCCTGGTTGACACGATTTCAACTCTTTTAGTCAACTAAAATAAAAGAAGATTCTTAATTACAGGCATGAGATTGAGGATGCCGACGGGAAGAATGCTTCTTTCCGCAAACAAAAAGCTATCGATCGTCTCTTTCATTATGAATTAAAATCAATTGAGCGATTACAAAAAACACGCTAAATTGCAGCACCTTACAACTAATAATATTATTTCAAATAAAAAGCAAATATCGGAGGATATTTGAGCTTAAATTTGTAGAGATGTGTCCTCTTCTTTGGACGAGGTCGTTAATTTGTTGGTTTATATTTGACACGTCTGTGGGTTGCCAATTTTTTCGAAAGTAGATCCAAACTTAGATGGTTTTCGGCATTGGTTTGCATAATGAAACGCGCTCCCTGCGACGACCAATTATTTATGTTCGCCGGCGTGTTTTTCCTGTTTGTTGTTCCTCATATTTAATTAATCATGGAATTGAATTAAATACTTTAAATGGATTTTTTACGGAAATTTAATTTCGTGGAAAGCAATTTAAAAACGGTCCAAACAACGGCCTCGAGGGGACAAACGCGAGCGATCCGTTTACACGCGTCGGCTACAAAATGCCGTCCATTGATGATGGAAAAGCTCAAAATTGTGGGCAAATAATGGCGCAATAGTTGGAGCAACGTCCTGAAACACAAATGGACGAGATGGGTGAATCGCTTGATTGATTTTGAATTAAATATTAACACGTTTCATGCGGGACATTTTTGGCGGCCGGGCAATAGTGAAATCCGTATTAGGAAACCGCGCATATTGAGGGTCCAAAGTCAGAATTTGTTTTAGGCATTGCGCCAGTGGCCTCTCAATTACTAAATCTGCCACAGAGCAGGGGTAATACTTATGTTATGCGATGCTCACACGTTTAATATCCATTTCTGGACAATAGAGATGAACATATGGTTATTCGCTATTCAATAGCTGTTTCCAAACCAAAATTTCTTGTCTTTGTTATAGTATTTTTACAGTTGATCAGGAACAGTCAAAATCATTATTTAATAGCTTAGGAAGGTCTGATTCCATTAGTGAACTTAGAGTATTATCATCTAATTTTTGGAGCCTTCCTTCCTTTCTACCCATTTTTTTTTTACCAGATTAAGATATCATTACGAGGGTTGTCCTAAAAGTACCCGATCTAACAAAGAAAACATAAAAAAATCCCCAGCGATGTTCAATAGCTTCGATATCCTGTTTATAGTGAGAACCGTCGAGCTCCTCAAAATAGTCATCAAGTACCGAGTCATTTTTTCAAGTTTGGAAAAAGAAAATAATCCAAGGGGGCTAAACTTGCCAAATGGGGTACATGAGGAAACAATTCGAAACATAATTTATTGAACGAATGAAACTGTCTTCGCCTTTTCCGGGTGGGTGTTGGACTCCACGATGCCCACCCCAGGGGGGTTTTATGGGCTCAATCCTACGCCTGTAGGCAAGGGTTGAGCCCTTGGGGTAATAATGTGGAGTAGATGTGCGCGAAAGTAGCCTCGGCTCAGCTGGGACAGCCTAATTAACATGAGCAGGTCACCTTGTGCTGCACACCCATAAATGGATGTGTGGAACAGTCGATTACAGTAGTTGGTGGAGACGGTGACAAAGGCTAATCACTATCCTCAACAGCTTAGGCAAACAGGGGAGAACAGTTTTAGGCTATTCGAACGGCGACTTTTCGTGGCTAGGTATTTTTAAAAAAAAATCTGTGAGAGGGTAATCTTCATAAAATATCCTAGGTTTGATCCGAGGGTAGTGTCAGATTTGTACTGACAAAATCCATCTCTTGTCCTTCACTGTCCCCCTGGTATTGTTTTACACATTGCTTCAGGTGGACAGGTAGTCTTTTTTTTTTTTTTTTTTTTTTCTGTGGGCGAGAAAATCTTCGCAAGACGCCCAGTGAAGCTGGGCAGTGTAGGATTCACGATTGTTCGGTCGTGCCTGCCCACTAAACCCGCCCTTGTCCTTCTCTGTCCTCCTGGTATTGTTTTCCACATTGCTTCGGGAGGACAGGTAGTCTAGCCATTTAATGGCCCTATTCTATTGTTGAAGAGGCGCTCTGCGCCTCTCTCTTTCACTGTCTTCTTTGGCGCTCATGATGTCTTCTACATAGTCGCGCCAAAGGTCCCAGTTCTTCTTACTTTCCATCATGCTGTGGACCATGTTGTCGATATTTAGCTCGGCCACCCCGAGTGCTTGTTTCAGCAGTTCTCTCTGGGGTGCCCAAGCCTCACAGCCTATGATGGTGTGCTCCGCGTCATCTGCTACCGCTTCGCAGTGGTGGCATTTGGGTGATTCTTCTTTGCCGATCCACCTCAGGTACGCACCGAAGCATCCGTGTCCGGTGAGCACCTGGGTTAGGCGGTATGTAGTTTCGCCGTATTTTCTGGCCCTCCACCGGCTTACGACCGGTATAAGCCGATGGGTCCATCTTCCTTTTGTGGACTCATCCCATCTGCGCTGCCAGTCTTCCCTCAGTTTCTGGTCGTGTTCTCCGCGCTTTTTGGGGTCTTTGTGGTCCAAGGCCCTCTTACTTGCAATAAGGTCCAGCGGGGGGGTTCCCGCGATCACAAGCACTGCTTCTTCCGATACCGTCCTGTATGCGGCGGTAACTCGGAGCGCGCCCTGCCGCTGGACCCTGGCCATTTTCTTTCTATAGCTCTCTTTTTGGAGCGCCTCATGCCATATCGGGGCTCCGTACAGAAGTATTGAGTTTATGACTTCGTTGATGATTCTCCTTCTGCACGGCTTTGGCCCTCCGATATTGGGCATGAGTCGTCCAATCTCATTGGCCGCTTTCTGCGCCTTCTGCGCAGCTTCCTCTATATGTTGTCGAAAGGTCAGCTTGCTGTCGAGGACGATCCCGAGGTATCTCAACGTTTTGTTATACCTCACCTCGTGACCGTCCACGACGAGTTTGCTGATCCTCGGTCTCCTTCTTCTGCTGAAGATCACAGCCTCCGTTTTTTCCGCCGCTAGCTGAAGGTGATTTTCCCTCATCCATTCGTTGACTCTAGCGAGGGCTTCGTTGCCCTTTGCTTCCATTTCGAATGGATGCTTGGCTGTCACCAGCAGCGCGACGTCATCCGCGAATGCTATGAGCTCTGCTCCTTCCGGCATGTTGACCTCCAACAAGCTGTTGTAGAGGACATTCCACAGTGTAGGTCCAATGACGGATCCCTGCGGAACGCCCATCTCCAGTCTTCTATAGATCCCCGTCTCATTGTGCTTCAGTTCTCTGTCCTTGAGGTAGTCTTTTATCAGCTCCTCGGCATACCTGGGTAGCTTGAATTTCTTCTTTATTGCTTCTATAATCAGCTCCCATCTTGCCGTATTGAAGGCATTTTTTACGTCAATTGTTACCATCACGACCTCCCGACTCTTCTTGATCGTGCCGCTCCACGCTTTGCGGATTGTGTCGACTACTCTCTGTACTGCGCCCAGCGTGGAACGGCCCGGTCTGAACCCGTATTGTGGACAGGTAGTCTGACCTTAAGTGATTGGCCCTAATTAAATTATCACATCGCCCAAATGCTCACTGGGCACGGATGTTTCGGTACATACTTAAATAAAATAATGAAAGAGCCCGGTCCGGAATGCCACCACTGCAAAGCGGTATTGGATGACGCCTGGAGCACGGAAAGGGACGCGCTGCGGGAACAACTACAAGTTACAATCTCCCCTAGCGGCATGGTCCCTACGATGCTGACCAACGCCAGGGCATGGAATGCGTGATGCGGATACGCACCGAGTGTCATGACACAGAAAGAAGATGCCGAGCGACTAAGACGTCCTCCTCTTAACCCTGAAGAGCAGGACACCCAATACAAGGAGATACTGAATAGTGTGCATACATAGAAGGAGCCCAAGAGGGACACACGGCCGTCACTGCCAGGTAATACTTAACGGTAGCCAGGGTGACAGCAGAGACCTGTCCCCTCCGAAGAATATACCGGAGGGACAGAGGAGGCCAAAGGGAGGGGTTTAGTGGGTAAAAATCTGCGCAAGGGTGTCTTGTGCTTGCTAAAGCCCACTCGTGGAATTCCACGGGTGCGAAGATTCCTCGCCCATAGGAAAAAAAAGGTGATTGGGCCTATTCAAATGCTGGAGAGGCGCTCTGTGTCTCTCTCTTTCACTGCCATCTTTGGCGCTGAGCATCTCTTTTACGCAGTTGCGCCAAAGGTCCCAGTTCTCTTGCTTGCCATCATGCTGTGTACCATGTTGTTGACATTGAGCTCAGTTACCCCGAGTGCTGCAGTGGTTTTTTCTGTGGTGTCCAGAGAAGCTTCACAGGCAATGATGGTGTACTCAGCGTCGATGACCTCGCTGAGTACACCATAATTTTGTATGCTGGACTGATCCCATCTCTGTTGCCAGGATTCCCTCAGTTTCAGACACTGTCTTGTACATGTACGTGGCTAGGTACTAAGAATAACCGAACCATGGGGAAGGGGTAGCCCCTGCAGTCCGTCATCTGCTGCAGCCCCCTTCAAACTGAGGTTGGACTAGTGTTGGCAGTGAGTCCGCAGAAGTGTATCCCTTGAATTTAGCTTGAATCTTAATCCTTCCTCCTCCATCACACCTTCGGGTGTACTTGAATTGGCATAGTTTCTTCAGAAATCTTAATAATTGTACATAAAGGAATTTAATTATAACCCACAAAGCTGCTTTTTTGTCTATAAGTAGTTTATATTAGTTATTGTTAAATAAACGTCGTCTACTTTCGATACAAGGTAGTTAGGGTTTCAATAGACGTGGTTAAAGTTGTAACGTGGGAACTTGATTGAAGTGTTGCATTATTAAATATATATAATATTTAATATAAGCAGCTACAACATAATTTCAGTCTTATAGGCGTAAGACATTTATATAATATTTATTTACGGGCTTCAAACATTTTAATATCATTGTGGTGGATGATATCTAATGCCTACGGTAAATTTTTAGGCCAAAATTTTAAATATTGGTTTTAAAATAGATATAGTGCATAAAAATGCTTAATTTAGATATATATTTATGGCGGGATGCTTTTAAAAGCGGCTACATGCAAGTTTGGATGATCAATTTAAGCAAATTTGCATACTAATGTATTATAGCATGCAAATTAGAATGTTGCATTGCGGTTCTGTAGGTGTTAATTAACATTCATTTGAAGACATGGAATAAATTAATGGATGTTATTTGCCTAAAAATATAATATGCAAATGATTAATCATGTGCTTTGCTTTGAGAGATAAATATTGAATGTTGGGGATTTTCGTTTGGTTTTATGGAATTATTTAAAAAATACTGCCAGAAGTTGTGCAATTCGATTAGAGCGATCTTTTTTTAATCACGTCGACATTTCGCAAAATGCCGGATGGAAATAATTATAATATAATTAATGAGGATGAAGGCGAAGGTCTGTGCGAACAGTCCCGTGGCGCCGATGTAATAAAAGGCCGAAAACGTGACCAGCTTGATGGACACGAGCTTTGTATCAAGCCTTCGGAGTAACATCCATATTATCCCGGGGATCTTTGCTTATTTCGACATGAAAAAAAAACCACTGCGCATAAAACCCATTTTCGCATTCGAATGATCGAAATTCGACGTCCGGCGGTACAGCCCCGGCGAAATAAATCGGAATCTGCTCAAGGATGGAAAACGGTAATTAAATTCTGATGGCAAGCAGGATACGTTTAATCAAATAAGAGCACAGCTCGTTCTTCCCATTTGTTTTCGTTCAAATGCGTGGGGGCTGAGTCCAGCGCAGATACGACCTTTTCCCTGCCTATTCCCGGATACTATTTACGAATAATCAATTATTTATGTCAATAAATACACGTATAACACACAAACGCGAATATTATTCAGGCGGTACGCTATTAAGATGGAGCAGTAGCTCAGTGCATACAGGGTGCGGCAGGGTAACTACCTTATTTGGAATGCGCACCCTAAAGCGATAATTATTCTGACAAGGTAAAATAATGTTTACACAATAAAAAAATTAGATTCCATTCTTTTAAATTAGTGCAAATGCATTCTTATACAAAATAAATGTCGCTTTAGGGTGTGCGTTTCAAATAAGGTAGTTACCCTGCCGCACCCTATATGCACTTGTATGGCCACTTAACTATTAATCTGACTTATTGATTCTGGTATGTTTATTAGTCTGGTATTTTGAAGTGGAATAGCATGCAGAAAGACTCGCTACTTCACTACAGTCAAATTTCATCCCCTTTCTTAATTCTTCCCTGCGGATAAGTATTGAGATTGAGCCCTGCCCTGCTCCTCACTTCAAATTCACTCATTAGCGAGTGCAAGCGCTTTTTGTTTCCCTAATTATACGTACTTATTTCAGCTTATTATGGCATCCATAAACAGTGATGGGAGTTTATTAATTAAAAATAAAACCAATAATTGACTTATCGACCAATCAACACCAAATCTGTATCAGTCAAAGTTACCTTCTATTGCTGAAGTATTATCTTTACATAATGGAAATTGTTAGCAAAAAGATTAAGCTGTGCATGTGTAATTATATATATATAATTATACATAATTATATATATAAATCAATGTCTCATGTCTGTCCGGCGTCCGATCAGCTTTGCTAAGGTAAACAAGACCTTTTGTCAACTATGCCGAGAGGCGATAATGGCATGCCCGGTTTGGTAAGGTAAACAAAGCCGTTTGTCAACTATGCCGAGAGGCGATAATGGCATGCCCGGTTTGGTAAAGTATAACCCTTTAGTCAACTATGCCGCAAGTAGGTGACGAGGGTCGACAGTCGCTTTTCGAGTTGAGGGAGAGCGCACGCATGCGCATGGACCCTAAACTCTCAGCTCATTTTTCAACATAATCTCCCTTCAGCTCGATATGCTTTTTCCAGCGATGTTAAAAAGCTTCAATACCCTATTTACAGTGAGAACCATCGAGATCCTCAAAATAGCTATCAATCAATTCTTCATTATTAGCAAATCTTTTATCATCAAGCTATTTTTTCAAGTAGAAAAAGAAAATAATCCATGGGGGTTAAATCTGGATAATATAATGCATTAAGAAACAATGCGAAACATAACTTATTGAACGAATGGAAATGTTTTGGCCGTTTTTTGAGTTGAATCTCCCCCTTCAGTTCATTGGTTTGACTGTTCCTTTGCCTCAAGTGTAAAGTGATGAACCCATGTATCATCCATGGTTACGCAGAAATATTATATTTTATACAGCGAGGCGCTCTTTCGTTATATTAGCGGTCCGAAAAGCGGACCGATTGGAAACACAAACATAATGACAACTCCGTCCTCTTTTAGGGCTTTTTGTGTGACATTTTCTATGATCTGTGTGATCATGGAAACTCCATCATCGAATAACGGGACCAATACACGGCCTGGGTCAGAGTGTACAGTTCCTTTGAATTGACATAAAAACTCGGTCTTATTGCTGTGAAACTTCGCCAAATACTTGATTTAAACATCTTCACGATGCTGTTTTTGTTCCACTGTGAGCAAACGCGGCACCCATCTTGCGCATGGCTTTCTCATGCGCAAATTTTCAGTCAATATGCAATGTAGAGCACTTTTTGAAATGCTTACGATATCTGCAAGTTTGAGCACTTTTAGTCGACGTCAATCCAATGCCATATTTAGATCATTTCTGTCGGGATCATTTGATCGACCACAACGTTGTTTGTCTTGACAGCTCGTACGGCCTTGTTTGAATTCTGCCACTCAATATTTTACTGTTGTAAACGAAGAAGCAGACTCCCCCAGAATAGAATCTAGCTCAACTTTGATATTGGTTAGACTTATTTTCCTATCTTTTCTTATAACCAATGCTGAAAATCTCAATTTTCTCTCGTTTTATTGTGGCAATCTTTAACTCCTTGTATGTGGCACATTGAATTGAAAGTACTAGAGAATGTCAATATTGGAGGTCGATGCGGGTACCTCACTGTCGTATCCTGGACGTTCAAATTGGTCTTAAGCTAGCTTTGTATGGCAGCTTCAAAATTGTTTACATTTTTGAAATGAAATGTAAGTCTGTCTGTTCTAAATTTTTGTATTTTTATATCATATAATATGATCAATATTTTTGTATGCTTTACATATAATTTAGTATATTCATGAAATATATAGTACACATACTATTTTCAATGCATTGCTGACCAAAGCTTGGATTATATCCAAGAATCTCTGACATTTTTATTCCTGTATATTAACACATTGACTTTAATAAAGGTGACGTTATTTCGATTGAATGTAACATTTTTGGTCTATTTTTCTACCTTTAAAAAGCTTTCGATACAGTGTTGAATGAAAAATAAGATACAATCACAAAAAACTAGAGGAAATGGCTTAAATTCTTCAAAAATTCCGGATGATGTATCCTTTTGAGGCTGATCTATCACATGTGGTATTTTCATCCCGCTTCTGGCGAATCGATCTGGAAAGACTATTGTATCAAGATGAACTCTTTACGGGTGTAAATTTGACGTATGCCACATTTTTCGTCTTCAGCGTGGATATGATATTCAAAGATCTGCCGTCAACGTCCAAAAAGAGGCCATGCGAAAAAATCTCATTATTGTGCCACCGGTGGGCGTGGATCGCCGACTAGAGCGGCCCACATTTTCCACCCCTTCACTCGAACAGCCCTCGCGGGGAGATTAAAATGAAAAGAGTCCTTGTGAGAATTAATGCCAATCAATATTTTATAAATCAAGTAATACACCGGCGGGAATCTCCTTCATCTCGAAATTACATTCATAAATTACGGAGTGTATTTCAGAAAAGAATAATTAGGGCTCTCCACCACCTACTTTTATCAAGACAGAAACTCCTTTAAAACGAGACGAATAAAAATTCCCCGTCATAAATCTTCTCCTCGAATCTTACCCTTAAAAGATTTATAAATATTTTACGTACTTTTTTAATTTACGAATGAAGAAATGATGTTTTTTTTCCGGGCGTGCACTCAGCCCTTGATTTACGACAGGAGGGGAATTACCATATTATGATTTTGTTTCGTTTAGGAATAATATGCTCGAATTTTTAAAAAGTCACAAAAATGATTTATGCTAAAATACTGCGCATGCGCATAGCTTTATCGGCTGATATCAACAAATATAGAACATTTCAATAATAACGCTCTATTTTTAAATGCAAATAAACCAAATTTCATACAAGATATCTACATAATTTTTATTTTATTTGATAGAATATTTTATGGCATTTAATATAATATAAAATACTATTCAAATATTTGCCGCGGTTTTACTTGGTAGGACGTATTCTGGAAGTCTAATAATCGATGACTTTGTCGCATAAATCTGACTGAATTTGCTGGATGGCGTTCGTTATATTCACTTTGAGGATATAAATTGTTTGTAATTTATACGCATAAACCTGTGATTTAAGATAGGTTCAAAAGAATAAGTCTAAAGGTATAAAATCTTCCGTCTCTCTTTAGGTGCAATGTGTTATTTTAACAGCGCCATCTCTTGTGGCCCTGTGGAGATATTGCACCTGTATATCGACCGATCGCTTCTTGCGCGTGCATCGTTGCCGGTTGGACAGTGATGCGCAGAAAGTGGGAGTCGGGAGGGGCGTCGATTAGCCTTGGCTGCGGGAAGTCGTCCCTCCTGCAGCCAGATCTTTCTCTCTCTCCATCGCGTGGAATAAATACTTATTTAGAAAAGATAGTCTTTCTACTCGACGCCCGTTTATTCTCATCTATTCATCCAACAACATCACGGTCAGATAGAAGAACGGACACCATAAATGATACCAGGGAATTAAAGTAAAATATAATAGCATAAAATAGGCACTGTTTGAGGGCCACAAGATATTGTATGTGATTAAACTGTCATTTTTCAAGCGGGGAGTACATCAAAACAATCTTTCATTTTTCAACAAAAATACACCCCAATGGATGCCACAAAGCACCCAAATAAGCGTGTCTGTAAAATTTGATCGATACCCATGTGATAAATTGAGTTTCTCTATTTTGATATGCATATGTTATAGCAGAAAAAATACGAAAATAGTCGACTTGGCACAAAGATCTTCATCAACTTATTTATACAGCATCGCTTAATTTAACGAAGAAACACTGCTATGAAGCCAAATTTTCCACATAAATTGCCAAGTCTTCATTTTATTATTTTTTCGCCGCTGAGAAAATATATTAAAGAAATTCCCATAAAAGTCCATATCTAATGATTGCTGCACGGTACAATAATAAAATGCGTAAAAACAAGATTTTTACCGCAGTTTAATTTAGGCCATTTTGACTAAAAAAATGATTTCTTGTTGTCGAAAATTGAATTGTCGTTTTAAGATTTTCCAGTATTTTGCTGGTATATACGCGCATATATAAAACATACAAGATTGGATCAAGTCTCGCCTCGAAGACCTAAGATCCTTTTTCTACCCGTCCCCACACCCCAAACTTCATTTCACCAGACCATGCGCCAACATGGTGCATCCATACAATATTTTTACTATACCTATGTTATTTCAAAAAGTGTAAACAGTAAGCTGACAAAGTTTTATCGCAATCGGATGAACGGTATGGAAGCGCATCGAATACGGACAAACAAACATTCATAGTAGTTACACTGTAGTAAATTATTAAATTAGTTTTTCCACTCCTTGTGTTTTATATTATCAAGCGTTGCCTTTTTGAGATAGTGTGTCATGAAGTGATTTTTTTGTTTAAGTCAGTTTCATCCAACTATAGCCGTCTGCTCATTCAGGGAGCTCCTTTATGTAGTCTCCCCAAGCAACTCCTCGGTGATCCTCTTTCTCATAGACGCTAAGGTCAATATCTCGACCAGAGCCAGATGTACACACGCCTTGATCTTGATTGCTCGTTATCCAATTCGAGCTTGGAGACAGAGACAATCGATTTCTGCCTTTTGTTTTTTTTCCTGTCTTTAATGTTATTCCATGATAAATTTTTACCATCGACATTTCAATACCCATTTAAGTTTCGCCCTATTAAGCGTGTAGTACAAATGTTTTTGCCAGTTGGCATGTAAAAACTTCGGCCTATCTATTGTTATATTTCACGTAGCTACTATTTTTTTAAAATGCTGTTAAAATAGGCAAACCCATTTTATTTTTATATGGATACCAATTTAAATTTAAGTTCATGCCATTGTTTTGTAAGTTGGAGGTGCCTGGGTTGCAGAGCCTCAAGACTGTTCAACAAAAGGATATAGGTGAAACGGCGGGAATAATACATCTTTCCGCGGCCAAGACTATTGGTTGACTCTTTGTGTGTGTGCGTCCGTATTTCTCCTCCTTCGGCGAGACGTGGGAAAGAAGTCGCTGTTAATTCAGCGAATTGGAGAGTCGAGTCAAAGAAAATACAACTTTTTGATTCAGATCGTTATTCATATGATAATATAAAGATCACAGTTGCGAAATAGGAGAAGCATGGCGTGGAAAGCTTAGGTCTTCCTGCGGCCAAGACGATTGGTCGGATCTTAAGATTTAATTGGAAACTCTTTGAAGACTCGCTCAGAACTACTGTGGCTATCTGCACCTTTTTCAAATTCAATTAAGCTCTAAAAATGGAATAGATATCTGTTGATCCCTTCTAAGGAATAATATTAAATATGTGTAGTGTGTGCGGTTTACCATCCTCACGTAGTAGCGCTGTTCATCTGAGCAGATTTAATTCGCCAGATTAACAGCGACATCTTTCATCTCTCTTTAGGTGCAATGTGTTAGTTTAATAGCGCCATCTCTTGTGGCCATGCGGAGACATTGCACCTGCTTACCTACCGTTGCCGGTTGGGGAGTGACGCGCAAGATACGGGAGTTGGAGAGAGTCGTCGGTTAGCCTTGGTTGCGGGATGTCATCCTTCCTGCAGCCAGATCTCTCTCTCTCTCTCTCTCTCTCGAATGGAATAAATAGTTATTTAGAGAAGAGAGTCTTTTTATTCGATGCCCGTCTATTCCCATATATTCATCCAGCAACAACACGGCCCGATAGAATAACGAACCCGTGCGATAGCACGACCATCCCGATGAGCACGTGGGTGTGGGGAGCCGCCCGGGGTCTCTGCCCTCGAGAACGCCCCAGCCTGAACATTACATATGCATTGATTTCACCATTTTATTTTTATTAAATAAAACCCATTGTCGAATCTCAAGGAGATTTGCCTGCATGACCGCATAAGCTCTTATCGTTGATCTAAACATAAGAAAAAATGGATCAGCTTGAAGGCTGTTCGAGGCGAGTTTTTTTAAATACTGTAAAATCAGCTAAAACAAGAAACAAAAAGGAAAAGATATATTTTGGGCGTGTATGTAAAAAAGTCTTAATTTAATATCCGGATCGTCGTAAAGTGATGAAATTGCTTTCGTCTTGTTTGAGACACAAAAAAGGTTCCTAATAAAATTCCTTCCTCGATATAGCCTTGGAACAAGTTAACATTTCAGGCAAAATTCTACCAGTCATTCGAGAACACTGATTTTTTTCCAATTTCCTTCAAACAATGTTATATTTGAACGCCAACTATATATTTTTATAGAGCCTGTGTTTGAAATGTGTTCATAAAATGTGAGAACTGAGAAAAAATGCAGCCCAATTATAAGAGTGTGTGTTTTAAAATGATATCCGTGATGAATATTTTTTGTACAAATCAACTACTAATAAAATATACTTTTATACATTGTTGTATAAAATTATATTCGTGTAAATTAGACTCTGGGAGGGCTTATGCTATCGTACAAATCATAGAAGGCTACGGATATGTATTTAACACCAAAAATGCCGCACCGAAAGGCCCTAAAAGGACGAAGTAACCACAAGGTCTGTTTGTCCAACTGGTCCGTTTATCGGATCGCTGACTTGACGAATTAACGCATCTCGATCGGAGGCCATGCCCGAACATGTCCACAGAACATGGCCTGGAACAAAGAAGGCGAAGACAGTTTCATATCTAAAGATCATCTCATCTCAGAAAATATGGATCGTTGATAAAAGATTTGCCAATACAAAAAAGGTCGAGTTGGTGCTTATTGGTTATTTTGAGGAGCTCGACGGTTTTCACTAACAATAGATATTTTTTTGGGGGTTCTTTGTCAGGCCTTTTTGGACTGCTCTCGTATACCACAAGGAGTTTCATTTTTCGTGACGTTCTTTGCCAATTTTTCCTACCGTGTCCATACAAATTCACTTCAATATGTTTATATTTTCCTTGTGCATATTAGAGTTTGTCAATTTGGCAACATTAATATACATCACGAAATATATAAAGGATCATATATTTTTCAGTTTCAGCTCAGGGTTTTAAACCAATTTACAAAATTGTATGCTAAATCTGCGAAAATATTCGCATTTTTTTTATTGAAGAGCATATTTTTCGTTCGCACTCGCTTTCATGATATATTTTACACGCCTGTAGGAGCGGCCAGGAGTAAGAGCAGACTGGGTAATATACATAAAAATCGAAGAAAGAAATTATCCAGCTCATGGGGTGGCCACTACGCCACTAATGTACCGAAAGGGATGGATTTCAATTCATCCCTCGTCTACCCGATACGAATACAAATGGTTTTTCCAGCAAAATGCTATCAATTACGACATAATCAGGCTGTAATTTATCGGCGCATGTTGACAATTTTCGGGACAGCCGATGATAAATTGCGGTTGCTTTGCTCCTTCGCAGAGAATTTATTGTCGATCGCAATTCAACCGAAAGTCAAAGCTCGGATGCAGCTTATAAAATGCAGTACACATATATAAGATTATTCTTGCTTGGTCCATTACTTGCAGTTACTGCATCTTCAGAAGCTATTTTGAGTTTCTCCCCGTTCGTACTCGAGCGGATAAAAGGGGAAATATTGCTGAAATAAATTTTATGGTGTATTCCTTGTAATAATGTTTTTGAAAATTCGCTCAAATATTTTTTATTTTATTTGAAAAAAAGCATTTCCTTTAAGGGAATGTTCATTATTGAACGAACGTTTCCTATTTCTCGAATCTAAGCTGCGAAACGACTTTCAGATACAGACCTATGTATGTTACGATCCCATATGCCGTTCAGCCAACAGATTTACAGACGTTGAAATTGAACTTCTGATCACAGAAAATGAATTCGAAAACGACATTCTTGCAGATAATACCGCCTAGATTTTTTCATATCGCTGTTATTCGAATTTATTTGAATAAGTACTTCCAATGCGAACAAATTTATTGTTTAACATTTTTATTGATATGAAATACGTTTTTACGAAACGGGCACATCTCGAAATATTTTATAAATCGTTATTATTTTTTGACGTATTTAATTTCGTCGCTATTGTCGTTTTTATTCGAACGGCCAAAAGCGAATCGATTATTTTGTTGTTATGGCCAATTAGCGCCGGTGAAATTTTGACAGTTCTCCGTTGCTTTGAAATGTTCGACGGCATCTCGATTATTATTTTTACAAACTATTCGTGCAATAGCATAGCAGTTGATTGTTTCTCGCGTTAAATTTATTTATGATATAATTTTTGAAATTTATTTATATTCACAGTAGATGTTAGTTATAACCAAAATGAATATTTTAGGAAATATTTTGCATTCATTAAGACGCTCCCAGGGAATGTAAATGAAGTCGACGGTGTGCGGTAATAAATAGGAGCAGACTCTCTCGTGCATTAATACCTTGCTTTATTACATCGCATGATCTTATGTTGGAATTTTTTGGTATTCCAATCACATAGTCGACCTTCGACCGTACATTCGTATCTCATAATTCATTGCCAACCGATTGTGCGATCGGAAGGAAATAGTATAAATGCTAATTGGGATTAGCGAGAGCTAGAATATTGATTATGGCTTTGTCTTAATCTAGATAAATTGTCTTTGAGAATTGAGTTGCAACCGTTCAAACCGAATCTTAAAGCTTTAGAAACGTTTAAAACTATTCAATGCGATTTAATCTCGCTCATTTGCTATATTACGACGTTCGAATAATTAAATTTAGACAGTGGGAGGATTTTCAAGCCCTGTGAAATATAACCGAATTATATAGACATGTCGACATAACCTAAAAAAAAAACGCTTTATTTCGTTCGACATGATAAAATGGCTCATATATATATTTTTTCCAATTAGCGATTCAAAACCATCGTTTTAAATCTCGAATTAGTATTTAATGCGTAAATTATTTGAATCGAAATTTGCACCGGTTTCGTTCATCTGACAGCGGCGTTCATAAAATGACACGTAATATTTGACCATAACAACATTTATTTCGAGCATGAATATTGCATTCGGACGGCTAGATATTCGCTCGGTCGTTTGTGGGATTTTTTCGCACAAAAGATCCGAATGTCTTTAAACATGTCACAGACTGATCGCGGAGTCCATTGTTCGGCGTTAAAAATGAGAACCGAGTAAAAGTCGAGGACAAAGGCGGAATCTTTTCTTTAAACCGACGATTTTAGAATGGGCGGACGAGACTTTATTGGCGGAAGTTTCGTCTGAATTTATGCAGAGATTTTTTTTTCGTATGAATTCCCGTGACTTGATGGACGTGAATTTATAGAATAGAACATATCGGAGGATTTGAATTATTCGCATTTAATTCGTGCTTAGTTACGTGTCGTTGGAACGTCCTTGAATGTTAATTGATACTATTGAAACCACTATGGATAATTATTGTCCTGAGAATACGTGTTGATTTGATCGAAAAATATCTTGATTGATGAATTTGATTTTAATTAAAAGTGGTGCAAAATAACCCCGATCTATGACAATGAAGCGTGCGATATTTATTCCGACATGATCGATTATGAATGCCTTTCGACTAATGTCACATTTTTATTTGAATTTAATACTCGTTGATGATTGGTGGAAGCGATTTGATATTTATATTCAAAATTAATACGACGTCCTGTTTGTATGTAAATGTGAATATTTCTGTAAGGGGCTTTGAAGCGTCGTTGTCTAGGCAACCATTTTCCCGAAGCTATTTTTTTATGCTGACCGTCGAATTTCACCGGAAGTACTATTAGCGCCAACAGCGTTTTGACGGAAGTCATCTTGTGAAAGGAAAGCGGGCCGGATTATCTGCTCTTTAGACAAGATTCGCACATCTTCATTCCTCACCATTTCACCCTGTCAACATTTTAAGTGTTGAAATACGACCTTTAACGGCCATAAAAATATGACATGCGAATAGCAAACGAATAAAATTTAAAACAATTTTAATTCAACCACATTGTATTTATACTGTTTATGTTTGAACGCAAACAAGATATAAAATGGGAATTTTATCAAGGATTCAAAAGTGGAGCATTTCAATAAAATTCACGGTCTTCGGGTAATCATTTTAAATTATGCCGTAAATCTCAATTGCTTGGACGTTCGAAGGTTATACTGTGGTGTTTTCGCAATAACAACGGGAAAATTCAATAAATTAGAGCAGAAAATGCAAGGATGATTTTTTTTTAAAAATATTTTCTGTTCTATATTCGTATTTTAAATTTATTCTATGTAAATATGGTAGCTATTATTTATCTTTATGGTATATGAAGCTTGATCTAATGCACGCTTGCGGTACGCGAAGCTGAAAAGTTTTAAACTGGGTAACTTTGCTCATGTTCGCTTCCATAACTCAGGGTTGAAAAATTTTAATATCACCGATATATCCCACCAGATTATTATTCTTCTATGAAAAATGTATTGTAGATTTAGCAACTATTTTTAATATCGTGTATACGAAACCGCTGTAACAAACGATTGCTCGTATATTACAGTGTCATTATCTCGAGGAGTGCAGAATTGAACGTCAAAAGCTTTTTAATTAAAACTCACAACATTCCCTTATATTGTTACAAGTCTTACAATAAGGATGCTCGGATAATATCACCAAAATATTTCAATAAGGATGCTAAATTTTTAAATGTAAATAAAACAAGCTGTATGCAAGATACCTACTAAATTTTTAACTAAATTCGATGACTTCATCATCGAGAGGAGGAGAACTTCATCATCTTGTCTACTGATGGCGATTGTGCGGCTGGACTGCAATCTGGCGAAGAGAGCGTGTGAGTTAAATCAATCCCCACTAACCCATGGTATGATTTACATTGGTGTCAGAAGTGGGAAGTTCTACGCATGGACACTCTTGAGATTATTCAAAATATAAACGGAGGATCTTCGTGTGTTCTATAATATATTCAGATGGAATGTTCATCGCTGTTTTATTCGATGATTATGATCGTAATATAAATTGGATTACATCTGAAAGAGAGTGCTTTAATTTTTTGAATAGCCTTTAAAGTGTTTTTCACTAGGAGCATTCCCTTGGGAATGAAGGTAGTGACTTTTCATCTGCTGAGGAGTTAATGTAGTAAACGACTCCTCATAACCGTTGAAGACTATCCCAGTAATTGGCGTTGAGTTCTTAGTTTACATACTTAAATTTCATATTACAGCATAAAAAGTTAAAAATACTACTAAGAAAACTGGGAAAATAAGCATATTTTTATACTAAATGCTTCTTTTAATTAATTTTTTGCAGGGTAAATATAATTCAAAATTATTTCTATTTGGAAACCGTCTATTTATTTTTGAAATTGGCCTGAAATAAACATATAATTTTGATCGAATAATAAGCTTGATCTGGTGTATTGTATGATTGTTTCATATATTGGACAGATATTGTTTTTTATGATCGCCTATGAATAAATTGAATGACTATATGAATATCATCTAAAAATGGTTGCTATTTTTGCTCAGAGTTTAAGGCGTTCCAGTTTATTTTAAGATGTATTAGAATACAGCCTAGAATAATGCCTAGAGGCACAAAACAAAAATAAGCGAGATTAACAAGGCACGAAAGAGGAAGTGTCGAAGTTGTGGGAACGCGGGACGTATAGACGAAAATGTGGGACGGTGATTCCCCGTCGGGTTCAAAAGAAGTTTCCCGCCACCCACCGAATGAGAAGCTATTCTTATGATAATTCTGTTTACCCCAAAGCCTTCAGCCCGCGGCGTCGCCCTCTGCTCTATGATAACTTTGCAGGCTCTATAATTGCGTTTTTTACGATACCTTCATGCTAATGCAAGGGATTTGCAAGCGACCTTAGATCTGAGTTGAAGGACTACATCAAAAATTCGATTATGTGAAAATTAATAATTTGACGGGACATCCTACTTATGTAACATTGTTTATACGCTCTTATCTGATCGAGGGCAGGGCTTCCCCTTAACGCTTTAAGATGTTACACATTAAACATATTAGGGGGACCCAAAAGTATTCGTACATTTTAAAGCCTTATGTTTGAGCTTAATTTGTATCCGGACACAGTGATGGAAACATCTTAGTCTTATAGGATGGTCAGATCTATGCTGAGAACTTGAAGAGTTATCGTAAAGACTGGGATCCTATTGGACCAATGTAAAAACACATTTAAAAATCATCAGCTAAACGAATAGGATGGGTATTATGGAGTAGGATAGGTACCGCACGCATTGCCCGAATATACGCGCTAGCTCGGATTGACTATAAAAAGGGTTTTTCATTATGGTTCAATGAAACCTGGATAAGCTAGAATTGCACAAGTTTATTGTCCAAATTTAGATTTTTTTCCTGAGAAAAAAACGATTCAAAAATGCCATGGAGAGACATGGAGACTCGTTACTGACCCGAGTTGTTTGTTGATCCCGCTAATTGGGATCATGCTCTGCTCAACAATATTGCACAGCAAGGTGCAAAACCTGAATTAAATATCCATGTCCGCAAGGATGCTAAACGCCCTAAATGCCCTAAACGATGAGGGAGTGGCCACAAGGTTTGTGTGTCCAACCTTTCAGACTGCTGACATTTCGAATGAGGGCTTAGCGATCGGACGCCATGCCCGGACATGTCCACAGAACGTGGTCTGCGTTCATTTGGAGATCCACGAACACTCTGAAACTAGGAACAGTCTAAATCTAAAAAGCGCTCGTGCATTGTAAGGAACTGGGACGTCCAGTAATCCGGAACGACCCAGCGACATCTCAGGCGGTTCCTAATCGATAGAGGTGGCGGTCGACAGTCAACGCGGACCACTGCTCCTGCCAACTATCTAACGCCGCCTCCTTAACGAGTCGATGAAGATTGCTTAGCGCGTTAGAGGCATTCCCATTGGGCGGAATGCTCCTGCCGTCGATTACCAGAATAGGATCGCTTTCGACCAGGAACTTCGCCAGACCCGCCAGCAACGGAATACCATCAGTGGGTGCCACGCAGAACGCTATAGATACGCCCATAGGTCCTGCATAGATTGAGATGGCTATAAAAATACCCTTGTAGGCAGTCAAGAGGGGATATCCTCTGATTCCCCAATCACTCGCTGCGATTCTTGATATCACACCGAAGATGGCCGCTGTCTTTTTCACCGCGCTGCGAGCGTGCATCATGAAGCTCTGCGAACCATCCAACGTGATCCCCAAATATGGGGCCAATTCCACGAACTTGACCAAACTCCTATTCATGCGAGGTCGAAGGAGCTGCCGAAATCGAAGGACAGTGACATCTTCCGTCTATCTTTAGACGCAACGTGTCACTTTAACAGCGACATCATCTGTGGCGCTAGTAGTGCGATGGTGACGCGCAGTAGGTTAGAGTCTTCGGATAGCCTTTAGGATAGACGTTCTTTCTGCGGTTTTATCCATCTCTCTCATCATCGATAAAGAATAAAGTTACGATGAGAGAATATTTCTATTTGGTACCCGTCTACTTCCATCTTACCGCATGGCTCCATAACGACCTGAGAGCAGAACGTATCCGCGTGCGAGCGTGGCCACCTCGACAAACACCTGGGAGTGAGATGCGCACCCCCACTCCACCACGCAACATTGGTGTCAGAAGTTGGAGCCCAATGCGTCGCTGTTAATCTGGCGAACAAAATCCGCACAAATTAACAGCTCCATTGCGTGGGGATAACATTTCGTCCATGCTACATAGGGAATTATAATTTATAATGCTGTGTTCTAAGTATTTTAATACTTTTGGCTCCCTATTTATGAAATCGAATTATCGATTAATAACTATTGTTTCGTGATATTTCTTGTTTTTATTTACAAAGTTGGCTAACAAGTTCTTGTTTAAGGCGTTGGAGTATCATGATACTTTGAAACTCATATTTAGTTTAGATAAATGAACGATTCAGACAGAAACGAATAGAGTTAGGAACTCGAGACATTGGAGCTTGTGGTCCATATTTTTTTTAAAAAATGGGTGAGACTTAAATTTTGCGTATGAATTTCTGAGTGTTCAGATATACAAAGCGAATTGAAAATATTCCGACGATATGATCAAAGTTTCCTCGCACAAAATGGATATGACCTTATTCCATCTGATCAATACGCGTCGGAATTGGAATCCAGATCATCCCGCGAAAGATCTGATATGCGACGTTCATATTTAAAAAAAAACGTGAGCCGATTCGGGTTGTTTTTTGTTGTTGTTTGGGGTTGTCTGTCAAAGTTGTTCTTATTTTTTGGGCATAAATCTTAACCCTTGCACCGGAAGATTAAGCAATACTTCCTCTGAGGAAATAATTTTGAAGGCTCGGGGGAGAAGAAAAGACGTTACGACCCATAAAGATCCGTGCGAACACCTCCGCGTTAACAAGGGATGAATAAAACTAAAAAAAAGCTTAACGATTCTCCCAAAAACTCGTCTGCAAAAAAAGGCAATTCATTTTTATGACAATCGCATCCTTTGTCTTATCCTCGAGGGTTGTTTTCATAGATTTTTTTTCCGAATATCCTGAGAAATCCACAGGACGTTGAAGCCAAATGAGTGACAATATTCAGATCGATCAATAATAAATCATTTCATCGACTATTAACGCCAATGATTTGATTCAATAACGCAATCTTGTTGATGCTGATTATAATATCCTCAACAATCCAAGCACATTTTTGAGCAATGTAACCATGAAACACTTTGGAAGCATTCCAAAGAGGTGTTAATATTGCACTCAAATGCCCCAGTTAAGGCAACACTTGTAGTCTGTAGAAGATTAGCCTCAATTTATCAGCATGGATATAATTACAGCTGAAATTAGTTCACCATAAAAACTACCCCCTGTTCAAGAATTGACCGATAATTCGATTTGTGTTCGACAATCGGTTTATATAAATATATTTGATCAGTCATTCAAAATGTGCGTGGGGTTATTTAATACGAAACCATGGAGAATATAGACGCCAAGGAATTAACCCGAGTTCGGTAATTAACGCAGCCGGAGAAAGAGACCAGACAAGGACTCGAAGATTAAATAAAAATAATGAAATTGTCTGTTTCTGTCGGAGAGATTAAGAATTAGACGAAAGACGTTTCTAAGATTAACTAGGAAAGAGCACAATGTAGCCATTCTGTCTATATAAGCGAGCAATTCTTCTCGTGCAAAATTTTAATTGGATAAACTAAATGAATTCAAACGGCATTTCAAACGTCATGTAGGAGACCTAAAGGCATTTTTTTTTATGAAAATATAAAATCTTTCTGGTAGTGATGTGATGAGTCGACAACATGTTATGAAGTGGGTTAGCTTGTTCAGAGAAGGCCATACTGATACTCAGCACGAGGCAAAGAGTGATTTTTGATGAACTTGTGCAACTCTTTCCATTGAGCATTATTTTCTGTAGGTAGTAGTTACCGGGAGTCAGATTCGCAGAATACAGTGGATGGGGAAGCAATACATGGTCATAAATTGCATGAAAAAACCTTTTTATTGCGCTTAAATAGCTTTAAACAGCGCTCTGAATTATGGACGCGTTGTACCTACTTCGAACAGAGCTTTCTTACGGATAAATATTGATGAAAAATGGTGAATACACAGCCTTCTGATATCTTTATAGTATCAGATATCTTATGTAGCTTCAATTTATGATCGGTTTACGTCTATTTACGATATTTTTTCTCATTAAAAAGCAATTCTTTATCAATGCACAAAATTCAAATGTTTTCATTGTTTTAAAAAATATTAAAACAGCATCAATAAAATTACTGTGACTTGTGGACTAAACATTGGATTGTTATGAATTTTAACATTTATTATTTAAAGATTGTAAAATTCCTAAAAATCACATGTATTTGTCAATTTTAATTAAATTGTTCAATCCCAAAAAACGATGAAAATCATATGCATTTTCTTTGTTATGAGCTATAAAATCAGATTTTATTCATATTTAGGGTTGAAAAATGGATAGTTTATGATGATTTTATTTAAAAAATATGTATTTACTTTAAAAGATATATTCGTTTCAAGCTCTGAGCCTTCAAAAATATCTAAATTTTTGTTCCATGTCTCATAATTAAATTTAAAACATACATATTTCTACCTGTCGCTGTGGCTTTATGATGTACGCCATAACAATAAAAAACGCACAATAAATCATAATTTAATTTTGGAGAGCAATGTAGTCCATATTTTATTTATTTATTTATTTATTTATTTATTTGTGGAAACCCAACAGCTTTACATATATAATTAGCTGTAGATTAGAAATATTACAAGCCAATAATAGGATTTCACATATAGAATTAGTTAAAATTAAAGGTAAAATTATAACATGTACTCAAATTTAAAAGTTCGTAACCTTGTAGTTATTTCGTTTTTTTTTATTTTTTTATTTTTTTTATTTTTATTTTTATTTTTTTATTATTTTTATTATTGCTGTTATTACTACTGATTTACTTTATTCATCAATTAAAAGATTGATTAGCTGACGTTTGATATCGATTAGATTACAATTGAAAATATCCAGCTCAAGATCCCTTAGCACATCATTAAGGTTTATTATGGCTCTACTCAAGAAGGCATTCTTTCTATAGTTGGTAGAGGCCAACGGAACCGCGATTGGTTGGTAAAATCTCATAGATCTACTAGGTATATTGAAGTTAATACTACTCAGCAGTTCAGGACAGTCAATTATGCCGTTTGTAATTTTGAGTAAGTATATAATGTCTGCTATTGTACGGCGCTTATTAAGGGCTACTAAGTGTTGATCTGAGCAGATACGCTCATATTCTGACGAATTATACGCTTTCCCCATTTTGAAGCATAGGAATTTTATAAACTTCATTTGAACTCTTTCAATTCGATCCACATATTTTTGATACCTGGGGTTCCAGATTTGAGACGCATATTCAAGCTTGCTTCTAACATAGGCACAGTAGAGAATTTTTAATGTCTTAGGTCGTTTAAAAAAGCTTGAGTTACGCATTATGAATCCCAATGACCTTGTAGCTTTTGTAACTATATCATTAATGTGGGGATCAAAGGTCAGCTTAGAGTCATGAACAACACCAAGATCTGATATGTCATTCTTTTTTAGTAATGTGTAATTTTTTAAGTTGTATGTCGTTTGTATAAAATTACGTTTACGGGTAAACGTGACAGAAAAGCATTTTTTTGGGTTGAGGTCCAATTTATTGTTTATGCAGTATTCATCAAGGCATTCTAAGTCAGCTTGTAGGGCATTGGCATCCTCGATTGAGGTGATATTGGCGAAAATCTTCATATCATCAGCAAAAATTAAAATATTAGAATTTCTGAAGCAGTCAACAATATTATTTACAAAAATGTTAAATAAAAGAGGCCCTAGATTCGATCCCTGGGGGACACCACTGGGTATGGCAACCCAGGTGGATATGTAATTATCAATGACAACAGCTTGGGATCTGTTTGTTATGTATGAGAAGAACCACCTATGTAGATCTCCTCTAATTCCTGCATTGTATAATTTGGTCATGAGAATGTTGTGGTCGATCCTGTCAAACGCTTTACTGTAGTCAGTGTAGATAACATCAACTTGATGATCGTTATCCATAGCCTCTGTTATAAATTCATTCAATAGTACAAGATTGGAAACAGTAGATCTGTTTTTCATAAATCCATGTTGAGCTTGATTGAGATAATTTTTTAGAGCCAACTGTACCTGCATATGAACAATTTTCTCCAGTATTTTTGCTAGAATACACAGTTTAGAGATCGGTCTGTAGTTAGATACTTCGGTCTTATTTCCCTTTTTATGAACTGGTGTTATGAAGGCAGATTTCCAAATGTTAGGGACATAGCAGTCGGTAAAAGAGCGTTGAAATAGAAGCAAAATCGGCTTGGATAAGGTCCTAGCACAATTAACCAGGAATAAGGCAGGCAGATAATCAGGACCAGCTGATTTAGATGTGTCAATTTTGAGTAACATTTTAGTGATTAGGTCAGAATCAATCATGATGGTGGTTATGTCCGAAACTGATTCAACTGTAGTATTTGATTCAAGTAAGATGTCCAAGTTATCTGGGCTTAGAAAAGTTGATCTAAAGAATTCTGAGAAGACGTTACATATGTCAGTACCAGTGTTAGCCACACAAATGCCGTATTGAATAGTACTAGGGATGCCAGATGACTTAGCACGTGACTTAATAAATGTCCAAAATTGTTTGGGCTGTTTCTCAATATTGTTTTCTACTGATTGACTATAGTTAAGGAAACATTGAGTTTCCAACATTTTCACTCTTTTACGCTGAAATCTGAATGAATTTAAGTCGCATTTATTACCGTACAGTTTAAATTTACGATGATATTTATTTTTTTCCTTAATAGCTGATTTCAATGATGTCGAATACCATCTGGGATATGTGCCAGGTCCAATAAAGTTGCTAGGAACATAACGATCTCTAAGGTCATAGAATTTAGAATAGAAAAAAGTAACACATTGTTCTAACGTACGACTTGAAAATTCACTACTCCAATCAATTTTATCAATCTTGGAGTTTATGAGTCCATAGTTCGCTTTGTTGTAGAAGTACTTTGTAATTTTTGCTGATTTCAAGGGTGATAGTGATGCAAATTTAATATGTATAACCAATGGTTCATGAAATGGGTCTATTGTTACAAGTGGATCGATGCATTTTGATACTATTAATGAGTCATTGGATAATACAAGATCAAGGATCTTATCATATCGGTTAGTTATTCCATTATATTGATTTTATTATTATATCTACACAGTGTGACTGGCGTTTCTTAAATACAACCCTCATGTGATCCAAATTAATTTACTTTTCGCTTGAGGCAAAATACTCCGATGCAAAACCTCTGTTGATTGTCACAGGTGCATTTAATGAGATAAACAGCGCATAAAAGAAAAAAGAGTCGACCAAGAGCCTTGGCCGCGGAACGATTTTGTTCATTTTGTTCAGGAAGTCGTCTGTCCATCACCATTTTTGGAGGGATGGACTATTAAAATCTCAGAAAGATTATGTTATATGTTCGGCGGGATATGTAAAGAATTATCCATTTATTTTAAACAAATTATTATCAACTGGTGGGTGTAAATCTCATTTAATAATTTGATGCTAAATTCTGATTAAATTTAAAGCATTTCATTACCTGTGGGATGATTTGAATTTACTATTGTCTCCTATAAGCACTTCAACATATAACTCAAGAAGTTCTTGAATATCTTAGCTGTCACTCAACACCATTTGATTGCGATTTGTACGATATCGACTAAAGTTTGAAGGTCCTTCATTCGTTAACCACTACTTGCTATTGTATAATTTTGTTATTGATTATGCTAGAATCTTCCACAAAATATTTCAACTGTAGAACCCGCAGAAAAGTTGCCCCCAAAAAAAAAAAAACTGAAGAGAAGACTTATCTTTGGAGAATACTGATATAAGTCATGATCATAGCAGATCCTCGCTTTCTTATGGCAACTCGCTGATTTAAATGTTTGATGCATTTTATTTTAAACCGAAAACGGTTATTAAACTACTAGATTGTGTATATTTTCTTATCTGAGAAGACAATGAATGTATTATATGAATAATCAGGAGTTTTAATAAGATTCTCGCAATAGATTGGTTCTGCTGATGATGAGCCGCGAGATGCGAAGGTGCTATTATGCGGAAATTAATCATCTAGTAGGATTATCCCGGATAATGAGTTTTGTCTAATAAATTCCACGGTGGCAAGAGAAAGAAGGGACTTGTTGATATGCTGTCTTATTCCCAAGGCCGCGGTTGCTTCGTGATTAAAGGGTTAACACATCTGAATCGCAGGGGGTGGCGAACTCCAAGTCGGCTAACTCGTTTACACCACACCCTTAGCTCCGACAAAGGAAATTTGCAAACTCCGCACAAAGCGCTTAGCCCTATCGCACGCATCTTTCCGCTTTGCTCCAGATTCAACTATCCCGAATTTTCGCGAAAATGCGGTGCCATCTTGTCAGACTTCTTTTGCTCGACATGTGAGATCGGAAGTTGCTGTGGTACTTCAAAGTGCCTATGATTCTGTGAAAGTTAATCGGGGTGCTTCAGAAATCAATAGTCTATTTTAATTTTAATAATAAAAAAGAGTGTATGCAAGGATGTACAAGTTTGTGTAATATATAATAATATAGGCATGCTATTGATCTAGTGGTTGCTTTAGTCACTTAGTTGCTGTTAGTCACTAGTACTTGTTAACGAACCTAATACATACAAATATTGTATGAGTGGTTAACTTTCTATAAGATCTATTGAAAATAAAGCCCGTATAAAATTTTAATAGGTTTTAAATTACATAATAATTTACATACATACATACATATGTAGCCATCGACAACGCGTGCCGCCATTTCTGTCTGTTCTAGCATCTTCTCTTCAATTGATCAGACTCAGACTTGCGACGTCTATGCTAGCTGTTTATCTCAGCGTGGACGAGGTCTTCCGACGCGTCTACTGCCACTCGGTCCCGAATCTAATATGAGCCGAGGACTTTGTGAGTACAGTACCTTCCCAATGCAGACATTGGGTTCGGACGAAATTAGTAATTGATGCTTCGCTGTACATGTCCATGACCTCTTGTGTAGACCTCATGGCATGAGTTCAAGATGAATTTAGGTCATAATAAAAGCATTCTTTAATATCGAATTACGTTGACATATTGCATAAATATATTGTTATTATAGTACAAAATTCCATTTCCATCTGGAAATTTAAGTATTTACAATGCATTATTTTAGCTCGTCTCCATCTTTTGTCTTCTCAGGTCGAATTGGAAGATTTTCCAGGTCAGTGTTGTATTCAAATTGTAGAAATTGTATTCTGTGGAGCACCGGGTTTTAAGTTTTAATACATGAAGCAATGAAAACTAAAACTTAATTGTCTACTTTTACATAGAAAGTGGCAACGGAACGTCTCTTCGCCAGTGGGGGAGATAGAAAGCAATTTCATCTAAAATCTCGTTATTTAGCTTTATTACTATTTTAATAGACCTTAAAAACGGATCTACTTAAAATTTCGTTATTAATAAATTGTTGAATTAGGTCGAAAAATACAAGGATCGTAAACAAATTACCACACTACAACTTTAGCCACGTCTACCGAAGTCCTAGCCATCTTGTATCAAAAGAAGACGATGTTTATTTAACAATAATTAATATAAACTACTTGTGGACATAAAAGCAGCTTTGTAAATTTTACTTTAATGCCGGCATGTGTAAATATTCAAGTTTCAAAAGTTGTCATTGACTTTTATGCAGATGTAGACGTCTTCTGACACATTGGTGTCAGAAGTGGGATCTAACGTAACGTGGTGGAGCGAGGGTGCTCACGGAGCAGATTCCCCGAGTCGTTTTGCATTCGGGTCGCTATCGAACCGAGCGGAGGGATGGAGGGAAGAACGTCTTCCCGCAGCTATTCAAAGATTCCCACCTCCTTGCAAGCAAACTTCAAATTACTTAAGATTTTTAAATAAACCTGTAAGTAAGATAGCCCTTCCCTTGTAATAAATTAGTACTGAAAGTAAAGGCAAAATGATTCATGTAAACTTTATAAGGTCTAACCCATTTGTAACAAATATTCATATGAAATATGCCATAATAAAATATTTTAATTAGTATTTATATTGAAGGCTCAATCTATCATTGTATACTATTATTGAAAATATTCACATTGAAGCATAACATTATTATAATGGCTAAAAATGGAGTTGAGAAGTTTTGCTCTATTCAATGAAGTTATCAATTTTCTCCCGTGAAACACTGCAATTAATTTGTAAATAACACCACACGAATGCTTAGCAAGTCACTTCTTTGGTGGCAAACTATCAACTGACACGAACAGAGAAATAACACTATTGCCGGCATCAATCTCTGAGATAGTGGCATTGAACATTTCATCGGTGTGTACACCGATTGCCGGCGATTAAAGGGTCAGCTGCGATTATGTATGGAATAATGGAGACAAAATAGCACGATGATAAATTCCATCTCAATTTTCGATAATCTGATACTCGTGTAAAGCCAACATCAATTACTCTGAGTAATTAGGCGTGTCTTGTTTAAAATGCAAAAAAGAGGACACGGAACGGGCGTGTTCGAGAGGGACCTAATATCTTATTAATTACAGATTTGCTGGTGTCAGTGGCTCTAAAAATGTATCGGGAAGGCATTTTTTGTTAATATATATATTTAATACATTTAAAGCTCGTATTCAAACGTTCCCACGGAAACCAAGACACAATTCAAACAAATTACAGAAGATAATTGCAGTTAAATTAATATCATATTATGGGGACCAAATCATATTTGTGTATTTAGTGCCATTCAAAAAAGGATTTGTTTTGGGTGTGTTCGGTCAAAATGTGAGGAACCCATCCTACCCCATAACTCCCATCCTATTCGTTTTAAATGTGCCTTGTCGTGAGTATCAATACGGCCTTTTTTGAAACGGCTAAACCATTTCGTGATAAGATGTCGACTCATCATATTACTACCATAAACTTCCACGAGCTTCCGTTGGATATTGTTGACGGTATTGTATTGCAAAGTCAAAAAACGGATGACCGCGCGTATTTTGTGCGGACCGAAGGTGCCAGAAGTGCTCGACGATCTCTCCATCGGAAGAATTTACCGTGACTGAACAAAATGGCCGACAAACACGCGAGATCTAATAAACTAACTTCTTAGATGGCCCTCGTTCAATATTTTGTAAGAAACTTCAGCTGGAACGATGTACCTTTGAACAAAAGCCGTTCATATTTTGTAAGGAGGTGTCTTCCATCCATTTGCAATTATTTAGGCGCTTTGTCGATTGGCTGAATCGCGAAACACTTGTAAACAGAACGAAACAATGACAATTGAAAGTCGCAAAAAGTTCGACCCTCTTAGATCTTTTGTCAAAGTAAAAATATCCAATTAGAAAGTTTCACTCAATTCCGCCAAAGTCAATTTGCTATTCGAGGACAATAATAGGCAGGGTCCTGGCCGGATTCCTGATTAGTGAAGTAATTCCCTGATCCGGACGCTACGACATAAAACCTTAATTTGCAATCCTTTCCGGGCGGTGGCTTTTTGTCTTCGCCCGCTTTTTACAGATCGATTATTCAAGTAACTATTATCTTATTTTCCTATTGACTTATGGCAGTTTTAATGGAGCATTGGAACGAAGAAGGCAAATTTTGAAAAAAAAAAATTGTATGATTTCATATATTATAAGATACAAACAATTTTGACGCAAATCATATTCTGTGGACGTGTTCGGACATGGTGTTCGATTGCGAGGCGCTCTTTCGATGTGTGAGTGGTTCGAAATTTGGACCGTTCGGACATGGAAACCTAGTAGCCACTCCCTCCAATATCTGTAAGATTTTTGGAGAATAATGTATCCTTGGGGGTTTTCTATGACCTCCATCGGTTGGTAACAATCAGTGGGGTTACACATTTAGACACCCTAATAAAATGAAAATAAATTTACTATAAAAAAGGTTCTTTTGTGCATATAGTGGGATATGCGAAGAATAATTCATTGTGAATCATCGAAATCTAAATAAACTATAACTACACCAATTTATTGTCCATAATTAGACGTGTTGCCTGAAAGAAAAACGATTTAAAAATGCAGCTGTATTAAAACTTTACAATCATTGAACCCCTAAAAGAGTACTATCCCAGGGCCTGGGATCACCCCTTCATTATTCAGAAAGAGCACTCTTGTATATTGAACTCGGAGACAGACAGAGACAGACAGATAACGTAGCGCAGTTCGGGAGACAGAGACGGAGAGCTTCCCCGCATACATCGCACGATTGTATAGATCATTAACCCAAATTTATCGATTAATAATGAATTCGATTTGAAGTTTGTTATTTGTTTACGCAAATAAGTAACCGAATATTGTGTACTATCGACAGTGTTTATTTATTTAATTGCTTCCTATTATTTTGTATTGTTTAAGTAGAAATATGACGTAGGCTTATATGCTATCAACAGTGCTTATTTACAATTGACTCTGCCTCGAATTGAAGATTGTTTTTAATGAAAAAAAATGTTATTAATGAATTTGAACGGTGATCTGCGTCGGTCGTCGGCCGCCACCTCTCACTTTCTTCCTCTCAGTTAGGCACCACCTGAGGCAACACCTGGGCTTTCAACAACTTCAGAGTGTCCATGCAGAGATCCGTCCATGGACGCAGACCATGTTCTGTGGACATTTTCGGGCATGGTGTCCGGTCGCGAGGTGTTCCTTTGTTGTGTCAGTGGTCCGAAATTTGGATCAGTCGGACACGAAAGACTTGTGGCCATTCTCTCTGATTTTAGGGCATTTAGGGCTTTTTGTAAAAAATTTGAGGGAAAATGCATTCCCAGGGCTCTCTACGATCTCCACCTAGAGGTCCTTGCGACCGGTAATAATTAGTGGGCTCGCCACTAATTGTTATTTTTCGCATTTTTTTCGAAGCTGTAAGTAAGACTCAAAACTCTTCCCTACCCTATACAAAATACATATTTATATATTTATTTTTTTCTATTTAAATTTTAAGCAGTTTTCATCTATATATTTATCCTAGCCTAAAATTTTAAAGTAAAATTAGAATCTTTAGCTGGCTTCCTCCCACGTTCAGAGCGCAAGTGGCCGCAAGAAGTGGAGAAGGAACGGGTCCTTGCAGACATGGAATTTTAATTTGACGGTTTTGCACCATGTGCACTTTGCTCACGGGCTGGCATGCTCCCGAATAGGGGGATCAATTACACAGCTCAGGTCAAAGGAGGCTCCCCATGTTTTTGTCATATTCATCCTAAAAATTATGCTTATGCCGTGCTAATGAAATACTTTTAGATTCAAAATATTTTTCCGGATGGTGTGCACCATCTGGTAATAAATGATTTGAGCGTAAGCAGCCCGCATACAGCTGTCCATGTGAGAAGCATGCACGCATACCCTGTGTGTTTCTATTATTTGTTAATGCTCACACCGGAAATTGCACACGTTTCAATTCGAATAGAAAATCAGTCGGAATCGTTGGGCCACAACCTCTTTTTAAATTTTGCATTTCAAACTGTAGCTCCGAAGATATTATTCATCTTTTTTTTCACTAAAAACCTAGTACAGTTGCTATATGTCTTTTTCTGTTTCAGAGAAGAATTTTAGGCACGCCAATTTTGAGTGTTAAAATATTCAATTCAAATATATTTTTATATAGAATGATAAACTAACTGAATGTTGTCCTTGCGTTTTGTTCGTATGTTTACGTGTCATTTAATTAATGCCTTTACATACAAATTATATCAAAAAATCACTTTTGAATTTTATCATGCTGATAACCGTACCACATATTAAAAACCACTGTTTTGTTTAAATATATCGGTGCAGTAAGTTTTTTTGGAGGAACCACTAAAATTTCGTTTCAATCTATTAGCTGGCTTAAGAATTATATCAATTTTACGAAAGAAGTAGAGTTTTATGAATTTTAGCGCGGAACACCCGAACTGTAAGTTGTTAAAGTTTTTTTTTTTAATTTTGATGTTTGTATTCGTCCTTAATATATTTTGAGGCAATGATAGCACCTCATATCGTGTTGAATCCTGGAGTTAATTTCGCTGTTGATTGATTTGTTATGTGTGAAGATGCATCCAATTCGCTTTTAGAATATATGAATGAGTGATTTGTTTATTTATTGATTTGGATGTGGTTGCTTAGCAACACGCGCTTAGTTGGAAAGCTACGCGATGTATTGGGGTGGGAGTGAGAGGTTAGGATGCGTGCGCTCTCCCTCACTTCGTATAGTGACTGGCGAGCCGCCGAGCACTACGACGCGCTAGCCGTCCAGCCCGGCCTTGGCTGACGCAGCCAAGCGCTTGAACAGACATTAGATTGACAAAAGGCTTTGTTTGCCTTAGCAAATTTTGGACAGCCGGACAGACACACATTGATTTATATATATATATATATATATATATATATATATATATATCAATGTGTGAATGATATACTTTCATATATATATAGATATAATTTCAAAGAAATTTAAATTAAATAACTTAGTTCAAAAGACATACATGTTATAATTGAATCTCAGGAAAGATGAAGTAACTAAAATTCTAGTTAAAATATTTAATTTAGAATAACTGTCGTGTGAAAATTGCTTAAATTGATTAGCGCGCATTGCCTGTAAAAAGGATGGTATTAATACATTTTATAAGCACATTTAATTGGTTTGGATAGAGTTAAGGGTGGTCTTTATTCTTAAAGAACTCTATTAATTAGCGGCCCCATAGAAATGTCATATAATATAACAGAGAGAAGAAATAAATCCCCAAAAGAACACATTACACTCCAAAACACCATTTGCTTAATATACTGAAAAAAGGTACTAATTATCATTTCGCCCTTGGCTTTTAAATTGGGGCTAACCAGGGCCGTATTTCAGGAGGGTCCTTCAGAGCGCTCACTTAATTTCATATATAATTTATAATTTTCCGCGCAATAAATCGTCGATGATTTAAAATTACCTTCATTTTCAGGCGAGGAAAGATCCAATTACGATAGTGCAATTCAATTTTGTTTTTTTTCCAGTTGGCCTTTCCATGATAGATCGTAAACAGGACTACGGCCTTTCGAAAGCCCATTTTTTTACGCCTCCCTACCCGTCGTCCTGGAATGAATACAAGCCCATAACCTATCAAAGTTTCTTGGGCACTTCCGAGGAGGGAGCAAATATTTGTCTCTTTGTCGGTCTAATAATAAGTTATTGCAGACTTGCGTCTTGCACGCCCAATTAATTTCGACCTTTTTGCGTCCTGACCTGATCGTTTCTTCTTTTATTGGAGGTCTGTAGTTAATACGCTTCCGTATGTAGTTTGGACGTGTTTCAAATATAAATGAACAGCCTTTATCGCTAATGTACGAGGAGGATTCCCAAACAGGACAGGATCGTCCCCCTTTACGCTTGAAATTGGGCAGGATGTCCTGAAAGAAGGGATAATTGACGAAAATGATGTATAGATACAATTTTTTAATATTTGTATGATTACCGAAATTTTGCGAGCCACCGAAGCGAACGTGTCAAATACGTGACTACGCGATATTTTAAATTTAAAAAAATTAGATCCTTTTACATCCAATAACCCTTTTTTGATACTTTAATTCGATGTTTAACTACCAGTGATTTTGGATATATTAGAAGTTCAGGGTTGTCACAATACAAGATTTTTGTTTGATTAATATTGTATATATGCCATTAAAAATTATTATGTATTTAGGGCTGTCTCAATTTACTGATAATACTAATGATAACAGTTTTTTTTACATGGGGTTGCACATTTATGATATGTTTCGATTAAACTTAAATTAATCTCAATGCTTTCGACGTGTCTTGCCAAGTGTTAACCTTTTGAGGAGTACAGTCGCATATTTGCGATCGAATTCCAGTAATTCAGAAAGAGCATTCATGCACGTTGAGTTCGTAGATTGCGAATAGAAAACAGAGACGGAGAGCATGTCTTGTGTATATCGTACCGTTGTATAGATGGATAATCCAAATTTATCAACTAATAATGATAACCCAAATGAATTGATTTCAAGTGAATTGTTAATGTTTATATAAATGAACGAATATTGATTTATATACAAGCTTCATATACGCTGCACGGTCCGGAGAGATGAGAGGATTTGTACGTATGATAAGTAGCTATTGTGGTTTTTCGATATAATAAACGAAAATATAGCATACGACTATAGAATATGACTGTTAAAAATATGCATTTTTAAATTATTAATTAAGTGCACTTTATCCATTTTTTAAAACTGGATTTAAACAGATCTCACTGTAAGAAACTGCCACTATGATATATTTGAAGTGAATCTTGTAGGGCAAATCGGGCTGAACGCCACGAAAAGTGAAACTCTAAGCGGCTGTCGGCTGGAAAAATAGGTAGATTTGTTTGTAGCCTCTCCGTCTCCATCGCATATATAATAGACACACTATACGCATGCGCCGTACCTTCTCTACTGCGCAATAGAGCAACCACTAGACAGTAGCTCTCTTATATTATTATATATTACACAATACATCGCGCAAACTTTTAGCTAATATTTTTCGTTAACAAATGGAAAAAAAAACAATGCATAAAATCTTCATTTTTCTATAAGTTAAGAAGCTAAAAAGAAGTGTCACTTCTGCCACTTTTTTACACTTTTTTTTAAAAATACATACAATACAAAAACATTGCATACAACAAGGGCTTTGCACCATTATTTTTTCATTTCAACTTTTGTTGCGGTACAGTTCCAAATATTTATATAGGTTCGATTACGGATTTAATCAACAGGTTAATACCAACCAGATGTGTGTTTGAGTCTCGTATTGAAAAAGAAAGAGAAAGGAGAAAGAGACAAAGAGACAAAGAGTTTTTAAATACCGGTGCAATTCAAAGCACAATGAGTCGCTGACGGGCGCCCGACCTGCACGGACGTGCCTTCGCCATCCTCGGCACCTCCGGAGATGTTGATCGACCCGTTGTCTCACCACCCAAACAACTGCGCCGCTGACCCATCAACCACGTCGCTGAACTGTCGTCTCGACAACCGCGCCACCGATTCGCCAACCACGTTGCTGACCCGCCAATCTACCGATCGCCGAAATTAGATATCAATTCCAGTGGTGTAGTGGGGCGGGGGCGCGTGGGGTCGGCGCACCCACACTTTTTTCTAAACGATTTGGAAATTTTACATAATATATGTTTCTAAAATTTATTTTAACTTAAATTAGTTAAATTGAAGACCGTTTGGTTGGAAACTTGGTGCGAAAATTGTAACACTGCTGGTAGGGGAGGGGGTACTGAAATATTATAATTAATCAGCGCTCCCAGACTTTTTTATTTAGCATTACATCACTGGTGCCCGCGGTTCCATTTCTGGGCGCCCGCTGAGTCAATTCTGCGCGCCGCGGATCGATATCTGTGTGCCCGCGGTTCCATATCTGGGCGCTCGCGGAGCCAATTCTGCGCGCCCGCGGATCGATATCTGTGTGCCCGCGGTTCCATTTCTGGGCGCCCGCGGAGCCAATTCTGCGCGCCCGCGGATCGATATCTGTGTGCCCGCGGTTCCATTTCTGGGCGCCCGCGGAGCCAATTCTGTGCGCCCGCGGATCGATATCTGTGTGCCCGCGGTTCCATTTCTGGGCACTCGCGGAGCCAATTCTGCGCGCTCGCGGAGCAATTTTTGCACGCCCGCGGATCGATATCTGTGTGCCCGCCAGTGGTGTGTTCAAATTGTGGGCATACAGAAGGATGCTTAAAATTCCATAAACTGTTCAGACGCAGTGGATCATGGCTGAAGAACCTTTGGCGGTAGAGCGGTCTCAGTATCGGATTATTGTTCTGGGCAGCAGTCAAAAATGTCAAGATGGGGCTTCTGGTTGTCAACATTCTTGGAAGAAGATACTGATGAGAAATGGATCCAATACGATAGAAATACATACATACAATTGCACTACTCTCGCTGTGTCGTTGACGGGTGTCCGACCTGTGCGGACATGCCTGCATCCATTAACTACGCCGCCGCACCGCTGTTTACTTAAACTGCATATAGCGTAATTGTATTAGAATAAATATTATTAGTCTTGTAGCGTGGGTGATTTACCATCTCCATGCAATAGTCTGAGCAGATTTAATTCGTTAGATTAACTGCGACATCTTCTGTCTCTCTTTAGGTGCAATGTGCTCACGGGGATCGCTTCTTGCGCGTGCACTGTTGCCGATTAAGTGATGACGCGAGTAGGCGCGAGCCGGAAGGAGTCATCAGTTGACCTTGGCTGCGGGAGGACGTCCTTCTCGCAGCCAGATCACTTTCTATCGTGCTGAATAAAAAGTTACCTAGAGAAGAGAGTCTTTCTATTCAACGCCTGTGCATTCCCATCCATCCGTCTGGTTATACATACGAGCGCGTGGGAGCAGGAAGCCGCCCGGGGACTCCGCCCCAAGAGCGTTCCTGATCCTATATAACAGTCTTTATATTTTCAAGATTCGATTTTAAGCTCCATATGATATTTAGGATGTCGCCTCGTTTAATTCTTCGGCGACATTGCTTCGTCTTCTTTCCGATAGTCGAAACGATTCTTTGCAACAAGAAAAATAATAAATTGTGAGCAGTTTACCGTTAAATTCGCTTTATCTTCCACCAGTTTGATATTCCATTTTGAGCTATCCTTTGAAAAATCAATCGGAGCCTTCGAATCGCAGCACCAGACCCAAAAAATGATTGGCCGCATTAAGGCTGTGCATAAAAAATACTTATAAAGCCGAGGTGCTCCGGAGAGGGTCTATTACCACATTTCGTACACGTCCGTTGTAAAAAATATAATATAGTATCGTTTTGAGCAGCTTTTATGTTTCAATCTTAGGTTCGTCGGACGAATTCGACGGCCACTCTTCGTCGGAGAGGTTATCAGGTTATATCGGGGATGTGGGCAAGCGGGATGAATCTAAATGGCGAAGGTACCAGATCACGTTCGGGTCAATAAGACCCTTGTTCGCCAAGAATTTCCCACACCATGGGTGTATCTATTTTTACATGTTTTTATGTTTGCGCTTATTTTCGTGGATCGATTCTTCCCCGTCGGGCTCGAATCTTAGGCTTGTTATGGCTGTTTGAGCCTGAATAGGGGATTATTGTGTGATTTATTGGATAAGTTCTAATATGAGGATATAAAAGTGGAGCTGGTCTTCGAGACGAGACTAATTTATAGGCTTATGATCGTCGGGGTTATGTGTGTCTCAATATTTTAGTATCACATCGACGTATTCAATAAGACAGAATGCCTTTCGATTTGGAGATACGACTGACTTTTTGATTCCTTTGCGGCTTTGAATAGACTTTATTAATTGCCAAATACTTCAGAAGACTACCGCTGGAAAACTGATCGATTAATTATAAAATATGCGATACAAGGGCTCGGTTTAATATTTGAAAGCGCCTTTCTTTGAAAATATTTCGTCTCAATTTTTGTCGATGGCAGACAATGGCGATGGGCGTTCTTCGGTGTAATTCGGGAGGCCTCATTATTTTACGCCATGAAAAACCCCATTGTCCCTGGCACAAAGCTGAGGACGCTACGTGATCGCTTTGACAAAAGAATGCAATGGTCAAGAGTGCCGAAAAATAATTCGGGAAATCCCATAAAAGTGACGATGGAACCCAACAGTGGAATCTTTTGCTAACCACCGTTGGGATAAGACGTTACGCACAGAATAAATAATGCCTCTTTATCTTCGCCCATGGAAGCCCTGCCCAATAAATAAATCATAAAATTGAATATTTTTTGTGTTTCAACTCATTATATGCGAAGTATTCTTTTAGCAAGTATGAGATATTGTGTACGAATCTGATGGAGTATTTATTTAAACGTTTTTTTTCCACTGTTAACTGAAATTTTTAGCTAAAAAATTGTGCTGTGTAATCTTATATACAAAAAATAGTCTTTGTTCGTATGTAATGTGCTGCCATACCGTTCATCAGATTGCAATAAAACTTCGTCCACTTATTGCTAAGAATTGCGCAAATAATATAACTTACTTTACTTTACTTTTGGTGGCTCCTGCAGCCCTATAAGAGAGCCTCGGCCACCGACAACGCTTGCCGCCATTTTCGTCTGTCCTGGGCCTCCTCCCTCCAATTTCCCAGGCCCAGACGTGCGGCGTCTTTTCTGATCTGATCAGCCCAGCGTAGACGAGGTCTTCCGACGGGTCTACTGCCATTCGGCCCCTAAATATATAAGCATAGTTTAATATATAAAAATCAATGTTTGTTTGTCTGTATTTAATGTGCTTCCATACCGTTCATCCGATTGCAATAAAACTTTGTCAACTTATTGTTTGAACTTTCACAAATAATATAAGTAAAGTACAACCAACTTACAGTAAAAATCAGTGTTTGTATGTTTTTTCATATTTATAATAAAACCAACAAAATAAAATAAATATAACTTATACAATTCCCTTATATATCATTCAATTTTAATTATTGGAAAGAAAATAAATCTCATTATTTCTATCATTCCTAATTAAACAAGATATTTTTTTCGAATTTAAAGTATCTCCTCGGAAGACCAGCCCTTCGATCTCGGTTCTCCGACGGATCCCGTTGGGGGAGGATCTTTGAAAAGACGACTAACTTAACATTTTATTGATAACCTGTCTCATTTCGATCTTTATCACCGAATAAATGAAAGCATAAACGTGTTCCGTCGATCATCGCTGCCGACTCGTGGATCGGGACCATTGTTACGAATCGCGCCGAGATTGATCTCCATCAGTCACGTATTGCACCGAGGTGCTCTTAACTGCGGGTTTGCGTGCGAACAACGCGAACTTCAATTGGTCATTGTTATATTATACAATATTTTTATTTAAAAGTACTCAATCTAAACAATATCTAAGATGAGCTAGATTCTACGCTGAGTGAGTATATTTACAAAGATAAAGTATTAGATGGCAGAGTTTAAACGAGGCCGTACAAGCTGCCAAGACGAACATCGCAGTGGTCAACCAAATGAGGTGACGCCAGAAATGTTTAAAAAAATCCATAAAATGGAATTGAATGACCGTCAGCTGAAAATACACGAATTAGCAAACAAAATAGGCATTTCAAAAAGTGCTGTAAATCTTATTTTGACTGAAAATTTGTACATGAGAAAGCTGTGCGCAAGATGGGTGCCGCGTTTGCTCACAATGAAACCAAATGTTTGGCAATGTTTCACAGCAATAAAGTCGAGTTTTTGCGTCGATCCAAAATATGAGTCAATTATTTCACAGCTGAGACAAAGAAACAATTAAAATACAACACACATCTCTCGTCCTTTTTTTTGTTATATGTCGGTTTTGTATCCACACGAACGCTAGTTGTTAAAATATGATAAAATTATACGTATTTAAATACAACTCGACATTGTTTTGGCAGGACAAGAGTGCACAAGACATATTTGCATTTAAACGGAAGCACGTCCTTCTGCGTGGCCCGGTCAGTAAAATGTTAATTGCGTCGACATTTGAATATCGCTTATTTTGGGCACGTTCTTCTTCGCTAAAAACCCAACTTCGGGGCCAGCATAGCGAAAAAATTAATATTATAATTAATACAATTATGCGAATAGGTAGGGGGGGAGAGTGTGGGCGAACACGACCGCGTTGGTACGTGATTAAATCAAATCACATGTGAAAATATTCTCATTTTATGAAAATCTTTGGAAATATTTCAAATTCACATCGGGATTCGAATATCTGAAAAAGAGAGAAAATTTACGTGACCGAAATTGGAATCATTGAGGATTTATTATTATGTATGCATCTGATTTTTCTCCCATTATGGTCCATCAGGAAGCAATTTTGCTTCATCAGCGACGCAATTAATCAAATGAAGGGCAGATAAATTGTTGGTTGTTCCGGCGACATTGAAGATGGGAATATAAATTGTTTTTCAGCGACCTTTTGATATTATCTTTGTCGCCTTTTACATTTGTTCCTGTTTTGTTTTGTCGTTTTAACAAGGGACGCCTCCAACATAAATAACGATGTCGAAAATTACAATTACATTTGTTACTACGCAGTTGCGCCACATTATGAAAATAACCGATCAATTGCAAATTTCTTTAATTTAATCAATACCCGGATAAATGCATTCATTTTCATTAATATGCTGCGGGTGGAATAAAATTAAGGGTACCAGAAAGTAATCAAAATTTTGACTTTCGGCTTATATTGAGACACGGTTCAAGAAACACATTATCGTTATCATTATAAAGTGATAATTAAAATTTATTATTTTTTTTACAAATGAGATCAAGCGCAATGATCGACGATTAATATTCAAATCAATGCTTCCTGTTTTTATTTGATCAAGGCAAAAGTGTAATATGTTGGATGACGATGCAGCAGGGAAACTACCTTATTTAATAAAAATATAACACGAATAATATAAAAGATATTGGTTTAATTATTTTTTCATGTTATAGAGAAATATTTAAAGTTTTTATTTATTATATTTTAAAAATGATATTATTAAGATGGTTTCTGTTCTGGTAAATGCATTGAGATAGTCGATTTTTGACGCTTCTCGCTGTTTTTCATTTAAGCTAAGGTCCTTGGATCTCTGAAAATCATCCTGTAAGGAGATCAGGCTTCCAGAAAAGTGTTCTCACAAAAGATTCATCGACGTCCTGCTGAAACCAGACCCCCCCCCCATATCTATTTATTTCAAGTTTTGATAAAATACTCCTCAATCTAGAAGATTTTCTTCATGCAAATAATTATTACCTACCTAACCTGCTCGATGTTTTATGATGTCCTGGTGGTTCTTGAGCTTTCAGGTTTTTTTCTGCACATTTCGCATTTTTAAGCGACGATTAAACGGTCGCTTAAAAAGTACGCCTCTAAGGCGAACACGCGCTTCTCTTTCGTCCATTACATGATCGAGACTAAACCTACATGACTAAAAACATTACCTCCCGCTCTTGTGAACGAGTGTCATTTCACCCTCTTGAAATAAAAATCGCGTCGGGACGCGCGTTTCAAATAAGGAAGTTTCCCTGCCGCATCATGTGCTAAGAATAGAATTAGATCCTCGTTAATGAATATGAAATTATCAACTGTAACACCCCGGAGGCATCGTCGAGCTCGCGTGCTCCCGGTCTGTTCTCTCGCCGCTGTCACGGCTACCAACCGTGACGTTCTTCGGTCTCGAAGACCGCACTGCGGGGTCACGCACAGCGCCGGAGCGTCACGCACTAGCCGCAATGACGATTCCGGAGACCGATCAACAGTGGACGCGCCCTCAACAAAAAAAGAAATCGGGATATCAAATTAAAGCCTTATTTGCCTCAAAATGGCGACGATCGCGAGGCAAGTGGCCTCCATTCGAGGCGGCGATCTGTCGCAGGACCAAAATGTACGTCTTCCACGTCCCAAGGCTATTTCTTCACTCTCACTTATTTCTTCGCCCGCCTTCCAGTTAATCCGGGGGACAATCTGTGTGTTTTTCTTGTCAAGTATGATTATTTATAAAAAACAATGGTTTTTTTTCAGGTCAGGTTCTTGTTTTTATTCCAAAAACTTTAAAAATGAAAGAGTTCCTCTTCTATGTATGTTAAGGTCATCAAAATATTATAAATCTTTTTGAATTGCTTGAATAATACTTCAACACTAAAAAGAAAAAAGGCCCGATTCTGCAAATTGTTTGGGTTGAACTTTCTAATTTCCTTCTTAAAGAGTAGATTTTGCATTGAAATTATAAAACTCAAAATAATGATGCCATCCCAGTACAATACTCGAGGCGTCATGTTAGCGCCAGTCAAGGTTACAACAAAAGATTTAGTCTTAAAACAAAATGGAAAATAGGGCTTTAAGAAAAGCGCAACGCATATGCTTGGCCAAGGTTGACAATAGCATTACTGAAGACGTCAATATGAGTCGTCAATCAGTTCCGAGCGTCGTAGGATCCGACCGATGGTCTTGGCCGCGAGAAGATTTGATCTTCCCGTCAGCTTATCCAATAGTGTAACGATGGTCTTTCGCGTGACGAATGAATAAGGATTTAAATATAAAAGTCATATTTAATTAATTTACCTAATTTGCGGATCTTTTCTACGAACCGATATTGAACGAACCCAGGGACGTCGTCCGTTTGGTAGCTTAAACGCCAGGACGCGGTGCGATTAAGAGGGGGTGAGGGCACACACTTTATTTAATGAATATAACATCATTTGATTCTGCCTTTATTTATATTAATAAGATTATAAATTTATCAAACAAGGATGCAAAATCATAATAAAATATTTGTTTTAATATTTAAGCTTTTATTAATTGGATTTGTTCCCGATTCCCCAAATATATCGCCCTTTGTTTCAGGCTATCAAGTAATTCATCGGCGTGTTATAAGCCAAAGGAGGGAGGGGGGGGATGAACATCAAAGATATTTATCCCACCATTTTTCTACGACCATTACGATTGAAATAAATTCAGGATGAAAAAATGATCGTTATCTACACAGGAAAACAAAACAATTCAAGCCTATCGATCTGTTGGGGCTTCGGCGGGCACATTTGGTTTATTCGACTTGGTGTTTCGAGCAGACCGACAACCGTCACAAGGTCGAAGCGATCTTCCTGAGTTGTCGTTGTAATTTGAGGATGTAGTATTTAACAGTCGTGATTCCACCCCTGGCTCGTTCAATAAGGGAATAATACTTCGGCAGCTCCGCTTAATTAAATTTGGCGCGCTGTTGAATTCCCCCTTTTCACATCCGCCCCACTAAAAATTCCCTCACACGTTGCTTACGTGGTGTTCTCTAAAAAAAATTTTTTTTGAGCATAAAACGTGTTATTGTCGCGCAGAAACGGCGAGAAGAAACTCGCAAATAATACGCATCCAAAACGAAAAAAGCCGTTCAATAGAACAACGCTCCAGAATAGGACGGTACGTGATGATAGACATGTAAATAGTACGACATCGTTGGCGTCCTTAACTGATATTTATTTTGTCGAATGGAACGTGTCTATAATAATTCAGCAACTTTTTCAATTTCAGCTCTAACGTGTGAGTCAAATGGAGTATCTTATTTTTCTACATAGTTCCCTTCATTAGAAAAATAAAATCGATCGGACAGAAAGCAACTTGTTCCCGTCGTTAAAGAAAGAAGGCGATAAAAAGCATTATATGTTGCGCAACACGAAATTATTCATTTTTTTATAAAGGAGTAAGTAAAATCAAATGAAATTTTGATGAAACTTGAGGCCAGTGATGCTATTCTAAGTAAGTCCCCAAGTGTTTGATTGGGCTCAAAAGTTTCGTAAAGATCTGAAAGTCGAAAAACAGTCCTCTGGAAAAATTATGGCTACGGTATTTTGGCACTCAAAAAATATTTTATTGATCTATCGAATGAAGGCAATTATGTAGAAAAATACGATACACCATTTGTATTTTTGCATATCACCAATACATTTGTACAGCAAAATTCCGGCTTATATTTGAATCTCCCTCGTATGATTGAATGCTTTGAGCACACTGTATAAAGGTGTGTTTGCATTTCATTACTGTGATATGTTTGCGTTTGCGTTGAATCTAGAAAAGCTCAAACATCGACCCCCTACCTCCAAAATAGATTACAGTATATCTCATATCTCTCACCTTGCTCACCATAAATGTGTTAATTTAAAACTACAATAAACACTTTTATGCTGCCCATTTTGTTTATAGCATCTTGATTGCTATTGATTTGTAATGTCTGTGGATCGTTTCTCGAGTTTGTGCTCTGGATAATGTTCAATCTCGTCGAGGGAAATCCCATTTTATATATAACTTTGCGAATGACACAGAACGGTCTCACACGAATGGCCTCATAGCTTATAAATATTATATATATATATTTTTAATACAAAATGGCATGCTATAAATTGGAGTTAAATGTCTCATCCCCCGTAAGAATAAAGTCCAAAAAGCTTCTCTTTCCTGTGCAAAATACATTGTGTGAATTTTCTGGGCGTCTATCTCACACACAGTTCATTGTAACCAAGTTTTTCCGACATAATATCACCAAGGAGACTTCAAGGAATGTCAGGAAACTCTTAGTGAAGGTCGTCAAGCGTCACAAGGTCGTCATTTCGTATTTGTTCTTCAATTTTTTGCACAAGTTCGTCAGAAATCACTGATGATTTCCCACTTGAGACGGAGGTAAAGCATTTAGTGTGACTGAAAAAAATTGCTGATGAACACGCGGGATCAAATAGCAAATATAATATAATAACAGACCGTTAGAAACTTGTAAACTTACTTTGACATTATTGCGAATTATCATATACCGCATAGAAAAATCCTTTTTATTGTGCTCAAAAAGCTCTAAACAGCGCTCCGAATTATGGACGCGTTGTTATTTTTAAGATTAGCGTTACTAAAACCATCGTAACATATGCGCTAAACGCTAGATTATTATGATTTTTTTACATGTGTCATTCGAAAGTTGGTATTTTCTTAAAATCATATGGTATATTGTTAAAAATATATTTAAGTCTAGCGATAAATACGGGATTTTACTCGTGTAACTCTTGTGATTTTCGAGGTATTTACTTTATTAAGTGTGTATTTAACGCAGCCTGAAAATGACAGCTGAATTGCAAGGATCCATGTGCAAACATATCCCTGAAAGCTATCGCAGGGAGGTGGAAAGCCTAATTGCTCGCCTGGAGTGGGGAGCAGAAAAAAAGGGAAACTTTGGGAAGCCCGATTGAGGAAAATTTGATTTTACGTGCCGACAATCGTGCTTTTGGGAAGTTTTCGCAAAACAAAGAAAGTCAAAGAGTACTGGCAGCTGAGCCGAAAACGCTCCCCCAGGACGGATGCCCTGATTCGATTTGACCCTCCACCATACTGAAAACATTTTATACCCCTTTAATGCCGTCTTTCTTGTGTACGATGTTCGCCTTAATTAGACAAAAAATGTATTATTTTTTAAACAATTGTTTCCTGACGTATTGTGAATTTTCCTTTTGGGTTTATATTCCGGGGGTTGAACGAGTGTATCTAATGCTGGAAGCGGAGTTGAAGTGGTCGGTTTTTTGCTGAAATTTTTGTTGCAAACCCGTCTAGGTCGGATGGGTGTTGTTTTGAAGTGCTTAAAGCAGGATCTCCCCGGGGTGCTTTAAGTGGCTTTTGCCCCGGCGAAGGAAGACACGGGAGGGGCTCTGGAGAGATCTCTTCTTTATAAGCTCTCAGCGGGGCTATTCCCTTTTTATTCTCGCAGCTGGACAAGTTTGCGGATAATAAATGGTAATATTTAGCGGCGAATGGAAATCGCCTCGACGGAGACGCTCTTCATTCAGAAAGAAAACTCTCGGAAAACCAAATAATTTTTCACTTTTATGTATCCCGAATATGAGAGAGAAATGCTTGTGAAGGAAAGCCCATGCAATATTTCACAAACATATCCTTTGAGATAATCAGCATTTTTTTTCTAGTATTCTAGTATACAAATAAGCTAGAATATATCACATATAATATTAAATAATATTCTACTTATCATTCGGTGGACATGTTTTTACTTGAATATTGATATATATTATATATATATATAGATACGCCATTGTGTGTCTGTTTATATATACTTCTGACACCAGTGTAACATGGAGCGGGGACACTCTCGGGGCAGAGTTCCTGGGTTCCTTCTATGCTCGCACGCGGGTTTGTTCTACTATCGGATCGTGATGGAACGGAAAGATGTGATGGAGATGGACAAGTCCGAATATAAATACTCTTTTCTCAACTGTTTTATTTATTACGACGGGAGATTTGACCGCAGGAAGAACGTCTTCCTGCAGCCATTAGCAAGACTATTTTATTATATATTACACAATCACAGCTTAATTTTGATTGAATGGAAGTTATAAATATATTTTTGGAAATGAATTCATGTAAAGATGGATTCTTTACCACAAAGTAGTATTTAAATTCAGGAGTATGGTAATTTCATTTGATCTCAAGCCACAATTTTATATCCTTGCATTTAAATAGGCTTTGATGTCAATCTTGAAATTAATTCAAAACTATTTCCATCGTGCTATTTACTTCCTATGCGTTTATAATGGAATAGCGTAGGAATATTGCATGCTAACATATTGGAAAAGTTCGTAACTGTGCACTGTTTCACTTGCTCCTTTGACTTGAAGATTGATCTTTTGAAGTCGAAATATTAACAACCGGCTCGCTGGGTTGCGAGCCGTTTGATACACATTTGATCTTGCATAACCCTTTAAAAATGCCATTCAAATTTAAATGATTCACTATTATAAACACATTGCAGATGTATTCCATTGTTTAATTAGGAATGATAGAAATAATTATATTTATTTTATTTTGTTGGTTTTATTATAAATATGAACAAACATACAAACATTGATTTTTATATATAAGATCTACTGTAAATTCAATTGTATTATACTTATATTATTTGAGAAAGTGCAAACAATAAGTTGGCAAAGTTTTATCGCAATCAAACGAACGGTATGGAAGCACATTAAATACGGACAAACAAACATTATTTTTATATATTAAACTATGCCTATGTTACTTGCGGAATCTTTAGCAATAAGGAGACGAAGTTTTATTGCAATCCGATGAACGATATGGCGGCGCATTTCGAACGAACAAAACCCAATTCATTTTTATATATTAGATTGCGTCACAAATGCAAGGTTTTGTGTTTTTCTTCCGTGTATTATTCAATACACACTGTTCTATTAAAATGTTTGAAGCTCTCATGTTGCATGACATTTTTGTTACTTGAACTCAGGGCCGTAACTAGGGTATGATGCGCCCGTGGCAGGAATCTAAATTGCGCCCCACCCCCTCCAACAAAAAAGGTTAAAAAAAATGCCGAAAATGAAATAATTTCAAATAAAAAAATGGACTTCTTTCGGGAAATGTTCACTTTTAGGATCAAAATCATGGACGTAAAAAAATGGATTTCTTTCGGGAAATGGTCACTTTTAGAATCAAAATCATGGACGTAAAATAATGGATTTCTTTCAGGAAAGGGTCTTTTTTAGGATAAAAATCATGGACGTAAAATAATGGATTTCTTTCGGGAAAGGGTCACTTTTAGGATCAAAATCATGGATGTAAAAAAATGGAAAATAATGGATTTCTTTCGAGAAATGGTCACTTTTAGGATCAAAATCAAGGACGTAAAAAATGGATTTCTTTCGGGAAATGGTCACTTTTAGAATCAAAATCATTGACGTAAAAAATGGATTTCTTTCGGAAAATGGTCACTTTTAGAATCAAAGTCATGGACGTAAAATAATGGATTTCTTTCGGGAAAGGGTCACTTTTAGGATCAAAATCATGGACGTAAAAAAATGGATTTCTTTCGGGAAAAGGTCACTTTTAGGATCAAAATCATGGATGTAAAAAAATGGAAAATAATGGATTTCTTTCGGGAAATGGTCACTTTTAGAATCAAAATCATGGACGTAAAATAATGATAATAATAAAAACGGTCAGTTAATCAGTATTGGTTCATTGGTTCTGTGTTTTGCGTCCCAAGTCCAGTTGCGCCCGTGGCGAGCACCTGCTTTGCCACCCCCTTGTTACGGCCCTGCTTGAACTCATTACAAAAGTTGGAGATAATTATTAAGATAATTATAAGTCAACAATTACGGCACGCGTCGTTTCAATTTAAGAAACGCCAAAAATTCCTCCAAGCGACATCTCCAGCTTGCAAATTGTCATCCGAGCCTCGTTCGCGAGTTGCTAAAGTTTCCAAAATTATATTTGGAACTTTCTTATTTAATTTTTCCGCCTAGTTCGGAAGAGGATGAGCTTTATTGGGCAGTTGGAAGTATTTCTCGGGTCATTTAATTTACATATTTAATTAGAAAGCGGTGTCGGTAAACGGACCTCGTTCTTGGACTTTTATGTACCCATGCTGGTATCGACCCTTTCATAGGGCTTAATGAAAATGTTTGCCGCTGGAGTACAAGGAAATGCATTACTCTTAGAGCCATCAGCATTTAAGCTCTGGACCGTTAAAGTGCTCCTCCATGAAGGGCCTAGTCAAATTAGATTTTAACAACTTCGGTGTAGAATAATTTTTAGTATCGAGCTGCGAGATGCCTTTTCTTCTCCATTCATGTTTGAAGATCTGAGATACTCTTGGATATTACAAGAAAACGAGTTTTATTAGATGATGTAGAAGTGTTCGACCTTTTTCAACAAATTTCTTGCAAAGATCATCAAAGTATTTAAGTCATCTTTCAAATAGTGTTTGGATAGAATAGGGTCTAGATACTTTAGATTTTTTGAAGAGAAATTTGTGTAAATGTGACCGTGAACAAGGGTACTAAAAGTGAAACTCCAACGGGCAGTTGGTCGGAAAGAGAAGGAGAATCGTTCTTAGTGTATCCGTATGCGTCGCATACATCATAGAAACTTCTGACACCAATGTATACATGATGAGTCTATACACTTCTGATACAGGTGGCGTTCCCGGGACAGAGTACCTGGGCTGCTTCCACATGCTCACTGAGATGGTGGCGCCTCCCATCTCTCTTTAGTTACAATGTGTTATTTTAACAGCGCCATCTCTTATGGTCCTGCGGAGAGATTGTACCTGCATACCAGCTGCCGGTTGGGGAGTGACGCGCAGGAGGCGGGAGTCGGGAGAGTCGTTGGTTAGCCTTGGCTGCAAGAGGTCGTCCCTCCTGCAGGTAGAGCTCTCTCTCTCTCTCTTGTATGGAATAAATAGTTATTTAGAGAATAGAGTATTTCTATTCGATGCCCGTCTATTCCCATACATTCATCCTGTATCATGCTATTCGGGATACCTTCGTTTTTTAAAGGAAATTGCTAGTTAAAATATTGCGGTGTGCTTTGTGTAATATTTAATAAAATAGGTTTGTTACTGATGCAGTGGTTACACACACACAAAGTAATAGAAATTGCTAAAAAATGAAGCTGTGTTTGTTTAATATATTAAACAATGTGCGCGTTACTGGTCTAGTGACCCGAAAACTCTGCCCTTAAAATGTACGCGCTCCACTGGTGTCAGAAATGTATATGCATACACGCAGTAGAGGTAGCACGGCGCATGCGCGTAGCGTCTCTATGATGTATGCGACGGACACACCACAAACGATTCTCCTTCTCTTTCCAACCAACTGTCGCTTGGAGATTCACTTCAAGTCATTTTGCACTACCGCGAAAAAAAAGCTTTACTTCAAAAAGTGCAAGTAATACTGTTTGTTTACATTTACAGCATTATTTACCATCGATTTACAAATAGCTTTAGCAAATAGAAGGACGTTCAGCTGTCGATTCAATCAGCACGGTGCACTTTTAAATGTGCAAATAGCGAAGCAAAGTGATAAATTTAGACTTTAACTTTGTTTGCTTACAGCACATTGGGTACAAGTTCGATGATAAATTTTATTCGTATTCTGGAATAAAATGTGCGCGGTGGAAGGAATAAGGTTTGTGGGTCGCTCTACATTGCAATGAGATACATTCACCGACTCACAAAAGCTTTTATATTAATGGCGCAGGAGATTTAGGGAAATTTATGTGAATATGTATTATGTTATATACAACACAAATTCTGAGATTCAGCGGGGCGTGTGAGAGGACTGTAGGAGCCTTTTAAGAGCAGGCCTAATGTGTTGGAAGAGTTTCTTCTGCTTCTTTAACGCCGCATGCATCATTTTTGGCAACGGTCCATTTGGGGAGGCACTTGTTGACTTTCTTTCTCTTTCTGCGTGATTATCCTCTTTGACGCCATCTGTTGCCGGCTCTGTAACTACAATAACTGGGCCCTCTTTTCATGAACATTCGTTCGAACTTTCTTTATGAAACGGTGCCATATTATGTCACAGTTTTTATTGGATCGTGCAGATGGATTGACTTAATTTTGGTCAGTCGGAAATGAACAGCATGATGACAATAAGCAACTAATTTGCTATTTAAAGAACGATTCAAATATAACCCGGATTTTATTTTACATTTAATCCATCGGATAGGAAGCTTCTTGATCCTGTCACTGAAGAAAGTAGACGTCTGTTCTGTAAACCAATTGCGCACGTATTTTTCAACCACAACGTTATCTTGAAATCGTTGCCCTCCTAAAATACCGTAGCTTTTTTTATATAAAAAAAATGATATAAAAATTATTGTTTATTTTCTCTTAATATGAAAACGAAAGAAACTTATGGGAAACCCTAATATAATAAAATGTATGCGTTATTGATCTAGTGGCCTGGAGACGCCCCGAAAATGTCTCCGCTCCACTGGTGTCAGAAACGTATATGCACATACATAATAGAGGTGGCGCGACGCATGTGCGTAGCGTCTCATTGATGTATGCGATGGATATGGACACACTACGAACATTCTCTTTCGTATCAACAGCCCACTTCCACTTCGAGTTCCACTTTTTGTGTCGTTTAAGTCAATTTGTCCTATTGCATCTATAGAAATTTCACTTAAAAAATATATCAAGATATATGAAGGCTTCATTCATATTTTTGATCATCGATTTCTTCCACGCCCACAACTTTCATTGTGTATTTCATTTAACTCTTGTTGATCAATTAAGTATTCATTTGACAAAGATATTGAGTGAGATTCAATTAAATAATTACCATTTTCGTTGTTGTCGTCCAAGTTCAGTTCATTTATAGGGTCAATTATTTCATTTGTGATAGTTTCTGGAATTTCTTCAGAATTTATAAATTCACCTTGCCTACAAAATAATTCGTTCGGGCATAATATTTCCAGGAACCTTTTATTTTTGACTCTTTTATGCCAAGGCACGATCCATGGATCAAATTCCATGGACTACTAGAAAGCGAACAATTTTTGCATTATCGACATAAATATATTTTAAAATAGCAATTTGTACAAAATGTGCGAAAATAGAGGGCCGCCTTAATCTTATCAGTATTTGCTTTAAATATTTAAACAAGAGGTTTAAACATATTTGCCTTTCTTTTGACATTCTTCCATGATAAAACTGAAAATATTTTGTTTGAGAATTTCTTTTCATTCTGAAAAAAATGTTCCAATACTATCACATCCGATTCCCTGAAAATTAATATTTGGGAATTAGATATTAAAAAAATAAAGAAGCTCAAGATTCAATAATCGGAGGGCGCTTCAATATTCATGGATATGAAATATTGAGGATGTTTTGGAATCATTATTTCTTACTTTTATATTATACTAACGAATACCCGGCATGCGTTGCGTCGTTTTGGTGATGCTCCTTGTGAGCATCCTCCGTCTGGTGCAGGGGTGGCCAACCCAAATGATCTTGCGGGCCACTTTGGAAATGCATCATAGCTCCGCGGGCCGCATATAAAATTATATATCCCCATTTAAGATTTAGATACACTATAGACATTTTTTTGAAGTGAAAAAATATATTTTGTAAAAGTGTAATAAATCTTGCGGGCTGGAAAAATATTCAAGGCGGGCCGCGGGTTGGCCACCCCTGGTCTAGTGCTATGTTGGGCTGTGCATTGCCGTCGCTTCGTGCTAGATTCTTTGTACTTTCAGATTTTTTTGCTTGGTTATTGGTGCCTTAATTTTCGATAAAATTGGTAGCCAAGTTCTGGGTATGCTAGTGCCGTCGTCTCGTCCGTTGAATATGGAGTTACTTCGTTTTTAGATTTCCATCGCTTCTCTCGCAATTTTGATGCCGAAATTTTCGACGGTTACTATGGTTTTAGTACCAGCAAAATTGATGTGATGATTGTTGTTCGTACCATGTTCGTGTACTGCAAATTTGTAATTTAATTCCAAGACTGCGTTCTGATGCACTGTCACCCCGTGGGTGATACATCTATTGGTTTGTTCAATGTACGATATGATGCAGGCTGAGCATTAAATCACGTAAGCTCCTTGAATTTCGTTTTTCACTTTGTTATTTTTGTTGGACAGAAGCTTTCCTATATTTTTTCCGTCCCAAAGATTCAGAGAAATCCAGATAGAAGCCTAAGACGCACTCGCGTTAAGGAAGCGGCTTTATTTAGATGGCAGGAGATGTGATCTACGTCGGTCGTCGGCCGCCACCTCTCACTTTCTTCCTCTCAGTTAGGCACCACCTGAGGCAACACCTGGGCTTTCAACAACCCCAGAGTGTCCATGCGGAGATCCATCCATGGACGCAGACCACGCTCTGTGGACATTTTCGGGAATGACGTCCGATCGCGAGGCGTTCCTTCGTTGTGTCCGTGGTTCGAAATTCGGATCAGTTGGACACGGAAGCCTTGTGGCCATTTTCTCTGATTTTAGGGCTTTTTTTAAAAGTTTTGAGGGAAAATGTATTTCCAGGGCTAGGTCCTTACGCTAGGTCCTTGCGACCGGTTTTTTCTCGCATTTTTTTGGAAGCCGTAAGTAAGACTCAAAACTCTTCCCTACCCTATACAAAATACATATTTATATATTTATTTTTTTCTATTTAAATTTTAAGCAGTTTTCATCTATATATTTATCCTAGCCTAGAATTTCAAAGTAAAATTAGAATCTTTAGTTGGCTTCCTCCCACGTTCAGAGCGCAAGTGGCCGCAAGAAGTGGAGAAGGAACGGGTCCTTGCAGACATGGAATTTTAATTTGACGGTTTTGCACCATGTGCACTTTGCTCGCGGGCTGGCATGATTCCGAATAGGGGGATCAATCACACAACTCAGGTCAGAGGAGGCTCTCCATGTTGTTGTTATATTCATCCCAAAGATTATGCTTATGCCGTGCTAATGAAGTACTTTTAGATTCAAAATATTTTTTCGGATGGTGTGCACCGTCTGGTAATAAATGATTTGAGCGTGAGCAGCCCGCATACAGCTGTCCATGTGAGAAGCATGCACGCATACCCTGTGTGTTTCTATTATTCGTTAATGCTCACACCGGAGACTGCACACGTTTCAATTCGAATAGCATATCAGTCGGAAGCGTTGGGGAAATTTTTCATTTCTAACTGTAGCTCCGACGATATTATTCATCTTTTTTTTCACTAAAAACCTGGTACAGTTGCTATATGTTGTGACGGATTTCTGTTTCAGAGAAGAATTTTAGGCACGCCAATTTTCAGTGTTAAAATATCCAATTCAAATATATTTTTATATAGAATGATAAACTAACTGAATGTTGTCCTTGTGTTTTCTTCGTGTGTTTACGTGTCATTTAATTAATGCCTTTACATACAATTTATATCAAAAAATTACTTTTGAATTTTATCTCGCTGATAAACGTACCACATATTGAAAACAATTGTTTTGTTTAAATATATCGGTGCAGTAAGCTCTTTTGGAGGCACCACTAAAATTTAGTTTCAACCTATTAGCTGGTTTAAGAATTATATCAATTTTACGAAGGAAGTAGAGTTTCATGAATTTTAGCGCGGAACACCAGAATTCGTCTCGTCGTTCGTATTCGTCCTTAATATATTTTAAGACAATTATAGCACTTCATATCGTGTTCAATCCTGGAGTTTATTTCGCTATTGATTGATTTGTTATGTGTGAAGATGCATCCAACTCGCTTATAGAATACATGAATGAGTGATTTGTTTATTTATTGATTTGGATGTGGTTGCTTAGCAACACGCGCTTAGTTGGAAAGCTACGCGATGTATTGGTGTGGGAGTGAGAGGTAAGATGCGTGCGCTCTCCCTCACTTCGTATAGCGACCGGCGAGCCGCCGAGCACCACGACGCGCCAGCCGTCCAGCGCGGCCTTGGCTGACGCAGCCGAGCACTTGAACAAATAATAGATTGATAGCATTATCGTCTCTCGGCATAGTTGACAAAAGGCTTTGTTTACCTTAGCAAATTTTAGACAGACAGATAGACAGACAGACAGACGGACAGGCACACATTGATTTTTACATATATATAGATATAAAACGAATTTTAGATGCCTGCCTTTTATAAGATTTTCTGAATTTTATAAAATTTCCTCATGGAATAAAGAGAGATTTGCTATTGAAATTCATCATAATATATTTAAATTCATTAATTGATGTATCGAAACAAGAAGAAAATTGGGATACCCTACTTAAAATATAATAAAAATGTATTAGGGAGACCGAAAAGTAGTCGCGTATTTTGAAACCTTATGAAGACATATTTGTATGCTATTTTTTTTTGTAAAACTATTGTTAGACACTATTTTTATATAGAGACATTCATATTGCAATTTATTCATAATATTAAAATAAAGATACGAAGGTCATCCAGAAAGTCGGGTTACACAAAGTAAGAATCTTGAGGTTGGGAGATTTTTTTGTTTGTTTGTTGAAGCTGGCAAAACCAGGTGTAGGGGGAGTCTTTAAAGTTAATGTGTTTGATCCCGCATGTTTCTCGGTCATTTTGATCAGACACAGTAAATTGTTCCGTTAGAGAGGTCGTCACGCGCTCCCGCCATCTCTTCCATGCAAGATCCGCGCAGCAGTCATCCGTTTTTTGATTTTGCAAAACAATACCACTGCAAATATCTATCGTAGGCTCTTTGGGAGCTTATAGTGGTGTAATGTTGAGGCGGGGTTCGCTCTCGGGGATAGAGTCCCCAGGCGGCCTCCCGCCCCCACGTGCTCGTCGGGCTGGCCGCGCTAGCACACGGATCCGTTTTTCTATCGGACTGTGATGTTGCTGAACAAATGCGTGGGAATAAACGGACGTCGAAAGATAAGAGTCGAAAGGTAGAAAGACTCTCTTCTCTAATTACCTGTTTATTCTACGCGAGAGAGATCTGGCTGCAGGAGGGACGACTTCCCGCAGCCAAGGCTAATCGACGACTCCCCCGACTCCCGCTTCCTGCGCGTTACTACCCAAGCGACAACGGTGCACGAGCAAGAAGCGATCGATCGGTATCCAGGTGCAATGTCTCCGCAGGGCCACAAGAGATGGCGCTGTTAAAATAACACATTGCACCTGAAGAGAGATGGAAGATGTCGCTGTTAACAGCGCTACTACGTAGGGATGGTGAATCGCCCACGCTATAGTAGTTGTGTGTAGTTGCCCGGAATGCTCACACGGAGCACTTCTGAGAAACTTTTCTGGGGTGGTGAGAGCGCGCGACGACCTCTCCATTGAAAGAATTTACTGTGACCGAACAAAATGGCTGATAACTACCCAACCTTCAACCCATAAACCATATTTCAATTATGTTTATATTAAGATTTTTATAAATAAAAAAATCCTTCTATTAGAATTAATAATATTGTTTTAGCATTGTTAAAAGAATATTGATAAAATTGGATGGATAAATGAAACATTTTTGTTTCGTCGAAATGCATCAATCTCCTTTTCCGCCCCCGTTTCGTTTTAAGCGTATTTCCTCTCGCCAGGAATAATAACATCCCCATTTCAATCGAGTTGATTGATTCTACCCTCGTCCCTGCGATATACGTGGAAGCTCCTAAAGTGATAAAAGTTTTATTGGCACTTTGGTAATTTTTGGCACATCCGCCATTGCTCACTTGTTGCCTCTTAATAGTGTTATGTCTATCCGGCTGCTTCTTCGACTTATTTCCGGGCAACTTCCAAATTCGTCTCCCGTAGGAATTGCCGGCGAAACGTTATTATCAACTTTCCTAAACCAGAATCAACGTTTGAAATGTTAATCTCGCGGAGATTGCACTCCAATGAGGCTAAAATTGGTAACAGGATGCCCTGTTAAAAAAAAACATCTTCAGCTGTAAAAACGATGCCTAAATTATTGTTTGCTCGCTTTTGATATCGATATCGTTGCTTGTTAATTAAGCGGAAAAAACTTTGTAACAACTTCCATAAATACATATTATCTTGTAAAGCAAGAAAACAACTTTTCCTCTTATCAACGTTCATTCTTATTGTTTCGTCGTATCAACAAAACTCTTATTCATATTGGAATGCTAATAAAAGTCTCATTTCCGTCAAAATATTTACTTTATAAATTTGTTTTATCGGCAAACCTATTTTGTTCACATTTTCTCAAAGCGTTTTGTACATATTTTATGTTGTTGTCGAAAATTCAATATAAGAAATAGAATATGGCTATTAAAATGCAACTTCTCAGTTCTATTTGAGTATAAAATACTTAGTGACTTGCGATAATAGCATGTTCAATTATGTTAGAAATCTAGTCCAAATTGACCGTAGCTGTCTGACCGATTCCTATTCTGAACTATGCTCAACAAATATTTGCATAACATCTCCTATACTGGGGATGATATCTTTGATCCAGAAGGTGGAACAGGCAGAACAGAAATATGTGGCGGTGATCTTTCTGGACGTCGCGGGTGCTTTAGAAAACGCGTGGTGGGATATGATTCTGGTCAAGCTCCATGCGTGACGGACCTCGCCCAACTTGATCTTCCTTATTGGGTCGCATTTCGCAGATGGATTCGTCATTGCCGATGTGGATGATGAAGTCATAGTCAGGAAGTTGAGTATAGGCTGCCCGCAGAACTCGATCTTTGGACCAGTCCTGTAGGACGTCCTGCTAGACAATATTTTAGTAATTTATTAGACTCTTAAAGACCATCTCCCGCGCTGCTGTGCGGTCTGTTCTGAGTGCCCTCAGACTAGCTACACAGGAGTGTCTTTTACCGCTCTTTGATCCTCCAAGAAACACTACGCGCAGAACTTCCTGGTGCCCAGCCTTTTCATTCTATGCCCCCCAAAAGGAAGTGAGATTTCCGCAAGAAGATCGGTTTCAGACTATGTGTACCCTAAGTATTGATGAGGGAAGGACGAGGTTACGCCAAACATAAAGGAACTACTACGCGAGGTCAACCTCAATTTGAAAGGGGTTCAGCGATGAACGATGGATTGCAGGGTTTTCCCTTTCTCTATGGTACTCGTATTGGTTCAGTAATTTGTAGTACCTAGCCAAGGAGACAAGTCGTCGTTCTCTTTCGTTCTCCCATGTATGCATTAGGCCAGGGGTGGCCAACCCGTGGCCCGCGGGCCGCATGCGGCCCGCCTTGAATATTTTTCCAGCCCGCAAGATTTATTACACTTTTACAAAATATATTTTTTCACTTCAAAAAAATGTCTATAGTGTATCTAAATCTTAAATGGGGATATATAATTTTATATGCAGCCCGCGGAGCTATGATGCATTTCCAAAGTGACCCGCAAGATCATTTGGGTTGGCCACCCCTGCATTAGGCTGTTGAAGTCCTCTTGCTCCTTCTGTAATCGGCAGTTCGCATTCCACTTTCCTGGTAAGCAGCAAAGGGTAAGCTGCGCACCCAATTCTTGTTAGCTGAGCTACCGCAGCATCCTTTCATAAGCAAGCCAAGGAGTCTACTTTCGCCCACTTTTACTTTACATTATTACTCTAAGGGTTTGACTGTTACCCGCGAGCGTAGGGTTGTCCCCCCTTGTTGGCATCCTAGAGTGAAACAACTACCCGGACCTGGAGACGATTAGCGAATGAAGCTGACTGAACAAATTAACGTTCTTAGTATCTAAGTAAGTGGTCAACGGGTGTGATACCCTCAGATTCCTCCGTTTGTGAGATCGGCCCTCTATTTGGGAGTCATGATAGAGGAGTCACGTAACTTCACGATTCATTCTACGCTGTGACGAGAGATTCGAACTCCTGGATGTCCAGCGAAGATGGAAGGCAACTGTACAATTTTTTCAGTAACATTAAATACCGTTTGTCGTGTCGCTGGGTTGTTCCAGGGTACTGGATATCCCAGTTATTTTTCATATTTTTGTAAGTATTGCAGTTTATGCAGCTGCAGTCCTTGGATCGTTTCAGATCACTGGACGTCCTCCTAGAATTCTTCACGGGTTAAGTAGATTTGGTTTCACCTCGGCTTTGCCAAAAGTGCCTGTGGACGTGTTCGAGCATGACGCTCGATCGTAAGGAGATATTTCGCCGTATCAGCGATTCGAAGAGCGGACCGCTTGGACACGCAGACCTTATGATCACTTTCCCTCTGTATAGGACGTTTAGGCAAGATATCAATTAGTTTTATATCAAGGTTTTGCACTTTTGTATGCAATACACAGCCCGGACTTGATAAATATTTATTTTAAATGCAACATGTAATTGATAACGATTCATAAAGTAAACACTTATTACAAACAACTTTTTAAACGCGCACAAATATATATTAAACCGATAACTAGTAAATGTTATGCCTTATCTAAAAATTTAGTTTATTTTTTATCTTTAATAATCATTCTATGTAAACATTCGGATTACATATAGGATTTATCGAATTAAATTCGTCGGGAATTCAAAGGAAAAATTAAGTCGTGGGTGGAATAATTGATTTTATTATCCTCAGATTTACCATTCTTCTACACGACTTCCTGTCGAAGTCCTTCTAGATAAAAAAAAAGATATTGTTCGACGACTCAAAGATTGATGAATCGTATTCCCCGGGGAGGCTTTCGCGTAAAGGTGATCCCGGTGGCGTTGTCTTCATCCTTTATGCATGGTATTCATCACTTCTGCACCGTTAGATCTCAATTTATTCAAGAATTATAACAAAGACACAAGAGATTCCCCACCGAAAATGAATTAAATATGGTACGGGAACGTATGTACGCAACCAAAAGCTGGATGCTGTCGTCTCCGAATGGGAATATGCCAACATTACTCGAACTGCTCCAGTTGTTGTTTTGTGGAATTTCACATTTGTAACGGCAATAAATAATCACACTTGATTTTGGGATTTTATCGACCGCATTATACTGGAATAAAATTATCGTTCGTTCGCCTATTTTACATCGACGATGCCAAAATCGATTTAAAGCAAATTTGGATGGCGTGTAATTTTAAGACGAAATTCGTGCAAATTTCAAGAAATTTACCTTACATACGACGGGAAAGTCACAGCCGTCGAAGAAGTCACTTCTGACACCATTGTAACGAGGGGCTCGTTCGATAAACGTTCTGCGCATTGCGTAATTATTGCTTGTCGAAGTCCCCGTGAGTTAATATCTCATCTTTTGATTCAATTTAGATTCATTCAAATCAACATATATATAGTATGATATTCAAAGCACAATTGTAATGATGGCATGATTGAAAATGTTATGATTGAGAACGACATTAACCCAATTATCTCTCAGACATAATATCTTTTTTGATTGGATAGTATTGGAAAAACATTTGATTTCATCGTATTTATTTGTTTTGCTATTTGGAAGTATCCATGTCTATTAAAGGCAGGGTATTTCAATATAACGCCAAAACATTTTTGATTCAATTTCAAAATTATTCTTTGAAAATCGCTTATAATTCGCTTTTGTAAGAAGATGTACTGAAGAATTGCTAGCAGACTTGTTTAAATTGGCGGAATTCGAATAAATACGGTATTGGATACAATCTTACGTAAAATCTCGTAAAATTTTGGGGTCCGACCGCTTGTCTTGGCCGCGGAAAGATCTGATCTTTCTCCCGGTCTGCGTAACAGATGAAATATTGAAGATACGTTGCTGATACATAATATATAAGCGCTCTGAATGAATCGATACGTTCACAAGTTTGTTTCAGCTGAAAACATCTCTTATGATTTCAACAGCCCTCTTGTGTTATTGAGTGGGTTTCAAAGCCACATTTACGATATGAACATCCTCCTAACGGGCGCAAACGTAATATGTGCGGGTCTATGAATGAGATTAAATAAAATACTCGGAGGATAAATATAAATTCATACACCATCGAAGAAGTGCCCCGCAATTGCTGTAATATTTGGCGAAAGAGTAGAATCGGAGGCGTTAATATCTTGCGGGTAGTCCCGGGGGAGGCACCGTAGGGGCGCGGAATTAAGCCAAATCCCGTTATGCTTAAATTCTTAGCGCTGGCTTTGTTGGTTTATGTATGCAATTGTTTAGCAGCGAGTTTGGGTTTTAATTACTGGGGAGATTAGGTCTGTTTAAAATGCTGATTATGTCTTTCGGTTCAGAAAGAGACCGCAAAGCCCGCGTACAATACTCAATTTCAACGCAAGTGTCACTAACGGCACTATTATTTATAATGTAATTCGCAAGCGAAATTAATTAAGTCATCAAAGGGAATAATAAAGCATCAGAAGAAGTTATATTTCTCCGACGCGTCCGCAAGGCGGCGCTGCCATTAACAATAGATTTTACCGATCGCTTTTGGCTCATGCACCGTTGCCGGTTGATTGGTGACGCGCAGGAGGCAGAAATCGGGAGAAGTCCTCGGTTAGCCTTGGTTGCGGGAAGACGTCCTTCCCGCAGCCAGATCTCTCTCTTGTGGCTAATATAGATGTTGTTTAAAGAAAATAGTCTTTATGTTCGACGCCCGTCCGTCTCACCCCATTCGATCCACGCGCGAGCGCGGCCGCTTCGACAAATACGTGGAAGTGGGGCGCCACCCGGGAGCTCTGCCTCGAAAGCGCCCCCACTCCTACGCTACACCAATCATGTCTGTTAATTACTTGTACTTAAGGTGGCTCCTATAGCCCTATAAAGAAGCCCCGGCCTGAGCCTCCTCTCTCCAATTGCACAGACCTAGATATGTGGCATGTTTTTTAACTCGATCAACCCAACGTAGCCGGGGACTTTCGATGGGACTACTGCTATTCGGCCACAAGTCCAAAATGGTTCAAGGGACTCTATTAGCCTACATCCGTGCTACGTGGTCTGCCCATTGGAGATGGCGGCGAAGGACGAAGCTTGTTATCGACGCTTCGCCGTACATGTCCATGACCTCACCATTTGATCTCATGACTTTAGAGTCTTAGGTCTCGTCCTGAAGGAGTTCGAAGACTTTTCTTAATACTTTTCTTTCAAATCTCTCTGCCACCCAATACCTTACTGTTATAAACGAAGGAGTCTCCGAGAGTAGAATTTAGCACGACTTTGATATTGGTTGGAGTGAGGCCTTTCAAATAAAAGTATTTTGTCACATAACGACGACCACATTGTTTCTATGTTTTTAAATTCACTGTGAACACTCAATATTGATGGCTACTAAACAGCTTTAACTCATTTATTTTGCGGTTGCACAGCATGGACGCAGACTATGTTCTGTGGATATGTTCAAGCATAGCGTCTAAATGCGAGATGCTCATTCGTCGTATCAGCGGTTCGAAAGGCGGACCATTTGTGCACAAAGACATTGTGGCCACAAATTGCTCTTTTCGGCGATAAATGTGTACTCTCTATATATCTTAGCTTGTTAATTGGTTTTAGATTTCAATAATTTAGATAACCTAGCTAGTTTTCACCCTGCGCTCAGAGCGCAAGTGGCCATTCAAAGTTGAGAATGAGCGTTTTTTCGCGGACATGGATATTTAAATTCGGTTTTGCACCTTGTAAACAGCTTTGGTTAAAGGAAGATACCTATGTTCCTTTGTCTCGGATATCAACACTCGATTGAAACTATGCTGTTTTATTCCATTGTGAGCAAACGCGGCATTCATCTTGCGCATAGCTTTCTCATGTCTAAATTTTCGGTAAATATGCGATATACAGCATTTTTTGAAATTTGATTTAAATAAAAGTATTCATAAGTCAGGTCGGGTACTTCTGGGACTACCGTCGTAGTTCAATGTAGAATCTGGGATGAATTTTCTAAATAAGGGTTTTTATAGTGGAGGTAGTTTTTTCAATGAGCCTTAAGTACTTTTCTTTAGGCTCGGCATTAAGGCGATAAGGCAGCATTAAGCGATTAGAGGATAAGACAAAAATGCGGATTAGCTCGTTACAAGCGATTGTTCCAAAAGCGATAAGGCTATCTCGAAACTCATTGTTCTACATGTTGCAGAATTGCCAGGGACATCTCTCAGAAAAGGGCGAAGGTTGTATAAAAAAAACTTTTATCTACCCCCGAAGAAGTTGCCTACAAAAAACTAATAACATCACGAAAAGACCCTTTTTGCGCGTCATTTCTGCCTGCGAATATTATAGTTTTAATATTTTACAACATAAAAAACCTCTCAACCTTAAATAAAACGCGGCGTTTTTAGCAAAAATGCAAATCAAAACTTGGCTAATGCCTTTGAGCGGTGTTGGGAACACTCTGTGACTTCGAGTACGTGAATTCTTTTAAAAGAAGACGTGGAATAGGACCATTTCGAATAAAATATTAAATTGCTAAGTATTCCCACGGTATATTTTACTTGGCTCCATGACTTGATGTTGAAATGTCCTAAATATGAGCGCGAACATAATGGCTGATATAAATTCAAGACGGAATGTTCGACCTTATTGATTTATAAAGATGACGTGAAGAGTGGAACATGGTACCCATATGGTACCCTTCGCATTAAATTTTATAGCATTTTCATAGAGTCGATCAGCAATAATACAGGAGTTTGATCCACTCCACAAATGGCCTAATGGTTTATGATCTCGTTCTTAATTTTAATTGAATTTTAAATGTTATTTTAAACAGGTTTTGGTTCTTCCGCTTGTAACGTCGTAGGACTCTGGGGATAAAAGGGAACATTTTTATAATGCATAGAGCACGTGCTATTTGATCTTAGACAATGACGAAGCACTCACGTCCCTATCGTTCCTGTACGTCCAAAGTGGAACAATCACGTGCATACCATTTCAACTTTTCATTTTAGTCTGGCGGGTATTATCCTACTTTTCCCGCAGGGAAGTGCTTTTCCTGTTTGGAGATCTTCAGATTTATGTTTCAAATTGAAAGGCCATCGTCTGTGGTAAAGTGCACGGATGAGATATTATGCACTGGATGTGCATGGAAACTTCTGGCGAATTTATCTCCTCATATTTTTATATTTCATCAAACTTGCAACTAAATTTTGTTTGATAAAATAGATTAAAAAATAGTGCATCGGTAACAGAGATGGAGATAATGTCTTGCGTCTCATCATACACTCGTACATCAATGGCAAAGTCGTGCTGTAAAGGTACCCCTACACGTCTAAACATTCTCAAATATATATTTATTTTGGCAAGCAGCTTTTTTACCTTTTTCAAATTTGTTTATTTCTTAGCTTTTTTTGCTCGTTGGAAATTCAAAACATATATATGTCGATAACGGACACATTTGGATTACATTTTAACAGGTTTATGACTTTCTTTATGGCAAATAAAATTTTTCGTCAAAACATTGATCTCGGTTCCTGGCGATCCTTTGTTCGATACGTTTGGGTTTTTCGCTGTGCTTGCTGTAATACCAAGGCTATTTTCGTAATTATGGTTTATGGAACTAATTTGTGAGAATTTTTTTTAAACTATCATCACAATATATTTAAAAAATACTGTTTTACTCCATTGGCCTGTAATTCACAGATACAAAGTCATTAAATAATGGTAGAAAAAACTATGGAGAAGATTCGCCATAAGTTATATATTAATCCAACTGTTAATGAAAAAAGATACGATAATTTAACTAAAGTATGTAAAAAAAGTGCGAATTTCTCAAAAAACGTTTTGTTGTTTTGTCATCTATAGAGTGTTAAGACGAAATAAGAGATAAATAACCTTTGTTTGTTATATTTAAAGCCCTAATAAAACATTCATATGCAGTGCAGCATTTTAAAAAATGGATTTCTATAAAAAACATTCGTAATTTTTACTTTGTGCGTGATTTTTCAAACACATAAAATAAACGTAAAAATATACAGTTCAATTAGATTTATACTGTAGCGTGCACCGTTACCGGTTGGGTGGTGACGAGAGTCGTCGGTTAGCTTTGACTGCGAGAGGACGTCCTTCCCGCAGCCAGATCGCTCTCTTTCTCTCGTGTTGAAAAAATCTTTCTTTCTGATGCTAATCCACTCCCATCAATCCGTCCGGCTGCATCATGGCTCGAAAGAAGTTCGAACTCGCACGCTAGCGCGGCTATCCCAACGAGCAGGTGGGAGCGGGAAACCGCCCCGGGACTTTAATATACTAATACACCTAATGAAAATTATTTTCTTGTTGTATCCCAGCATTGCTTATATTTACGTTTTTTCGTCTGATTGTTCCTGTTTTCACACCACAAAATTTCGGCAGATGTTTTCAATATGCAACGGTTTTGTTTCCTGTGGGATCTTCGCACCCACGGTATTCCACGGATGGGCTCTTACAAGCCAAGACACCCTTCACGGGGAGTGTGGGATTGTACCCATTAAACCACCTCCCTTGTATTTCTTTGGCTCCTTGGTATTGTTTTCCACATTGCTTAAGGAGGACAGGTAGTCTGGTCTTTTAGTTGGCCCTATTTTAGTGTTGGAGAGGCTCTGCGTCTCTCTCTTTCACTGCCTCATTTGGCACTCAGAATCTTTACTATGCAGTCGCGCCAAATGTCCAAGTTCTTCTTGCTTTCCATAATGCTGTGGACCATGTTGTTGACGTTGAACTCGGCTACCCCGAGTTCTTGTTTCAGCAGTTTTCTCTGGGGTGCCCAAGCCTCACAGCCGATGATGGTGTGTTCTGCGTCGTCAACCTCCGCTTGGCAGTGTTGCGGATGGTTCTTTCCCAATCTGCTTCGGGTACTCACCAAATCATCCCAGTGAGCACCTGAGTCAAGTAGTAGGTCGTTTCACCGTGTTCCCGGGCCCTTCACCGACTTATGACCGGGATAAGTCGGTGGGTCCATCTTCCCCTGTTGGATTGATTCCATCTCCGTTGCCAAACTTCCCTCAGTTTCTGGTCATGTTCTTTGTGATTTTTAGGATCTTCGTTCCAATGTTGGAACGAAGATCCAACTTTGGAACGCACCTTCTGTGCACCTTCTGCACCTTCTGTGCAGCTTCTTCTATGTGTTTGCTAAAGGTCAGCTTGTTATCCATGAGGATCTCGAGGTATCTCAGAAGCAATGGGTTAAGATCCATCAATCAATTCAAATCTAATCAAAACAATATCTCCATTAGTTTAATATATCTATTTACATATTTTTTAAAGGGAAAAAATTCTATATTTCTTTCTTTCTATGAATTTTCTACAATTCAAGCCTTTATCAACAAAATATGATCCAATAAATATCCGATTTAATGTAGTAAGTTAGATAGGGCTTGATACTGTAAAACTAGAGTGGCTAAAGCGTCGACCGCAGTAGACTGGTCGACCGCGTAGCTAATTCGCATGTACTCTAATGGGAAATAACAAATAATATGTATTTACACTAACATGAAAATGGCTTTCAGGAAATGAAGCCTTTTCCCGCGTTTTTCCGACATTTTCAACCGATCTTCTATATCAAAAGCCGCCAAAGAGGCGACCTTTCTTTCTTGCATAAATCTGGCTATATTATTTGAAAGTGTAACATTGTAGACAAAGAGAGATCTGGCTGCAGGAGGGACGACCTTCCGTAGTCAAGGCTAAACGCCGACTCTCCCGGTTCCCGCCTCCTGCGCGTCACTACCCAACCGGCAACGATGCACGCGCAAGAAGCGATCGGTCGGTATGCAAGTGCAATGTCTTCGCAGGGCCACAAGAGATGGCGCTGTTAAAATAACACATTGCACCTGAAGAGAGATGTAAGATGTCGCTACCCACACTACAATCCCATTGTCAACTATCCATTATGGTACTTATTATTACCTATTACCCATTATTATCAAATGTCGAATTGTCGACGCGGCAGGACGTTTGTGGCGAGGATAAAAATTACACAATGCGCGGAACATTTTTCGAATAGAACAATAAAATTTGAAAATTAATAGACAATAATAATTTGCCATATACTATTAAATAATTTGCAATACATTTGATAAATATTTATTTTAAAATATTGCTGCTATATCCTAACAAATTTAGAGCGTCTATATTGAAATACTCCATATAACTTATATCTTGACTTTTGGTTGATGTATTGATCTGTTTGTCCGTATAAATGATCTTAAATACTTATTTATTTTTCATGATTTGCAAATTTATCAAACATCGTGATGGTGCGTTTCATTGAATGCCATTAAATTTAAATTTTGCTCCAGCATGTTCGTGTTGTTTCATGGGATTGTACTTAAAAACGCTTTATCGGATTTGTTTTGGCGAAAATTCTAATAAATAACCCCGTCGCCATTTATCGGCGATACTATTGATCAAATGGTTCTATGTATTCGAAACGAATTTATACACCCTTGGACGGAATTATATGATTCTATGGGACGAGAAATAACACCATGAGTGGAATATATACATAAAATTTGAATGAACGGCTGCATATAAATACGACCATTTAGCATTTTTATCATCATGCTCGCGATCGCTTTACGATGTCAGGATTAGAATCGGCGATACGAAACATGTCGAAGGATTGAAATTTGCGTTGCGGGGTGGCGCATGCATTATTCAGCAGGCCGGCCAGGGGGGGTTGATTACATTAAGCGGCGGTCACTTTGTTTTATGGCTCATAACGTCGACGATATGAAACGTGGCCGGCTCTGATACAAAACACGTCCGCCATAATTTGTTTGAAGTTCGTCGGAGGTAAACAGCGTTCCCCGCAAAAGGCCCGCCGCGTCCCCGGGGAGAGTTTTCCGCGGGAGTTTTTCCGGGCGTGCGATGAATACTCTGAAGCGTTTTGGATTATCTGCCATGTTTTAGAGTCGATCAGATAAAAGGGTATTGTGTGGGACGATCCGAAAAGGATCATAATTTAAGGTTTAATCTGACGAAGATTGCCGCCGACTTATCTTTGCATTCCATCGCTTACCCGAAGGGTTCACAAAATCGTATACGTGGAAACCGACAACGTTTTCAGCTTCGGGGAGAAATTATACATGTATAATTCCAAGATTATAACATCGTGTTTGTTTGGAAGATTTTCTAATATTAAAAGCTGCGTTTCGAAATATGTTTATATTACCGCCCAATAAACCTAGCTTTTAATAAATAGAGCTACAACCCTTCCAGCTTACCGGGACTTGCTTGCTCTACTAGCTTAAGAATCAGCCTCGTGTGTACCGGGCATTAATCTGTCGTTTGCATATATACTCCCCAAGCATCGGCTCCATAACATAGATACTTCCTTATGCTTGTTGTAAAATAATATTACCTGTAGCTTTTAGGCTTCTCTAACAACTTCTGTACCATAATTGATAGAGTTGACAATGTGATTGTAGCGTGGGCAGTGACATCTTAAGTATCTCTTTAGGTGCAATGTGTTATTTTAATAGCGCCATCTCTTGTGGCCCTGTGGAGACATTGCACCTGCATACCAACTGATCAATTCTTGCGCATGCACCGTTGCTGGTTGAGTAGTGACACCCAAGAGGCGGGAGTCGGGAGAGTCGTCGGTTAGCCTTGACTGCGGGAGGTCGTCCTTCCTGCAGCCAGATCTCTCTCTCGTGTGGAATAAATAATTATTTAGAGAAGAGATTCTTTCTATTCGACGCCCGTTTACTCCCATCCATTCGTCCAGCAACATCACGGCCCGAATATGATAAATTATTTTATGGAGCAAAAGGATTAAAATTCCCTTACGGAATTTGAAAAAAAACGTGATTTTTCATATAAATTCTATGAAAAAAAATTTGGGTCTGATCATCTCTTTCTCGAAATACAAAGATTCCGATCTTTTTTTAATTCTAAATTCCGTAAAACCCTTCAATGGGTAAAATCAGGGAGCTTTGGTAAGATTTATACATAGCTACTATTAAAAAAACTTATCATAAAAGCAAAAAGGTCTGGCCAGACCTTCTTACAGACAGACGAGTTAAAATGTGACCATAAGGTTATGCTCGACCATAAGGTCTCACCATTGGATTTCTATAAACATAATATCAAAACAAAAATAACAGGAATTCCGGGTGATTAATTTTTTAAATGATTTTTTAGAATAATTTAGAATATTTTAATCTTTCTTTTAAAATACGCATTTAAATGATTTTTTGTAAAATTTTATAATATTTTATAAATTTACAATTCAATTAAATTTCTTTCCCAAAATATCTAGAATTTTGGAGTTACCGTGTAGTCAATAATTACAGTCAACCCTTCTATAGCGTCCACTTCTATAGAGTTTTTTCTATAGGTTTTATAGCAGTCACTTCGTATAGTGGTTCCTTTTATATCGAATTATTCTTTTTTTTATTATAAAATATTTGATTATGTAATACGTGCATATCTATTAATCTTAATATTATCTTAAAAATATCATGTAGACGACAAATTTATATATATAAAAATGAATTTCTGCTTATAAGTTTGTTTGTTTGTGGAGTATACATCTCTATATCATTCACCCGATTGCGATGAAACTTTGATGAGTTATTGCACGAATGTTCAAGAAGGTTTTTAAATTAGTATAAGCATTGTGTATGCGTGAAATTGGTTTTGCGATACGTTTAGCGGATGCACCATCTTGGCGCATATTGGTAAGATAAACAAAGCATAGCAACCATTGATATGTTATGTACTTACCAAGCGTTCGGTCTTTGGTAGACTATACCGGGAGGCGATATTGAAACCGGTTCGTTTATAGCAGGGGTGGCCAACCCGCGGCCCGCGGGCCGCCTTGAATATTTTTCCAGCCCGCAAGATTTATTACACTTTTACAAAATAATTTTTTTCACTTCAAAAAAATATCTATAGTGTATCTAAATCTAAAATGGGGATATATAATTTTATATGCGGCCCGCGGAGCTGATGCATTTCCAAAGTGACCCGCAAGATCATTTGGGTTGGCCACCCCTGGTTTATATATTCGGACAGTTGGTGCGGATTCAAGAATAAAAAAATGCAAAGAAGAATTAAAACACAAATATTTTCTTTCATTGTGTGGTATTGCAATGCATGTCGAATACTCGTTATAATAGTTATAATGATAGTAAAAGGTAATGAAATATACTTATATACTTGACGCTTATTGGCTGGAATTTTGGGAGTCCCAGTCTGGGTACATGTCATGTAAATAGGATAATATAACCTAAAAAAAATATAATAATGGCTTAAGCAATGCAAGCTGAAATTTGGATTACCATACGATCACGCTAATCTTTTAAGGGTTGATAAAAATTTAAATAAAATGCTTCATTCTGATAATAAAAATGTACAAAGAAGGGATTTTATTGATGCGAAATTAAATATTTGATAAAAAATACTATTATGCTTGAAATATCATAATGTCTTTTGGCTTTAAAACACATTTAAAATATCCACGATTTTTATTGTCAAGCCAGAAAAGCCAGTTCAAAAGTTCTTTGTTCAAGCGATCAACCTTTCAGGGATAACGCCTTAAGCTTTTGATCATTGCGATCTGTATTGAAAGACAGCATATACGATGGTAGTCCCAGAAGTATTCGATGTAACAAAGAAAACAACACAAAACATTTGGAAAATAATGTCGCTATTATTTCACAACAGTCTCTTTTCAAATCGATACACTTTTTCCAGCGATGTTAAGGTAGCTTCGATAATTTATTTAAAGTGAGGATTCATAGATACAGATTATCTCGATATGATCGGGCATGGCGTCCAATTGTGAGGCGATCATTCGTCCTATCAGCGATCCGAAAGGTGGACCGATTGGACACACAGATTTTAATCTTAATTCCTCGAGCAAACGCGGTGCCTATCTTGCGCCAAATTTTCAGTCTATATGTAATGATTTGAGCACATTTTAAAATGCCTATCATTTATGTCATATAACATGTCTGTTAGTTCGCATATTTTCAATCGACGATCATCAGATAACATTTTTAAGCTTTATAATGTAAGACTTTGGGGATTATACATAATCATTGTAAAATGCTTTTATAATGTCGAATTTTAATCAGTTTGAACAAATTATACAATTCCGTGCCCTTAATGGTGTTCAAGCTTTATTACCTTGTTTTCGAGAGAGGTTTAAAATTAAAGGGTTGGGCTTGGATGCAAAACGTCAATATTGGCAATCTCGAGGGGATGTTCGCACTTAATTAGGTTGCCTTTTTGGGGTCAGAACAAATATAATCCGGCGCGAAATTGATTTTTTATTGTTTGATAAAATTTGATGTGCTCATAATAAAATTTAATCAGCTTATGATCCGGCAAGACCCGACGATCTTATATTTTTAAAGCGCCCATAAAACAAGTCTATCTTCTTGCCTTTTACGACCCCACTCCGAGGCCCACACTTTTCATTCAAACCAAATTCTGAGAAAGCCTCCTTTTTGAGCCTGACGAAAATGTTGAGTTCTATTAAAAGATTTATCGACTTGTTTGGTACGTAACGTGTGGCCAACGTAGAAATTATTCTAAGAAAAAAATGCTATTTTTTATGATCGACTATGTATTTATCATCGTCCTCTAAAGACCGTGGAATCGAGCAAAATTGCAGGAGAAAGCACTAAAACGATAGTTTCAAGATGATCTTGGAGTGTGCCATAAATGTGAACCCTGGACCTTAATAAATATAACTAATTAGGAACTCTCATTAAATTAATCCTAGGCGGAACGATATCTATCCTATTAAATAATATCGCCATAAACTTGGATATCATTGTCATTGTATCGAATTTTAATGTACATTTGTGGTGATATATTTTAAATATTGGACCATCCAAATGTAACGCTTAAATATTAATAGTACATAATATTTAAACATGACGTTTTTTTTTTAATAATACAAGCCATTTTGTTTTAGTATAAAGTAGTACAATTTTAACCATGTTCAGTAATACATTATTATTAAACAACAAACGAGGTATCCATTGTTTTCAAGCAAAATTTTGTTTTAGCGATGAAGCTCATTTCACAATGGATGGCTTTCACATTTCACAATGGAGGGATGAAAATATTCATATTTTTCAGGAAAGATATCTATATAAAAAATACTGTTTGGTGTACATTTTGGGCAAATGGAATCATTTCTTCAAAAATAGTGATGGAAATGAAGTAAAGAAATTGCATCCTTAGCTATATTTATCTTAAAGTGAACATATTTATTTGAAATTAAATAATAGTATTAATAAATCATGAATCCATTATAATTTATGCGATAAAGTCGAATATTTTGCAAGGTGTTCTCACATTTTCGTGATTTCAAAATCGACTTGTTTGTTCCGCAAAACAAAGACAATTTATGAGGTGCTTTAAAAGTTGCATTTTGGGATTTCACAGATAGAAAACAGCACTAAGCCAAAACTTATTCTGAACTAAATTGGATGCAAGTTAAGATTTACGAAGGTAGTCTCAGAAATATCCGATGGCTTGATGCACTTTCCCAGCGATATTCAATAGCTTCGATACCCTGTTTATAGTGAGAACAGTCGAGCTCCTCAAAATAGCCATCAACTGCTGTTGGTTTCACCGCTGTTGGCAAATATTTTGCCACCGAGCTATTTTTCAAGTCTGATGAAAATAATCCGAGGGGGCTAAATCTGGCGAAATCTTCGGAATTTAACTCATTGATTTTGGCCATATATGCATTTATCGTATCAGCGATCCGAAAAGCGGACCGTTTGTGCACACAGACTCTACGGCCACTCCGTTCTCTTTTAGTGCTTTTTGTGGCAATAATAAATGTGTACCTGTGGTTTTTCTATTATACTTATCTGTCTTACTAATTTATTTATCTAGTTTTAATTTACAAAATGTATATATATTAGCATTTTTTTATTTTTAAGTTAAAAAATCTAGCTAGTTTCTCCCCTGTGCTCAGAGCGCAAATGGCCACTTAAAGTTGAAAATGAGTTTATCCTCGAGAGCATGGATATTAATTCCATGTTTTTGCTGGTCCCGAATTTTATAAATCCATTCCCCACGTTTCATCTATGGTTTTGGAACGATGCAAAAATTCGACTTTATTACTGTGAAGCATCGCCAAAGACTCAATTGAAACGATGCTGTTTTTGTTCCATTGTGAGCAAACGCGGCACCCATCCTACGCACAGCTTTCTCATGTTCAAATTTTCAGTCAATATGCAACGTATAGCACATTTTGGAATGCCTATCATGTCTGCTAGCTTACGCAAATTCCGTCGAGGGTCATCCCATACTATTTTGTGGATTTATTCATAATTTCTGACGTGGTCATCTCATTTGATCGACCACTACGATGTTCGTCTTGACAACTCGTATGGTCTCGTTTAAGGTCAGCCACACAATATTTTACTGTTTTAAAAAAACTCGGATGCGTGTTAGACTCCACGATGCCCACACATAAAAGTCCACCCTACGCTCGTGGGCAATTGTTGAACCCCTGGGGTAATGATGTGGAGTAGAGGTGCACGAAAGTAGCCTCGTCGGATTAGCATAGCTCATCAAACGCAGCTGGGGTATCCCAGCTAACATGAGTTGGGTGCGCAGGTCACCCTATGATGCACACCCATGATGGGGTGTGTGGAAAAGCCGATTACCACTATCCACCACTATCCTCAACAGCCTAGGTAAACAGGGGAGAACGGTTTTAGGCTGTTCGAAGGGCAACTCATCTCCGTGGCTAGGTACTAAGAATTACCGGAACAATACGAGTACCATGGGGGAAGGGGTAGCTCCTGCAGTCCGTCATCTGCTGCAGCCCCCTTCAAACTGAAGTTGGACTCATGGTGGCAGTGAACCCGCGAAAGTACATCCGCGTGTTCACTTTGTCCTTCCTCCTCTATCGCACCTTCGGGTGCACGTGATCTGAAGCTGGTCTCTCCCGCGGAAACCTCGCCTTCCCTGGAGGGCGCGGAGCAAAAGGGATGGGCACCTGGACGCTCTGAGCGTAGCGTTTCTCGTGAGGCTAAAGAATCAGTGGAAGACCCTCTTTGAGTAGCTAGTCCGAGGTAACCCAGAACAGACTACACAGCAGCGCAGGAAATGGGTTCGATTATAATGAACCCTCAATCCCGTCAGTTGCTGTCTGATATCTGTGCCTCTGTTGTAAATAAACGAACAGACTCATCTAGAGCTTGTATTAGATACTGTTTGGATTGAGATGCATGATCGATGAAGATCCATCGCGGTGCAATTCGTAGCAATGGTTCGGACTTACGAGTCGGCTGCGATGAACGACGGAACACGTTTATGATTTCATTCATTCAGTGATAAAAGTCGAAATAAGTCAGGTGCTGTGGGTAAACGAAGGAGCAGACTTTCAGAGAGTAGAATCTAGCTCGATTTTGATATTGGGTGGATTGAAACATTTTAAATTGTATTACATAATGATGACCAAATTCACTGAGAACGTTCACTATTGATGGCTGCCAAACAAATACTGAACAACGTAGCGTTTTCAAACTAGAAACTTAAGCTTTATAAAATAGGTGTTTTTTTATCATAATAATATGTTTTAGATTGGGTAATTTTAAGACTAACCTCATATTTAATCAATGAGATTTTGATATAATATAAAATCGGTCGCAGATTTACAGTTGTCTTAGTGTTATTTATCATCCCACTGGGGTAGTTTCGTCGCTTTCGTCGAAATAAATATAAGCAGTCATGTCATAAAAGATGCCCATATATTGCCAACAGAGCCTATATTGTTTAAGGAGAATTTAGGGACATGCTTCAATGAAAGTTTAAGGCGTTGCATGGGGCTTAGCTGAACAGTCTACAATAATCCTAGACTACGAATAGTCGCATTATGGTAATAGCCCTTGAGCATTGGGAATCCCCAGATCTATTATGCGGACAGAAGCTCCAAACATGACCTATTTATCTATGCGATGTGTCTACAAAAATAGATGTCAATTTGAGAAATATATATATAAATTCTCTCAACAGAGATTTTTAAAATTTTCTTAAAAACTCCCGGATTTTAATTTATTTCCTAGTGTTGTGAGCTTTGAACTTCAATGAATTTATAATATTATAAAAAAGGAGTAAAATATCCTATATTTTTAATACAAATGTCAACGAAAACCGTAACCGAACCGATATAAATGTTTGGAACTGAACCGCAACAAAAACCGAAATGAAAAAAATAACAGCTTGAAGCTCTGATTTTTTCGTCTACTGTAAATTGGATGATAAAATCAAGTAGATTATATCATAGAAGATATAAATGTGTGGTAAAAAATCAATAAACTGGAAGATTACGTAAGTGAAAATCTTTGAGCGAATGTTTAGAGCAATATTTTATGGTTAAATAAAAAAATATTATGAGCTGAACATTTTTAAAACCTTTTTTTTTTTTTTTTTAAATCCTTATGACGTCCATCAAAGCATGAATCTTTGATGTGTCATATCCGATAACGGATATAGGGTGATCTCCATAGGAGATCTTACTTGGGAGATGATTTTAATGTGGTGGTTTCCCGTTGCCTTCCACACGTGGTAAAGTAAGGATAGGATTATTTGGAAAGGTAGGAGAGGAGAGAATCTATGAGTGAGTAGCGAAATTATCATTATATATATAAATGATAATTTAATTATTGTTGCAAATTCAATTACTCACTCATGGGCGTCCCTGCACGACTTTATTAATCGCCTCAGAATTTACTTTTTCTAATCCAGGAAATCAGGGTAAACCTGGATCGAGACGATCGATCAGAAATATTAATATTTCCGATCTCCCAAATTTGTTGGTACGGTGAAAAATTTTTTCCACAATCTGGATTTGAACCCGAACCTTTGCAACAAGAGTCCAGGATCTAAGCCACTATACCAACACTTGGTCAAAACCTTTAATAAGCTCAAAATATGAATGAACGGGGGTAATTCAAATATAACCCGGAATTTTGCTGTACAATATTTTTAGTGATAAATAAAAATACAACAGAAGAAAGCTTCTGATCAATCTGAATTTTGTAAAACTGTTTGGCTAATTGAACTTAATGGAACATAAATGTTCTGAAATTCAGACCGCAACTTGTTTCATCCCTCATAAACATTTTAATGAAAATTTGTAATTCTACGTTGGCTACATTTTTACGGACTCGATTATTAAGATTTTCCGAACAAGAAAAAATGTCGTCGAAAGTTTGAAAATTAATACACGGAATATAAGATTTTTTATTTCGAGGCAGAACCTGTCAGAGGCAGAAATTACTTCGAATAAAGCGTCTCAATCAAACTTCCATAATGAACAGGAAACACCCAGTTGATTTATGAAAGCATTTCAATTTTTTCGCCGAGCTCAAAAAATGATTAACATGCCTGGAATTTTTTTATTTAAAGAAATTTTGTATAAAATCATGATTTTGTTCTAGCAAATCCGATTTAACTCTTTGATTGGTGAATTAGTTTTAAGCTGCTATATTCGTATGTCCACCACATATCGTCCACAAAAATCCACTTTACTCTCAAGACCTAGCATTTATTGAAGGCCGAATATTATGTATTTTGAAGAAATTTTGCCATCAAGATGGGATCTCAGTTGGTTCCAGTCGGCATGATTGTATGTCAGCCTGAGCCCGGGCGCTCCACGGTAAAGATCACCTGAAGAAGGAAGATGGCCGTCAGTCGAGACGTTTCTGGTCAGCATCGGGTCCAGATTGGACGGTTGTCTGTTGATGGGTGGGTAGTGTGTGAAGCACTGCGGAAAGTTAATTTGGATATTGTTTTTTGAGAGAGAAACACTGCAAGGAGGAACCCTGTCGATTTTCTCTGCAATAGTTCCATTCCTGGTGCACGGGTCATTCCTGTCGATGCTGATGTAGTAGCTCTGGGACTGGATGGCGTCCCTAACAAAGTTATCAGGTAGCAATACCTGCCTAAAGGGAGGAGTCTTTCCAGCATCGTGGAAAAGGCAGAAGCTTGTGCTTACTCCCAAAGGGAATAAGGCAACTCCTAGCTGCCCTGCAGTTTGGCTTTCGTTTGAGCCGTTCCACCATCGACGCCATAAATCAAATTGTGGAAGCTATGAAGCGGACGTAGCAAAGTAGCGCCAAGGCCAGTGGACAAGTTATCATGATTGCTCTGGATGCGAAGAACGCATTCAATTCAGCCAGATGGCATTTGATCTCCAAGACTTTGAACCAAATTGACGCTCCACCTTACCTTGTTAGAATGATGAAGAGTTAACTTCACGAATGAACACCGTTGTACACCAGGCACAACGACCACTTATAGAAGGCTCCAAAATGATCGCCTTCGCTAATGATGTGGCTCTCCTAGTCGTTGCCAAATCTGCGGAGGTCCTGCGAGTAACTTATGAAGACACAATGCGAAAAGCGAAGAAATGGTTAACAGGAGCTGGACTGGAGCTCGCTGTCCAAAAGACGGAAGGACTGTTGAACCTCCATTTCTGACGATAGATGGACGTGAAATCAAATTTTCAAGATCCATTCGATAATTGGGCTGGAAATCGACGACAAGCTCCGCTTTACCCCACATACGGAGAAGGCGGCCAACATCGCGGAGGATCTGGACAGGTTGATGCCTAACATCGGAAGCTCAAAAACTGTGGTGCATTCGATGTGCCAATATGAGCCAGGCTCAACATGGCCAGAGTCCAGAGAAGAAATGCGATCAGGGTGGCTGCTGCATACCATACAGTGTCAAAAGACGCTATTCTGGCACTGACTGCCATATCGCCAATTGACCTGCTCGCCCAAAAGCGACAGGCGGCTCAAAAAGGACAAACAAAGAAGGCGACCAGATAAACTACGATGGTGGTAAGGCAGCCCCGATGGGACAGCTCCACGAAAGGTTAGTGGACATACAGATGAATTAAGTGACCTGGAGGCGTGGAGCAAAAGGAAACATGTTCAGCTCTGTTATCACCTAACCCAGGGTCCTTACCAGGCATGACTGCTTTGGTAGCCACTAAAATAGGAAGAGACGCAGGCTCGGAATGCCGTCACTGTGGAGTGGGTAATGACGATGCCGTACACACGATATTCGTCTGTCCAGCACGAAGCGTTAAAATATATACTCTACATGAGGAACTGGGAGCAAATACGTTCTCGCCTAACAATATGATTCCTCCAATGCTCAAGGATGCTAGAGCATGGAGTGCGTAGTGCAAATACACAAGTGAAAGAGGATGCCAAACGTAGGAAAAGACGACCAATGGAAACATCTCCACCGAGCTGATACTCATGAGCTCAGAAGACAACGGAAGAGCCCAAGAGGGACATATTGCTGCCACCTTAGTGCAATACTTAATTAGTAGCCGGGTGGCGGCAGAAGAGGAGGGGGGTTCCCCTAGCATCGCCATGCAACGCTGGTTGCTAGGTGTTGGAAAAAAAGTTAACAAAGTCGAAGGCGAGAAGATGGGTTGTTAGAACAAGTAGTCACGAAAGGAACGTCGACAGTGACTACTCTCCATGTCGCATTGACCCCGCAAGTCGCTTGTTGCTTGTCGCCGGTTCCACAACCCCAGTGTGCTACAAATTGATAAAATAAAGGATTTCGCTGATCTATTGTGGCAACCTCATTCCGCCGCGACGGTCATCGTTGGAGACAATCGATACAATAGCGTTAGAATCATTTAAATAAATTTTTGTTTGAAATAATGATTTAAATAAATAATAATAAAGTATTAGAAATAGAAGCATGACATTAAAAATGAAGCGCTATGGATCGCTTTTCGCAATATTTGAGAATATTTAGACGTGTAGGGGTGCCTTTACAGCACGACCTTGCCTTTCATGTACGAGTGTATGATGAGACGCAAGACACTCTTTCCGTCTCTCTCTCAGAATCACTAATCTTCGCACTCAATGCGCGAGAATGCCCTAACTGTATCACTCGAGTCCGAACGCATATATGCGAGATTACTCATCAACTGATTAAACACAATATTTTTAAGGAATGCCATAATGGAATATTTTTAAATAAAATTGAGATACAGAAATGGATACATTGCGCAATATTAAGTAAATTTTGCCCGATTTGATGAATTTATTTCGCATTTGAGATATATTTTTTCGGATCGGCTATTTACAGAACAAGATTTGGGAATACGTTGATTAAAGCGTTTTCATTTTCTTCCGAGATATAAATCGTTTAACGTGGATTTTCAGCCAATCCCAAAAGAAGAAAAAATATATCGTAAAGGCGAACGACACGTAGCCTCGGGCAGCATCGGAAATATAGAGTTATTATTTTTCATGTTTTCCCATTAAATAGATATTTTGATGTAAGAAAAAAAGAAAAACTAAAATCTTTTTCGATACGTTGTATTATCTAATATTATTTAAATATTTTTTTATAAATTTTATTAAAATGTATTTATTTAATAATTCCAAAAATAAATTTATTTATTAATGTATTTACATTTTTTTAAAAATATATTTAGTTTTCGAATCATTTATCTAAGTTGTAAACCATTTTTGCTTCAAATATTTTCTTCAGTAGTATGAAAAACTGTTCATAGATGCTCGATATTTTCTTTTACAGTACACAATAAAATAATATTTTTCTGCCATCTATTGTCGAACAAAAAAATATCAATAATAATATTTTTATTGTCAATTTTCAGGTGAGTACTTCATGTATCGGGTGTCGCAAAAAATAAATCTTCCATATAAAGGTATAATTTTTTTGCATACATATTTTAATGTTATTTCCATGCCAATTTAACACATAAATTAGTATTCCGCAAGGATTCGCATAATGACAGGTTGCATTGGGGGTTCACATTAAAAAAAATGTACATTTTGAAACATGTGCGAAGCTAATAACACGTAACGGAGGTCCCGGAGGCTTTTTCAACGACTTTATGCCTTCATTACAATATTAAACGGAAAAAATGCTTCCCAAAGCCAAAAATTAAACTTGGCAAACAACCATAAAAAAGGCGAAAATGTATTCTACCATTTTTGCATAAAAATTCTCATTCGAAATTACAACACTCTGTTTTAAAACGCAAAAATTTAGCAATCAAACAACCCTTAAATCTTCGCATAAATCCAGACATTAGTTCACGTCGTCTTGGAATTATACTTTTATTCATTTTACAAACATGATGGGTAGTTTAAATTACAAGCATCCATCTGCTCTGCGGGACGTCTTAATTATGAGGGATGAAATTCGTTTTTTTTTCAAATACAAGGGTTCAAATTTGTGAATTAGACTCCCTAAGGCTCTCTCATAATTTAATAGTAGATTTAATAGAACAAATAATAATATTTTTCAGCAGCCTGTATTATTTAGTTTACAATGAAGATGTCCTCGAACAATACCCTTTAATCTACATTCAGGGGTCTAGGTCGGCGAATAATTATCGGGATGGAAATTTATCTTGCAAGATTGTTTGTCCGATGGGTCTTGTTGACCAATGGAGAAGACAAGCTTTCCATTATCATTAATTTGAGATGTATAATATAAAGGGATTTAAATTTAATATAAACGATTTTATTCCCCAGGGAAACAGTTATTCATTTAAATATTTATTTTCATAAACGACAGCCACTGATTCATTAAAATATTACCATAATATTTTATCATTGTTCTGGATCATATTATTCTTGGAAAAAAAGATTTACATTAATTGAACTCAAATACGTTCGATATTAAAGATGGCAGGCCTGAATTTTGCTAGTTTTACTATTGAACGCCCCAGCGGGCCATCGAAGTGAACGCATCGAAGAGCACATTATATCTATCAATAGAGATAATGTATGATATATATCAGATAAACAGATCGTTCTGTTTCCTTCAGACGCAATAATTCTTCCCTTTGGTAAGCACCGCTTGAAAGTCGCTCCAAATTACTGGACGTCTCTGTTTCTCACAGGACACAGGCATTAGGGCTTTGCTACGTAGGTTTGGGTTTTTTCTGATCTCGAAAAGCCCATGCGGGGATTTTTTGCATGGCATTCGATCGCGAGGCGTTCATTCGAAGTGTCAGCGGTCTGAAAGGCGGACCGGTTGGATACACAAACATTGTGGCCACTCCCTCCTCTTTTAGGGCACATAGGGCTTTTTGCATAAGTTATAAGGAGATCTCTATGATTGCGTAAGCCACCACAGTGATTAGTACGTATAGGTGGCTCACACAATGCGATCACGAATGATACTAGTGTCAGGGTTGTTCCAACATTAAAAAAAAATCACATTGCAATCATCATAACTTTTTAATCTGTGGTCGTATTAGCATAAATTAACTGTTTTTGTATTTTGAAATGTATTTTTAATCTAAATAAATTATTATTTTATGCAATTGGCTTAAAAAATACATTTAAACTTCCAAAGTTACAAAAAAATATGCAAACGAATGAAAAATGTCAACTTCTAAATTCTTTAAACAAAAAAACTAAGAACTATTTTGAACTAAATTTAGTTTCAAATAGTTCTTTAGATTATTCTCTTTCCAACGATATGCTATATATCATACAAATCAATCAATAAGTTGTTAAATTTGAAGAGGTACAGGTTCGCTAGGGTCAGGGTTAAGAAAATACTGTTTTATGATTACGATGTTTTCATTAAATTTATTTACAAAATTTGTTCAAATTGGCCACTTTTGTGTTGCCACTTCAGTTGTAATTGAATGAAGTAGCATTTTTTTTATTTTTTGCAAAGGCGGCGTTTATTCCATCGATTAGAATTTCGTCTCCAGACCTGACACCGCTGGATTTTTTTGTCTAGGGACGTGTACTATTCCAAGGCTTGCACGGTCTCCAGACCTGACACCGCTGGATTTATTTACCTGGAGACGCACCTTGTATATTGTATATTGGTAACTTCGTGATGTTGCAATGCCGGCCTCGCTCAGAGTTTCTAAGATTAGAGTTCTTGCTGTTGTAATTCTAGTCAGCTCGAGGCGATTACTGGCATCCGGAACTAGTTTTATATTTAGAGTCTCAAATACTTACTTTTTGTTGTCCATCCGGAACCGGTAGCGAGTCGTCATCACCCCCCCCCTTCCCCCAGCAATTTTTGCAGCAGCCACGATGAAGCAGGAGAATGTTTCTTGGAACCATCCCCTGATATTAATTACTTCAACGCTGGTTGCGTTTGTTTTGTAAGAGAGTTTTCGAGATGATCTGGGCCTTAACCGGTCACGACGCGGGCATGCGGGTTTTCCCCAAAAGGTCTCCAGACCTGACACCACTGGATTTTTTGTCCCCAGTCACCCTGTATATATATATATATCTATATTTGGTTAAATTTTTATTATCTAGCTTTCTGGTAGATTCACGGTAATCCTTTAAACGTTTTGCAAGACAATGTCAGATTGTCTGAAACTTTTTAAAAAGAATTAAGTATTGATGTGATTTACAAGGTTTCATGTTTTAAAAAAATCTATTATCATCATCAAACGTATTCCATGATGATTTTAAAGCGTTTTAAATATCCCTTGCTAGCAACAAAGTATTCTATTTTGTTATCTCCTTGTTTAAAACAACTTTGCTTTCATGGCCTGTTTCTTTCTTGAAGAAACCATATATAGATTTTTTTTCTCGTGTCTTGCCTGTTTTCTAGGTTACACTGGTGTCAGATCGTTAAGATGTTGAGGTAAATGTTAAGTTAAAAAGATGTTCATATTTTTCTGCAAGTGTTTTATTTCTTAGTAGGCAATATTTATAAATATAATCTTATAAATTTACTTACATGCTTAAAAAAATCTCACAATCTGCATTTAAACCAAATTATCATCGATCGATACTCATCAAAAACTTTCAGGGGGGTTATTATTAGGCGATGCTGAAGAAAAATAATGTGTTGTAATTTTATGTCGTTTGTGCTGTGGATTACATATTCAAAGTTTTATACGTGGGCGTCTTGTGGGTGGTGCAATATAAAGTAATTATTTAAATAAAGGGGTTTTAAATGGGGTGCTTTTCTGATTACAATATTGTGTTGCCTCAGACATTGAGATATTTATAAACCAGTCCAAAAGGAATTGCGTCATCCAAGCCTTTTGTGCTGAAATGGAAAATTGTATTTATCAGCATTCACTCATTTAAAGGCCCTTGTTCCCGATTTAAGGGCAATAATATAACACGGTATTCAAAGATGTACATTTGAAAGCCTAAATATAGAATGTTTGCATGACGTGATTAGTTTCGGTTCCGTTTGCGCGGGTAGAACATTCAAGGCAGGGTCGTGTGAATTTGTTCAGTGGATTTTTAATGATCCCTTAATTGGGATGGGAACAATCTAAGTTGCGAAACTTTAGCGGTTGGCTGCTCTCAAATTGTAAGTTCTCTCTACGGTTTGTGAACTTGGAGGAAATTGGTACTTTGGCTGACTTATTTATCGAGAGCTTCAGACTCATTTGCACGTTAAGTGCTGGTGGATCACGTTCGAATACCGCATATATACTTACAAACATTATAAAAGTTCAAGGCCGAATTTAGGGCGAATTTTCAACCCCTAAATATGAACAAAAAAAAAAACTGAAATTCACACGTCCAATTCAGACGATAAATCCGATAAAAATATGAATCCAACCCTATGATGCCGAAAATAAGATACAATGAATATCAGATCGGTTGTCAAATATTTAGATTGTGCTCCAAAGGCTGGAATTAAGAGGTTCGAGTGGGTGTAAGTAGGTTCCATTGTCTAGTAACCACTTGTAGCTCGGAGCAACATTATGTTTATCAAGTCGTGATTTCATTCCGACAGAATCTCTCGAGCGGTTATTTGGCAAAAGGCGAATTTAATTTTAATATGACTGAAATTGGATTGGCACAATAATGTGAGGGGTGTGAGCAGCCCCCTTATAAATAAATATTTTTCATTTGGGCATTAAAAATAATTGACGTACTCTTCCAGTCTCGTCGAAAATAAATTAAGCCAAATACCAGATAAAATGATTTTGATGGGATAAAAGAAGATGAAAATATTAGGGTGTTCCATAAGTTTCTTTCGTTTACATATTAAGAAAAAAATAAACAAAAATTGCCATTTTCATTTTTCTCAATTAAAATTTTCACCACGTAAAGAATTTTTCAATGAGAGAAATAAATAATAATCTGAAGGAGCAATGTCCGGAGAGTATGGAGGATGAGGTAAAACATCCCAGCCAAATGATAATAATTTATTTCTAACGAGCAAAGCCACATGAGGCCTATCGTGATGAAAAGCAACGCCTCGTTTGTTCGCTAATTCTGGCCATTTTCTGGCAATTGCATCCTTTAGATTGTCTAATTGGAAAAAATATTTTGTTGAATTGATCGTTTCCTTTTGCTGAAGTAGCTCATAATAAATTACCCCCTTCCAGTCCCACCAAACATATTCTTTCTGATATTTCGAGTCTCCTTTCGGACTCATGGACGCGAAATAACTGCCGGCGCCTTGGTGATGCTCTTTATAAGCATCCTCCGTCCAGTGCTATGTTGGGCTATGTATTGCCGTCGCTTCGCGGTAGATTGTTTGCACTTTCACATATTTTTGCTTGGTTATTGGTGCCTTAATTTTCGATAAAATTGGTAGCCAAGTTCTGGGTATGCTAGTGCCGTCGTCTCGTCCGTTGAATACGGAGTTACTTCGTTTTTAGATTTCCATCGCTTCTCTCGCAATTTTGATGCCGAAATTTTCGACGGTTACTATGCTTTTTATACCAGCAAAATTGATGTGATGATTGTTCTTCATACCATGTTCGCGTACTGCGAATTTGTAATTTAATTCCAAGACTGCGTTCTGATGCACTGTCACCCCGTGGGTGATGTATCTATTGGTTTGTTCAATGTACGATATGATGCAGGCTGAGCATTAAATCACGTAAGCTTCCTGAATTTCGTTTTTCACTTTGTTCTTCTTGTTGGACAGAAGACTTCCTATATTTTCTTCCGTCCCAAAAATTCTGAGAAATCCAGATAGAAGCCAAAGACGCGCTCGCATCAAGGATGCGGCTTTATTTAGATGGCAGGAGAGGTGATCTGCGTCGATCGTCGGCCGCCACCTCTTACTTTCTTTCTCTCAGTTAGGCACCACCTGAGGCAACACCTGGGCTTTCAATAACTTCAGAGTGTCCATGCAAAGATCCGTCCATGGACGCAGACCATGTTCTGTGGACATTTTCGGGCATGGCGTCCGATCGCGAGGCGTTCCTTCGTTGTGTCAGTGGTCCGAAATTCGAATCAGTTGGACATGGAAGCCTTGTGGCCATTCTTTCTGATTTTAGGGCTTTTTGTAAAAGTTTTGAGGGAAAATGCATTCCCAGGGCTCTCTACGATCTCCACCTAGAGGTCCTTGCGGCCGGTAACAATTAGTGAGCTCGCCACTAAATGTTATTTCTCGCATTTTTTCGAAGCCGTAAGTAAGACTCAAAACACTTCCCTACCCTATACAAAATACATATTTATATATTTATTTTTTTCTATTTAATTTTTAAGCAGTTTTCATCTATTATATATATTTATCCTAGCCTAGAATTTTAAAGTAAAATTAGAATCTTTAGCTAGCTTCCTCCTGCGTTCAGAGCGCAAGTGGCCGCAAGAAGTGGAGAAGGAACGGGTCCTTGCAGACATGGAATTTTAATTTGACGGTTTTGCACCATGTGCACTTTGCTCGCGGGCTGGCATGCTCCCGAATAGGGGGATCAATCACACAACTCAGGTCAGAGGAGGCTCTCCATGTTGTTGTTATATTCATCCCAAAGATTATGCTTATGCCGTGCTAATGAAGTACTTTTAGATTCAAAATATTTTTCCGGATGGTGTGCACCGTCTGGTAATAAATGATTTGAGCGTGAGCAGCCCGCATACAGCTGTCCACGTGAGAAGCATGCACGCATACCCTGTGTGTTTCTATTATTTGATAATGCTCACACCGGAAATTGCACACGTTTCAATTCGAATAGCATATCAGTCGGAATCGTTGGGCCATAACCTCTTTTGAATTTTTTCATTTCAAACTGTAGCTCCGATGATATTATTCATCTTTTTTTCACTAAAAACCTGGTACAGTTGCTACATGTCGTGGCGAATTTCTGTTTCAGAGAAGAATTATAGGCACGCCAATTTTCAGTGTTAAAATATCTAATTCAAATATATTTTTATATAGAATGATAAACTAACTGAATGTTGTCCTTGTGTTTTGTTCGTGTGTTTACGTGTTATTTAATCAATGCCTTTACATACAATTCCTATCAAAAAATCACTTTTTGAATTTTATTTCGCTGATAAACGTACTACATATTGAATACCACTGTTTTTTTTAAATATATCGGTGCAGTAAGCTCTTTTAGAGGCACCACTAAAATTTAGTTTCAATCTATTAGCTGGTTTAAGAATTATATCAATTTTACGAAAGAAGTAGAGTTTCATGAATTTTAGCGCGGAACACCCGAACTGTAAATTGTTAAGTTTTTTTAAATTTTGATGTTCGTTATCGTCCTTAATATATTTTTGAGGCAATGATAGCACCTCATATCGTGTTGAATTCTGGAGTTTTTTTCGCTATTGATTGATTTGTTACGTGTGAAGATGCATCCAACTGGCTTTTAGAATACATGAATGAGTGATTTGTTTATTTATTGATTTGGATGTGGTTGCTTAGCAACACGCGCTTAGTTGGAAAGCTACGCGATGTATTGGTGTGGGAGTGAGAGGTTAGGATGCGTGCGCTCTCCCTCACTTCGTATAGCAACTGGCGAGCCGCCGAGCACCACGACGCGCCAGCCGTCCAGCTGACTCTCGGCATAGTTGACTAAAGGCTTCTTTTACCTTAGCAAAACCGGATCGGACACCGCGACAGCGTGCTCCAAGACATACGACTCCGCGCAGACAGTAGACATTCATATATAAGACTATATAGACCTAAGAAAAATTAAAACTATGAAAGTGTTTATCATTAAGAATATTTTATTTTTTTGGTTTTAAATTACCAAAAAGATTGAAATCGTTTCAACCAGGAAACGTCCATTTTTTATCCCATTACATTTTTGTTTCTTTTTTATCAAACTTGAAAAAACAACTTAAATTTGTGCCTCTAGATTAGAATTTCAGATTCAATTCTGAGACTTCTTTCATTATAAATCGCAATTTTTAGCTCGATTTTTTGATGCAAAGTGCCAAAAATACGTGCCGTTTTAGATAGATATTTTGATCAATAATATACTCTCCCTTTGAATCTAATGGAAATACCTCGATTTATCTCCACAAAATCTCGTAGAACGTCGTTATCCAATGTTTAAGAACTTCCATGACCCAATTCATACAGCAACAAAAAAATACCCAAACGAAAACTGACAAATAACTTTCCGCATGTTCGTTTGGCAACACAATTTGAAGGTTTATTCTGCGAAAATTGTTCACGTTTATACTGAAAATTTCATCAAAACAAACTGAACAATGATTGTTTAAAAGCATACAATAAAAAAACATGCACTCTTAATTGCTTTTATAACTTTTCTAAACAGAAATGTAAAAACGGCACGTATTTTTGGCACTATCGATATTTTGAGTCTTATTTTTTGCATTTTAATAATAAAATCACAAAAAAACATGCATAATTATTATGAAAATATTTATAAAAATCATCATTTAAATATGTCCTTTTAAAATATTCATATTTTAAATGTTTAAAGTATGTCTTCAAATAAGGACGCTCGACTTTTAAATGTAAATAAAACAAGTTGTGTGTGAGATATCTACTCAATTTATTTTTTATTTGTAAGAATATTTTATGGCATTTATTATAAAATAGATGTTGAATTTAAAAAAGCCCCAAAAGAATAAGTATAAAGGCGTTAAACGCACGATCTCGGTGGCCAGTTTACCATGCCCTAAAATCGCTCGTGCGGAATGTCCATCATGGCATGCGCTATGTGGCTCTTTTTATAACCGCATATCGTCGGCATTTTTATCATCCAGTTTAAGCCACAAAAGGCTCCTTATACATTCATTCATTCATCGAAATATGGACCTCGTCGCTAAAGATGATTTTTTGATGTCTAACAAATTATGAGCGTCTCTATTGAAAGACTTTTTGTTTAAGTTAAAAAATACCATTTGAAATTCTACACTGTGGGTTTCTTATTGCGTGCCAATACTTATTTAAACCTACATTTTTTCAATAAATTACATTCTCAATAATATATTAAGCTCAATCAAATATTGAGATCAGAGCACCTTAAACTGTATACATACGAAATTTCTTCGGGCGAAGGTTTACCTAACACTCGGGGCGTCGTTCAAACAAAATAAAATTGCGTCGTAACCCTTTGCACTTGTCTTCCAGTTGAAATATTGTCTCTCGTTCTCGGATCTTCCCTCGGACGTGAAATGGAAGACTTTCCCTCTTCTTCCTATCCCGGGTCCGTAGCTAAATAGCACGTTTTATAGGTCGGTGATAAAATATATATCACGTTGTTCTGAAAGCATTATCATTAATGGGAGAAGAAATAGATAAACGCGCCCTTTCATGTGATAAAAAAAATATTTCGACCCTTCGGCGTAACGAGCGATAGGGCCATCGGGCATAGTTAGAACCTCTGATAATTTAGGCGATAAGTATATTACGACAGATTTACTCAAATGATGCAGATTCTATCGAGTCCTTGTATGTTTTTTATTAAATATTTGAATCGCAAAGTCGAAAAGATCGCCCTCTGCGACTTCAAACTCTAATCGTGAAATATTTAATTAAGGTCTCTTTACAAAAATCCTTTTGTGAGGCTTCGATATTAACCACCCTCGCGAGACGCGGGGAACTTTGCCACCCCTGTTTGCGCATATGAAGGTGAGACGCTGAAAACTTTTGCAGACTTTCTTGTGCTTTTAAAATATTTACTATGCGAGATGTCTTTATAATGAAGAAATTCTTTAAGGCCTTCCTGAGAATTTTGCAGGAAGGCATCCATAGGTACGCGGCGATCTCCGACGTGAATTTTTGAAGGTTTTAAATTATTCAAGTGGAAGCTGGCTCAATAGGACGAGCTACCATTTGAATATTTCACCTAAATATAGTAGAAGAATGCTTCTTTTAAATATGCACACAAAATGAATAGAGTTTAAACGACATCATCAAAAACACTAGATTAGCGTACTAATATAATACAAATAGATATTTGGGCTCCATGTTCCGTTGTCTCGTTTAAACTCTGCGACCAAATATTTTATTATTGTAAACGAAGGAGCAGACTACATACAAAATAATATAACATATGCTAAACATATCCGCATCTAATCGCTCATTCGTTAATGGTCTGAAAATCGGACCGGTTGGACACATAAACTTTGTGTCCCTCCTATTTTAGTGCATTTAGCGCATATGTATAAGATATAGGAAGAAATTCATTCTCAGGGTCTTTTACAATCTCTATGATCGCAGATGCTACCACAGCGGATAGTGCTTATAGATGGCTCGCACCATATAAGGTCGCAAGCGAGACGAGCAATGTGCCTTTTGCGAGCGGGCTGAATGCTCCCGAATAACCTATTCGGGATAGTATATTTTTTTGCATACTAGCGAAATTATTTGAAAAGAAACGCAGTACATGGTTTATTGCTTTAGGTCACGTGTAGCGCGAGTCGAAGAGCTGCGATCCGAAAGCAAATGCACACTTGCTTTCGCCTCGAAGACCGACTTAACCACCGTATTGCGCCAGCATCCTTTCTTTCCCCGTCCCTGCATCCCAAATTACATTTCACCAAACCAATATAACACAGCACAATCTTTTAGCGAACAGTTTTCACTAACAAATGGGGAGCAATGCAAATAATCAACTTTTCATAGAAGCTGCAGAGTATTTGATCTGATCGTGGTATATTGGGAAGGGCGAGGATATCCTGAATTGATGATTAATATAAAAATTGCGTCCATTATGCAAAAATTTTGCTGAACAAAATACCACTTTGAACGAAGTAGTTTGTTTTTCTGATCATCCTCCCACCTTGCGACGTCTATCTATCAAATAGCTGTTGGGCTATGGGTTATTTTTATCCCACTTCTGACACCAATGTTACGTGGAGCGGGGGCGCTCTACCCAGTCCCAGAGTCCCCGGGCTGGGAATAAAGTAGATTTACTACTGATATAATTGTTGTTTTATGCTATTTCAAGATGTGTGTTTAAAAAAAATCAGAAATAATGTGCAAAAAACGTATCAGATGTGTATAAGATCAGATAAGCAATTGTAATGTTGAGGGTGGGTCTGGAAAGATCTGGCTGCAGAAGGGACGATCTCCCGCATCCAAGGCTAACCGACGACAATTCCGACTCCCCCTCCCCTTGCGTGTCACTACCCAAACGGCAACCGTGCAGGCGCAAGAAGAGATCCGTCGGTACGCAGGTCCAATGTCTCCGTAGGGCCACAAGAGATGGCGCTGTTTAACAACACATTGCACTTGAAGAGAAATGGAAGATGTTGCTGTTAATCTGCCCAGATTAACAGCGCTTACAGCGACATTGAGGTCGAGAATCAGAGACAGAGACGAGTGTATTGCGACTCATCATATATTCGTACATGGATGATTGTGCTGTAAAGGCACCTCTACACGTCTAAATATTGTCAAATTTTGCGACCCATAGCGTTTCATTTTAAATGCCGTGCTTTTATTTCTAATACAATATTATTATTTATTCATTATTATATATATTATTCATCACTATTTGTAATATTACATTTACGATCTCTTTTTGTCTTTTGTCATGTTTCAATTAAAATTCCGATCAAGTTTTACGAACACAAAGAATCGCTTGTTGATTTGTTACGTGTAAAGATGCATCCAAATCGCTTTTAGAATACATGAATGAGTGATTTGTTTATTTATTGATTTGGATGTGGTTGCTTAGCAACACGCGCTTAGTTGGAAAGCTACGCGATGTATTGGTGTGGGAGTGAGAGGTTAGGATGCGTGCGCTCTCCCTCACTTCGTATAGCAACTGGCGAGCCGCCGAGCACCACGACGCGCCAGCCGTCCAGCTGACTCTCGGCATAGTCGACTAAAGGCTTCTTTTACCTTAGCAAAACCGGATCGGACACCGCGACAGCGCGCTCCAAGACATCCGACTCCCCGCAGACAGTAGACATTCATATATAAGACTATATAAACTTAAAAAAAAGTGTGAAAAAACAAGGTCAAAAAATGTTTTTTTTTCTTTGAGGTAGAAACTATAGCAAAAGTGTTAATTATTAAGAATATTTTATTTTTTTGGTTTTAAATTACCAAAAAGATTGAAATCGTTTCAACCAGGAAACTGACCTCTGAATCTACCCAAACGGCAACCGTGCAGGCGCAAGAAGCGATCCGTCGGTACGCAGGTCCAATGTCTCCGTAGGGCCACAAGAGATGGCGCTGTTAAAATAACATATTGCACCAACAACAGCGCCATTGCGTGGGGATGTTAAATCGTCCACGCTACACATTCATTATACAGGAGAATTTATGCAAATACAAATGGATCTATTTATTTCAGCCATTCTTTGAATAAATATTATATTCGCGTATTAATAAAATGACGTTTTAAATTTAAAATATGGATCAAATTTATATTTCGTCGGAAGGAAATATTTTCAGTGCTCCGTCAAAGAGCTAATTGTGAGAATCCCCGAGGCACAAGGAAAGTGGAAAGAAAGGCAATCGGTATTAATTTTGCAATAAAAGCTCTTAAAAATAAAAGCCCTCTAATAATAGAGCTTTTAATTCCGACGAAAGCTCAGGTGGTCGAAGCTCCCATCACTAGAATATTTCGATTAAATTTTAATTCTTTCTTATCTCCCCCGGGGCGATTATTTCACCCACTAGAAAAATAGTCTCGCGCTTACTTAGTTCGAATTTGGCGATGGGTCGCTTTGTTTAACAAATTCGGATCCTTTTGATTCATCGGTCTGTAATTTGACCAAACTTGCCTCAAATTTTTGGCCCTTTAAAGTTAATTAAATTTGATTCACGACCGTTGCTTATTAAAATACTCGCCACGGCGATCGATAGTCGCGTCTCGCTTAATTAAAATGATTACTCTTATTAATAAGAGCTGAAAAAATACAGATTTATCTCCTAAGCTCAGTCATGATCCAAATTGACGTCGAGAAAAGATGTGATTGATCATCACATCAAAAATATTATGTAAAAAGTAGACGCGGCCAATTTGAAAGCGAATCCTCATTGCAAATAAATTCAAAGCTTTTTAATTGGCTTTAATCTCAAAGTATTTTACGAGCCATCAAAGGCAGCATCAATGTCTATGTTTGGATCAAACGGAATTAAATTGGATTGAAGCTTTATATGTAATTCGTAAAAACCGATTCAAAAGCCGTCGCTAAAAAATATTCACGGCTTTTACTCGGAATCGCGTATTAAATCAAAACGCCGTCTGTAACGATGTGTGGATTAAATTATGAGTATTCTTTGTCTCTTTCGCGCGTGGGTAGTATTGGACGAGCGCGACGAAGAACACAAGACCCCCTTATACGTTTTATTTTTAGCGAAAAATAAATAAGTCCATGTATTAAACTTGTGACCTTTGTGTTAATTAATTGGAGGGAATGTACGCGTCGCGAATGAAAATGGGATCGATCCTGGTTTCCTCTCAGGACCGCGCAGCGTGAATCAAGCGTGTATATCAATAAATGAACCTTAACACTGTCGATAGCACACGATATTCGATCATTTCTTCGCATAAACACAAACAATACACATACCTGTCTTCAATTTTAATAATAAAATCATGTATTTGTTGAAGCTCATTACAATAACGTTTCAAAGAGAATTAATTTTATAACAATGTCAAGTTTTAAGTATATAATTGAGTTATGTGGCCTTCTACTATTTTTTATGATTCTCAGAAGGCCATCAATCTCTATTTTGTACTTGCGCTTGTATTGTTGCCAGTTGGGAAGTGATGCGCAGGAGGCGGGAGTCAGGGGAGTCGTTGGTTGGCCTTGGCTGCGGGAGGTCGTCCTTCCTGCAGCCAGATCTCGTGTGGAATAAATAGTAATATAGAGAATAGAGTCTTTTTATTCGATCAACATTACATTTTGATCGAATAAAAATGAAAAAGGTTATTTTGTACATATGATGGGATATGCAGTTAATGAAAGCCAATGCCGATTAGAGCAATAATGATGCTGAATTTTAAATGAATTTAAAATCGTTTTTTTTTGCTAATAAGCCGATTTCTTTTACGAAAAAGGGATCAAAAGACTGCCAAAGAATTGATTATTAAACATAAGCGTCACTGTGTCTGGATAAAAACTGGGCTCAAACATAAAGTTTCAAAATACGTGAATATTTTTCGGTCTCCCTAACACATTTGATTTAAATTTTTCAGCATCTTTTAATATCCATGTCGTTTCTCATTTTTGTTCAAATTTGTTTATAAAAATGGATTCAAATATAACCCAGAATTTTATTGTATAAATCGTTTAGTCTTCTAATATATAAAAATTAATTGGGTTTTGTTCGTTCGAAATGCATTGCCATAGCATTCATCGGATTGCAATAAAATTTCGTTAACTTATTGCTAAAGATTCCGCAAGTAACATAGGCATAGTCTAATATATAAAAATCAATGTTTGTTTGTCTGTATTTAATGCGCTGCCATACCGTTCATTCGATTGCCATAAAACTTTGCCAACTTATTGTTTGTACTTTCTCAAATAATATAAATATAATAAAATTAACTTACAGTACATTTTATGTATAAAAATCAATGTTTATATGTTTGTTTGAATAATTACGCGTTGCGCAACAGACGCTCTCTCCTTATTTCTTCAGTGACGGGATCAAGAAGCTTCCTATCCGTTTCATATTCCGGTTCATATTTGAATCTCTGTCATATATATAATTTTATATTAAAACGTTTTCTCGGGGTATTTTTGCAGAAAGCTTTTCGAAATCAATAAAGCACATGAAAGCATTTACATTATCGTGCAACGTTGTATCAGCATGCCAAAGAAGATTCCCAAACCATAGCAAAATACAGATTTAAATTCTTATAAATGTCAATGAATCGATAAATTTTCTTGTGGATTATTTTGGAAAACTGAATCAAACCCATAACCGATACCCTAAATTTATTTTTTTCAATTTCCACAAAAAAATCAAAATCTATCTTATCTTGGGATTTAAAATATATATATATATATATATGTTCGATATAAGGGTTAAATATATATTTTCTTATCCTTATTAAATAAAATGTATTTGAAATCTATATATTTTTATTTGTATTTTTGTATTACATATATTTTTAATATGAGACTTTCTGCTTTCCTTTCGTTTTTATTTAGTTTAGCTTTTGATAGCATAGCGATCGAAGGCTAGGTTTTATATGGAGGAGGAGGCTTCCCAGAGGACTTATATTCCCGGAGGCCCCCAAACTGACAAAAGTTGTTATTATTTTGATGTAAAGTTTAAATTATGTGTACCATTTTTACATTAAAAAATAAAATACATTCAATAATTGTAAACGAAGAAGGGGAGATCAAAACATTGAATTTATACAAACATACCCTATATTAATCTATCGATTTGTTTGGGGGTGAAAAGGGGGCTTAAATGCAAAATACACTCATCAATCCAAATGTTTTGAAAAGGATAAAATACAGCTTTATGTGTGTCTTCAGTTTTAGTAGCAAAGGAAGGCTTTTGGTCAAGCTTGAAATCGATACATTTGGGACCCATAATATTGCCTCAAATAGGATCGCTTTTGGTATTTATTGTATTATAAATAAAAGCAGGGCGTTGAAAATAAAGCGCTGTACGCCACATTGGCGTTCATACTCTCTCTGGATCACTCGAGTGCGCACTCAATGGGTCGTCATCTAAATGATTCAATGTTATGATGTTGCTTTTTTTTACAGAGTATTTGTATTTTGCTCAAATTTATAGCAAAAATATGACAAATTTACCATTCATAAAAAATGAAAAGCAGTAAAAAGACTCGAGCGTAGAAGAATCTGACACCAGTGAAAGACACAAATGGAAAATTATTACACAATTTAAGCTATACAAAAACTGAATGGACCAAATCAATATTTTATTAGAATGAAAATCCGCAGACAAAATGAGTATTAAAAAATATTATAAACAGTATTTTATACCCCTCGGGCTGAATATCTCGTGTTTAGCTTCAATCAACATTTATTTCAATAAAGAGAGTTAACATACAGAGATGTGTCCCACCTCCTCCTACTCTTCGATATCGATCCCGAAGCCATATATCAAGAAGCCCTCCTGGAACAAAATGTAATCAAAGTCGATGGCAAACAATTAACAATTATCGTATAATCCAGATATCCCCGAATTGAAAACTGCTTACGAATTAATATTAAAATAAATAAATTTTATTCTTATTAATAAGATTCCCATGGGTTCAATTGACTTGATTGATATGTGATTCCTGATGAATTTTATTTTTTCCGTTTCAAAATTTCTAGAAGCTATTCTATATCATTGAGATTAATCTTTATCCAGATTAGAGGCATCCAAATCTCACGCTGGACGAAGATGACAGCTGAAAAATTATTTCATGTAGAGTATACCATTAATAAATTGGGGCCTCCGTTCTGGTCAATACATTGAGATAGTTGAGTTTCAAGCTTATATAAATTAGCCCCTGGGGGGGCTTTCGTGATCATTGAGATCATAGAAAGCTCCGGGGATGTATTTCCATAACTTATGCAAAAAGCCGTAAATGCCCTAAATGATGAGGGAGTGGCAATAAGGTTTGTGTGTCCAACAGGTCCGCTTTTCAGATCGCTGGCACTTTGAATAAGCGCCTCGCGATCGGACGCCACATTAGGAGAAGTACTTACTGTCAGGAATTAGATAATTTAAAAATAGCACTCCAAGAAAAATGACCAGCGATATTCGATAGGAAGGACATCATACTGCTGCATGATAATACTAGGCCACATACTTCTGGGGACTCATCAGAAATCCGCAGAGCTAGACTGGAAAAATCTGTCATTCACTATATTCCTCGGATCTAGCACCCTTCGTTCATCACTTGTCTCTGTCCTGCACAAAAAAATTGCACGGCAAAAATGACGAAGGTATCAGACAAGCACTGGTTCAATTTTTTGTCTTTAGGGATAAGGCATGATAGGTCGGTTATCTTCGTCGCACGCGAACCCGCTATTGAGAGCATCTCGGCGCGATGCGTTATCGATTGCTAGATCGATCGCAGCGCAATACGTAACAATGGTCCCGACCCGCGAGTCGGCTGCGATGAACGACGGAACACGTTTATGATTCATTCATTAGCTCGGTGATGGAGGTCGAAACGAGGCAGTTGATCAATAAAATGTCGAACAACGGCAAAACGTATTTTTTCAATTAGTCCACACAAATAGGAGAATCAGAGGCAAGCAAGCGAACATGAGTTATACGGAGCAAGCGGTTAATGATCCATCTGATGGCAGACGCTTTGTTGTAGCATCTTCTCGAACTCTAAGATCCTCCCCTATTGGGATCCATAAACGAATAACCACCGCGGAGATTGTCCTCCATTCGGGGTGGGGTCGAAGAGCTAGTCACCTAAGGGCAGTAACTGTCTAATCTTTGTATATATATTAAGTTGTCTCATAAGTTTCTTTCGCAAATGAACACAGATCTAATCATAGCCATGGTAGAAGAAAACCCTGGTTGAAATAAATACCAAGTAAGAAATCTTCAGCATATATCAACATGCGATCTTCTTCTCCAACGACATAATAGCCAACCTTTTTTGAAGAAACTTGTCACTAGAGATGAATAGTTGGATACTCAATGAGAATATCCAACATAAACGGTCTTGGACCAAGGGTACAGAAGCTTTAACTGTAGCTAAACCTGGCCTAAATCCAAAAAAAGTTTTGCTATGCATTTGGTGGGACTGGAAGGGGGTAGTTTATTATGAGCTACTTCAGCAAGGTGAAAATATATTCAGAGGCATTTAGAACAAAATCAAAATCAGAAAAATATGAATTCGGCCCTTGGGGTTTCTGAAAAGGCATTAGAAGCTAGTTACCATGTTGTAAAATTAATTGTACGCCAGAAAAAACTGCATAATATCGATTAAACTTGTGTCTTTTCTCTTTTCTTTGTGTATGAAATATATCCCGAAAGTAAGTGTACTGTAAGCATAACGGGCTGTGTTTTTTTTTTGTTTTTTGAGGGTTGGCAATACTGGATGGCAGAGAGAGATTTCCTGACAGAGCGAGCTTCTTACGAACATGGTAGGATGTAAACTCATGTTGTTTGAAAGATGTCGGCAAGAAATCCCGCCAAGTGCTATTGTGACTGGAGATGGAATTTGGGTGACAATTTCTCATCTGTCAAAAAATTAAAAATCATAATTTCTGATTAAAAAAATCATAGCCTCATTTTGGTCAAATTTCTGCCTCAGGGAGAGATCATTAATGCACAACGATATTATAAGACCCAAAAAAAACCCCAAAAGAAACATTCAAAACAAAAGGAGTGATATGCTGACGAGAGGAGTGTGCTTGTTGCACAGCAACGCCCGTCCTCACACAGCCTTAGCAATCAAGGCGCTCTTGGATTTATTTTTTTGGGACGTTTTGAACCACCCTCCGTATTGGCGCATCCGACTTGGCGCCTTCATATTGTAACCTTTTTCTCTTTTTAAAAAACACATGGGTGGAACAAAATTTTCAACCGACGAACAGATACATTTTTTCTAAGACAAATATAAAAATCTAGTACACTTACTTTCGGGATATTCCTCGTACTATGGCGAAAGCCATTTTAAAATAAATCAATATCTACTATTTTAGCTTGTGATGTGCTGCAAAATTTAAGGAAGAATTTTGGTGTGCCGTAAATGAAAAAAGGTTGCGGAGCACTGATCTAAAGGATGCAATTGCCAGAAAACGGCCAGAATTAGCGAACAGACGAGGCGTTGTTTTTCATCACGATAACGCCGGCGATCATGTGTCTTTGCTCGTCAGAAATAAATTATTATCATTTGACTGGGATGTTTTACCTCATCCTCCATACTCTCCAAACATTGCCCCTTCAGATTATTATTTATTTCATTGAAAAATTATTTACGTGGTAAAAATTATAATTCAAAAATTGATATAAAAGTGTAGCTTGATCAATATTTTGCCAACGAACCTGGGAAATACAAATTATTGTTTATTTTTTTCTTCATATGAAAACGTAAGAAACTTATGGGACACCCTAATTTATATCAAATTATTATATTAACCTTTCCCTACCGGTGATGTATTTACTACACATTGACTCTAATAATGGGGATATTGATATGAAATATAATAGATGCGGGATTTAAAATTTGTGTATTTCACCGCAATATAATCACGAATCACATTTTAGTATTATAGTATATGAGTATTTATCTGCAGCGACGGAAATAAATAATTTGTTGGGAAATCGGGAATTTTGCGAGTTTTAGTTCGTGTCTCAGTAGAAGGCAATTTTATGTAGTCACATTGATGGCGTTATACGAAAATGGGGGCTCATGCAGTCAACGTCTTCATCAACGTTGATGGCAGTCTTTAGTTGGGTCGCAATCTACGATATATCGTATCTTAGCAGTCTGTTGGTTAATCACGGTTGATCTTCGATTGGCTGTAATTCCAAATGTTCACGGTGTAATTATGTAGCAATTAAGTTTGCTGAATTGCGATTTAAGCCGAAAGTGCATGCGACGAAGACGAAGCGTTCCGAGAATTGTTGGGTTGCGCCATGTTGGTTGGCGGTGGCCATTTGAGCGGCGCGCGCCAAAACAAACAAGATGGCGAGCTCAGAAGAGCTCAGTCGCCAGCTGATCGCGGCGCCCGGCGCCGGTGGCGCCCACCGCGCCGCGCTTCCGCCTACCCGCCAAACTACTCGCTAACTATCCGCTAACTACCCGCTAACTCTAAACATACACTCCAATCTAAGCCATAGATGCTCTCTACGCCAAGACGTAAGCCCTCAACGCATGTGATCCGTTAACTTATTCAATCTGTGCATCGAAACCCTCGCAACTTGGTGACTCGTCAAGTGCTTAAATTTGTCACGAATTTGTATATATTTCGGTCTCGATAAGGATACAGCGCGACAGCCTTCAATATTAAATGACAAGGGACAGGAGGAGGCGTATCGGGGACGTTTCGGGGAGTTTTACTTTTACACACGCCCCAACGTCTCCCATTTGCACCCCGCGCACAACAAATCATTGCGGTCCAGCGAATTAATTAAATACCTCCGTATGCATAATTCTAGGAGCTCACTGTCCGTTTGAACACACGATTTCGGAATGGGGACGATTACAAAATTAGCACACATGACAGTGTTGCGCTTAATGTATTCAGACTCGAACGGGGAGCCGTTTTATGGTATTTTGAATAATTAACTTAGTCAACTGAGTTTGGTCGGCCTCAAAATAGAAAGGAATAATGCGAAGGCCCGATGTGCTGGAATTTTCAAAGCATCCCGACAGATGAAGCGACGTAATTAAGCTTAATTCATGCAAAACTCACATGGCTTTCTTCGCCATCATATTAAATTTAAACCCCCCGAAAGTAATTGTTTTTCGACCTTTCGGCCGTAAATGGCAAACAAAACGACAATCCCGACGCTCTGTCTTAATTAAAACAGTCAATTTGATCTGAAGAAAGAAGCCCTGCTCTAATTTGACGAGCGCCCTTTCATTACACCCCGCCGAAGATCAATTTTTTGTCTCAAATACTTTGCTCATTATACACACATATCGATCCTCATCAAATCCTATAAATATGCATTGATCCCGTGAATGCATTTCGTTCACATCCAAATATCATCGAAACTATCAATCAAATCGACATCGATGGTTAACGACCTCTTAATCAAAAGTGTACTTAAAAGTGCAGCCAGACAACAAAGGGTTGAATACTCAAGATATGATACGAATTTAAATATACGATGTGGCGTGTTCAGTGGCTGTTGTTGTGTGTTTTGACGCTGTTTGAATTTACCCATCTCAATATTGCTCCGATCGATTGAACTCATGAAGATTATGTTATAATCTACGAACGTGTAATGTGTATCAATAAATGAACCTTTACACAGTCGATATCGCGCAATATTCGTTCATTTCTTAGCGTAAACACTAATTTATGATGATTAACTTCAATTTATGATGAAACGCAAGACACTCGTATCTATCTCCGATTCAATAATACTATTTATTTATCATTCGAGTCCTTTCGCAGCATATGCGGGATTACTCATCAACGGATTAAATCATCAATATTTAGCTCTATTAATGATACTTGCACATCCACCACACTTAAATCATTGATTAAGTTTAACGTTATAAAAAGACGGGGCGGAGGGGGGTTGTGTTTATCATTTGTTCGTCCGTGGGAACGCTCCGAATAAAAACATTTTAATTATAAACAAATCAAATCCGGATTTATCAACGCGTTGATAGGATTAATTGTAAATTTAAGCGTCTGGCTCGATGGACCCTTCTAAAATTTCACCGTTAATAAATTATCCCGTCCTCTCCGGGAGTGTCGGAACCCTTCGTACGTCTTATTGTGACAGTTGATTTATTCAAATGGCCGCCGGACGAAATCAAGCGATTCTGATTAAATTTATGATAGCACGATTTGAGTTCGATCATGAAAAACTGCCTTTTATTGCGCCGAAACGTCCCCAAACAGCGCTCCGAATCGTGGACGCGTTGTCGTCACATTGAATAGAGCTTTCTCATGAACCAATGTCGATGCAAAATGATGAATACATAAACTCAATTTACGATCGGCCATAACTGTTTTGTGTTTTTATAGCAGCGCTTAAAATCAGCATGGCACTTTTCTAATATTTGTCTCGATGGAGCAGAGTATGAATACAACTTGCTGTTGCTTGAACGGTATTTGTTCCCATTAGCACAAGAAAAAATCTAAAATCATATGGATTTGTCAATTGTGGCGCCAACTGTATGTCATCCTACGAACTTATTGAGTGATGTGTTATATAGTCGATCGCCCATTTGAGTCTGGGTCCATTATCACACACTGCGTAAAAAAATCCTTTTTATTGCGCTGAAACATCACCAAACAGCGCTGCGAATTGTGGACGCGTTGTCGTTTTTGATCGAGCGTTTGAGCAAACGCGGTATACACTGCGAATAGAGCTTTCTCATGGACGAATGTCTTTTGATATCTTTAAGATGTCAGCTATCTTAAGCAAATTTAATTTACGATCGGCCATAATTATTTTGTGTTTTTATTTTTGCGTTTAAAATTAGCAAAGCACTTTTGTAATATTTGTCTCGATAGAGCAGAGTATGAATAAAACTTGTTGCTTGAACGGTATTTGATCACATTAACACAACAACAAAAGCATATGGATTAGTCATCCTATGAACTTATTGAGTGATTTGTTATATAGTCGATCGACTATTTGAGTATGGGTCCATTATCACATACTGCATTTAAAAATACTTTTTATTGCGCTGAAAAAGCTCTAAACAGCGCTCCGAATTGTGGACGCGTTGTTATTTTTGATCGAGCGTGTGATTTCTCCGGGAAAAAATGTCGAAAAGTCAATAATGGCGCCAACTGTATGCCGTCTTATGAATTTATCGTGTGATGTATTTTATTTTTACGCTGTTAAACAGAAGAAAGGCAAATGGTCCCTATTTTGTTTGTCGATTGATCGCGTCCGATGATGCGAGTGACATCCGAGAGTGATAATACCATTTAGTAAATGGGTCTTTGTATTCATACGGTGGATTTGTTTGAGTTATAGTGCGAGATGGTTCGAATATACATGTCGTCTGGGATGAGTGAAAGACGTGCCCTTGTATTATAATTTGGATGTCGACGGGGGAGGGTTTTCGATGGGGTGCTGAACGTCGCTTCCTGATGTTTTGGCATCGATGCTCACGAATTTTGACAGCTGTCACGGAATCGTACAGAATCACCTTAATGTGCATTTAATTGAAATTTCCCAGCCATTTTCTGTGTGTCGTCTGTTCCTGACGTGGCGTCGTGACCTTTCAATTTGTGGTCACATAGACGATGGGATGTCTTTTATTGCGGTTGATGGCATTTCTAGGACATCCGCTCTAAGATTTAGATCGATCCAAGTGCTGTTACCATAGTCTTTTGAGGATTTCGAGTCTCAATTTCTTAAAAAGTGCCAATTTTTTCCACATCTGGTCTTTGTTTTTGCTCATAAATTTGAACAATTTGATGTGTTATAAGCAGGCATACTAACGAGGTTCTTTTTTATGGACTCACCCGTCCTTTGCAGACAAAAATAATGACACTCACCGGTCCGTATTCATCATATTTTTTAATAAGGCCTGCCCTTATTGCCGCCATAAGTCGAATCATAGGGACATAAGTAGCATAATTTATCTTATATACTGTTTTAACACATTCTCAGTTTACGATGTAATTCACGCTTCAGATTATCTAATGATGAAATTATTCCGAGAAGACCGCGTGTTTGTTTTACTAATGGCCATATGTTCTAATGAGTTTTGTTATTGCATTATTTTTTGGTGTATAGAAATTTCCAAAAAAAAAACATGTATCATGCATGTTTGATAATTTAGTTCAACATTCAGGCAACATTTATCATACGCTGCTGCAGAATTCCATGTTTTAGTTTTAAATTACTATGAAAATTAAATAAACTCGCCCACTCCATCGGAAAACATCCTTATTTATAAGCTTGAGTGGTCAACATTGGACGCTTGAAATTAGTTCTTCGTGATTAATATGAATATGTTATATATACAGATTCAGATTTTCTGTCTGCAGATAACCCCCGCATAACACAGATAATAATTCAGAACATAGCACTACTTCAGCATTTCAGCATACTTCAGAAAAATAGCATTCTCTGTTGCGCAACGCATAATTAATTCCACTTTTCCAGAGGACTGTTTCTCGACTTTCAACCCTTTATGAAACTTTTGTGCCCAAACAAACACTAGAGTCTTACTTGGAATAGCATCACCAAACTGTGCTTCAATTACAATCAAAATTTTACTTGATTTCACGCCTTCGTTTATGTGAAAACGAATAATTGAGCGTTGCGCAACAGAGGATGCTAATTTTCGCCTTCCTTTTTGAATGATGGGATTAAGAAGTATCTTATCTGATGAAATTTATATTTATAATGAAAGAAACTGTGTTGAAAAATAAGATACTCGATTCGTATTTTTATATATCACTAATAAATTTGTACAATATAATTCCGGTTTATATTTGAATCCCCATCGTATTAAAAATACACGAGAATTTATTCATTTCAATGATCAAATATTATATTATGGAACTGAAAAACTAAGCCCTATGTTGATTAATAAAATTGTGCAGAGACGTCTATGATTGATCGAATTTGGAACAAAAATTGAAATATTTATTAAAAAATGATCCTCTTTTACTCAAAATTCCTATTCAAATAATCATATTTAAACTTAGCTAACATATACAGAGTGCGGCAGGGTAGCTACCTTATTTTAAAATTGATTAACACTAACAGCCTAGAAGATATGAGTTTAATTATTGTTTCCATGTTACAAAGAGACATTTAAAGACAATCAATTATATGATCGTTATTAAATTTACATATTAAAAACGTTAAATATTGTTGTTTTTAATGGATGCCATTTTATTCTACTAAAAATAGCTGTAGTTTCATAGTGAGCATTTTAAATAAGGAAGTTTCCCTGCCGCATCATGTATGTGGAATGCATTCATGAAAATTTTGGATTTTTAAATTTAGCTAAGGAAGACCCTTCACTGTTATTTTACATATTTTTATTGCTGGTTCTAATTTGCATATAGGATCAAATTATAATATATAATTATTAAAACTGAATAGGATGTTAATTGAATAAATTTATACCTCAGCAAACAGAGTAATAATCATGACAATGAGAGATATTTGCTTCGAATCCAATTATGCCAGTATATAGCCAATAGATCAGTTCATGGACGCAGATCATATTCTGTAGACATGACATTCGATTGCGAGGTGCTTATTTGAAGCGTTAGCGGTCCGAAAGGGGGACCGGTTGGACATGTAAACTTTGTGGCCTCCCATTTTAAGCATCTAGGGCTTTAAGCTATGGGGGGGACATCCATAATTTATCCATAATGTGACGTGTAGATAAAGGTATCAGATCTTTGTTATTACACCAAGACCATGGTTATCATTTTAAAGAAGTCGTCCATGGTAAAGTCTTTTTGCAGTTTTCCTATTTTTTTCCCCATATTTATTGTGCATTTGAACAATGCAATTTTTTGGCAAATCTATAATATAACGCCGAACAAATACGAAACATTTTATTGCATGTTTTCCACGTAAATCTCTTTAAGAATATTTTTAGCCAATTTACACGTTCCTCCTTCAGTTTTTTTTCTATTCTATTTAAAATAGCTTCTTCCAGAGGATTCCTCGTAATGCAATCATAATGTTAATATCTCGTTAGTGCCTCGACGCAATATGATTGCCATTTGTAATGGTTATATTTTCGTAAGAAATAAGGGCGCTTCTTTGAGAAAATAAACAATGTACCAGAGAGAAAGCGAATACTTATTGACACCCTGGAATATGTGTATGGATGCTTTCGTGTCTTGGCATCTCATTTGAAACGAAATGAATTACAGTCGAGGTGTGTTTCGTTAAAAAAGCCTTCGTCTTTTATGCCGTCGCCCTTTGAAGTGTAGCATTCAAGTGCGTCATCAAAATGAGATATTTGATACCTTGAAATTCGGCAATATTACAAATGAATATTTTCGGCGAAGCGTCCATGGACGCTTCGACCCTTGGCATGGATGGAGTTCAGCTTAGTCGGCTTGATCCAATTTATTTAATAAGGGATGCAGCCTTGTGCAGAGGCAACGCGCTGTCTCCGTGAAAGCTTCGGAAGCTCATTCGCCATCCATTTGCAGGGTCACGTATGTGTCGTAAAAATGAATTTTCTCTCAAAGTATCAAACTTTTGTTCGTTTTATATATTAGATAATCCGGCGAGCTTTCAGTTTTGCAACAGTCAGCGCCTTTAATAGCTCTATCGTACTCAATCGCAATTCATAATGGAAGTGGTGAGCTTACGAGTCTTTGTAAGCTTTTATCGACGAGCAAATAATTCCACGAGCTAATCTCAATCGTCTCGCGATCAAAATTCGCTTAAAAACTCAATTTTATCAAAGTAATAAAGCATGTGAATGTATGTTTACTTCGGAATATTCATTTAATGTCTGCTATGAAAGCTATGTACATTTGCATGAGAAAGCTCAAACAATGTAAACGTACTCGAAAAACCGATATTATGCAAGCCATATTAATTTTTTAGATGCTCTCAACTCTATCATAGCCATTAAATTATTATTTATTTCTGTATTGATAAATATAAATCATTATCATATTTAGACTAAATACAATTGCTTTCTGCTGAGACACGGAATAAAACTCGCAAAATTCCCGATTTTCCGACAAATAATTTATTTCCGTCGCTGCAAATGAATACTTACATACTATAATACTTTGATGTGATTCGTAATTATATCGCGGAGGAACACAAAAAATCTGAATCCCGTATCTATTATATTTCATATCGATATTCCCATTATTAGAGTCGAGGTGTAGTAAATACATCACCGGTAGGGAAAGGTTAATATGACAATTTGAAAAACATATATGTATACATAGATTAGACAGTTACTGTCCATAGGCATCGCCTAAGTTCGACAATTAGTAGTTACGCCACTGTTTTCAAGCGTCCAGATTTCGGCGGGAATGTCTCAATTTAGTAGCCTTCATCGTGCTGGTGATGTGTACGATTTCTGTAAGATAAAAATTTTAAGATACCCTATTTATATTTTTATATCACTAATAAATTTGTACAGCAAAATTCCGGTTTATATTTGAATACCCCTTGTATATTTAAAAAAAAACAAATTTGTTGGCAGTCATATCTCTCTTTTTTTTTGTGTCAGTCATTGTCAGTCACCAATGGTTGCCATGGCGTATTGATAATCTGTGATCAATTGTCAGCCAGATCTCACCAAATAGTGACTTTCTCGGAATGCATTTGATACTGATGTATCTCATGTAAATTGGTGTCGTCCCAAATCTGATAATTTTGCTTGTGTTCATTCATCTAAAAATGGGCGTCATAGCTAAAGATGGTTTTCGCGGGTTCGTTCTGCTATCGGATCGTGATAGAGCCGGAGAGACTGTGTTTATTACAAAGAGATCTGGTTGCGGGAAGGACGTCTTCCCGAATCAAATTGAAACTGAAATCGTCCACGCTACAGATACATATATTGAATTGAATATGCTTATAACATCGATTTAGATGAAGAATAGTTTTGCTTGATTGCGTTACCTTCCGCTGTACTATACGAAAATGACAACATATTTTTAGTATTTTTAACATGGTTTTTTTTTAAATATCATAAGTTCTTTGTGCTGAACTTTTTAATTAAATCCACAAAATTCAATCAAGATTTTCAAACAAGACTTTGTATAGGTATGAGCTTAATTTGATAGTAAGCGGTTAAGCTTCATGTCTCAATACCCAGATTAGCGTCCAACAAAACCGTCTACATTGCATCAATTTTCATCAGCCAACCCTCGTTATAGGGGAATGATAATCGCGGCTAAAGGATGAATTTATTCGAAATTACACGGATGAGCTACTAATTGTGGAACTCATCAATTCCGATTAAAGCGACGAGTTTCCGCAGCCATGTCGAAGTTTTGCCCCGCAGCGCAGCCAGTATAAATATATCAGAATCAATTACGGGAATGACGAATTCTATTAGATATACGATCTCACCTGGACTGATAGATGTTGTTTAATTCTCCTATTGATCCAGGTGGGACGAAGTGCGCCAAAACGGGGAATCATCGGGAGAGAGCGCGACAGAACTATTCGGTGCTTATCTACCCCTAGACAGGAGTATCTAACTTCGCAATTCTATATCCGCTACTCAAATGTCTAGACGGGAAGGGTGTACTCACAATTAGTTGTTTATTTGACCCAGGCCATCCCAAATACACCCCGAAACAATTTTTAAATCCTGGATAAGACCCGCGCTTGAATCATGCAGCAAATGCTGTCCCGTTCACCTAAGACATCTGTATTTATTAAAATATTATAATAATTGAGCGCGCATATTTGGCACCACGGTCACGTTTGAACCCGATAAATATTCGCGCCGGGGGTCGAAGTGGGAGTTTTGGGTGACCGGTATGATTAGGAAAGTGATGATAAAAAGAGCTGCGACCTAAATCAATGATAAATGGGATAAGGTAAGCTGAGGGGAAAGGTCGGGAAGAATTTATATCTATCGGTGGCAAAGTGCGTCGCTATTTGAGCACGTCCCGCACAAATGTAGGAATACTCCGGGATAAAGCCGGCGAAGTTTCCATTTTTGAGCGAGGAGAACAATAGTCGACTTAAATGTCTCGTTCTATTTTTTTACTTATCGTACAAAGACACAGAATATCCTTAGATATAATTTTTTTTAGCAATTTAAGCATGTTGATCAAGACGATGGCCATAAAATACCTCAATTTGTATTATTGCGTAGTTTATTTTTGAATCTAATATAAGGGTAGTTCCACAAGTACCCGAGGGGGCTAAATCTGGCGAATATCTGGTCCATTAGGAAGCAATTCGAACTTTGACTAATTTATTTTGTACATTTTAAAGCATGAAATTCGAACGCGAGGCGCTCATTCGTCGTATCAGCGATCTGAAAATCGGACCGATTGGGCTCACAGACTTTGTAGCCATTCTTTTAGGGCTTTTTGCGGCATTTTTGACGAAAAATTCGTACCAGGAGCTTTCTATAATCTCTACGAATACGGATGCAACCCCAGTGGTAAGAACATACAAGTGGCTTGCGCCAAATGTGGGTGCGAGGAAGACTAGACTTTCCCCTCACGCATAAATTGATATATATATATCTATTTTATCCTGATTTTTATTACATTATGAGTCAACGCAGCACTCATTTTGCGCACAGCTTTTCCACGTCCAAATGTTCAGTTAATATGCGATGTACAGCATTTTTGAAATATCTGCATTGTTTGCTAGCCCATGCGCTTTCAGTCAACGGTCATCTAATACCATTTTGTGGATTTTATTCCAGAAAGTAATGCATAGATACGTTGGTTCGTACATAGTAATAGACCCGCCTTTAAGCAAACAAAATATTGCTAACGGCTAGACTTTCCTCAAAATTTGTTATTCGTGGAACAATTTTAAAAACAAAAATATTTGAGAAACTCAAGCGCTAGTAGCGAAACTTATTAGCTCCTTGGAAAAGCTGATTTGATATATAGTTAACGAAAATTTTTAGCTAAGTGATGAAGTTGTGTTTGTGTAGTCTAATATATAAAAATCAATATTTGTTTGTTCGTATTTAATGTGCTACCATATCGTTCATCCGATTGCAATAAAACTTTGTCAATTTATGGTTTACACTTGCGGAAATAACATAGGCATAAAATATTGTTTGTGTACGCAGTTTGTGTAATCAAATCAGATATTTCACAAAAAAGTGCATGATGCGGATAGAAAAATCAACCCCTAAGCCCAACCTAACTGAGAGAAAAGGTCTATTTGTCTATATGGTAAGATCCAATAAGAGCGCCTACATATGATCAAATAACAACGACCCAATTTTATTTTATGCAATCTTCAATAGAAAGCAAATTGTTTTCTCCACAAGAAAACGCCTGACCATATCCGGCAATAAAATTTGGAACACTGCTTAGCCAATTATTCTTCATTCCCTCGATCATGCTCCGGACATTTATTTAGATCCGAACAATTTCGAGAGCAAATAAAAAAAGGTCCCGTAGAATATTCTGCATCCAAATCGATCGAATTCCATTCAAATGGCATCGTTTATTTGCGTTCCCATTTAAAAGGTCGAATTTTTTAAAACCACCCTTAAAATATTCCGAGCGCTGAATCAGCGTATATTATTAAATTACTCATGAAAATATATTAATGATATAAATGCGACGGAAATGTTTCTATTTTTGGCGCTCCTCCCCTTTCTAAATTGAATTTATTCCTCTTTATCCGCACACAAGTGATTTATATTCATTGTGTATGGGCGGAACGTATTTTGAACGACTCCCATTCCTGATATTTAAATCTGGATAAGATTGAGTTTTTATGTTTACAGCCTTCGATTTATACGGCAGGTTTTGTTAAAAGCGTTGCGTGCTTAAAAACCGCGCAAATAAAGACCGACGCATTAAAGCCCACGTGAAGTTTTAACATATGTTGCGAAAATACTGAAACTAAATATTTATTTATTTTTAGTCAGCAAAAATATCATGTTATCGTATGGTCACACTTGTCTTTATTGAGTGTTCCATTTTTGTATGATTAAGAATTAAATTTTATGTTTTTAGTTCGTTGCAATGTATACTTATCCATGGTTGAAATTGTACTACGTTCTACTAAAATGAAATATCTTATGTATCTTATACCTGTTATCCAATTGTCAACTGTCCATTATAATCCGGGTGGGTATTAGACTCCACGATGCCCACCCATAAAACTCCAGGGCGTGGGGAGCTAACTCTACGCCCGTGCTCTACGCCGAGTTGGGTGCGCAAGTCACCCTGTGATGCTCACCCATAAAGGGGTGTGTAGAACAGCCGATTACCACTATCCTCCACTATCCACCAATATCCTCAACAGCCTATGCATGTAGGGGAGAACGGTTTTAGGCTGTTCGGACGGCGACTCGTCTCCGTGGTTAGTTACTACAAATGACCGAACCGATATGAGTACCATGGGGATGGGGCAACCCCTGCATTCTGTCATTTGCTGCAGCCCCCTTCAAACTGAGGTTAGATTCGTGGTGGCAGTGAACCCGCAGAAGTGAACCCCTTGATATATCGGCCATTTTTTTCAGTCACAGTAAATTCTTCCAATAGAGAGGTCGTCACGCGCTACCGCTACCTCCCACCAGTGTTAAATTCACGTGGATATCTGTTTTTTGACTTTGTAGAACAATACCGTCGCGAATATTCATTGGAAGCTCGTGGGAGTTTATGATAGTGGTGTGATGAGTTGACAACATGTCACGAAGTGGCTCACAATGACGCAAGGAGTGGGAGATCATCAGTGATTTTTGACGAACTTGTGCAAAAATTTGAAGAAGAAAAAGTGGGAAATGATCACTGCATGATGTTTAACGATCTTTACAGAGAATTTCCTGATATTTCAAGAAGTCTCTTTGGTGATATAGCGTCGAAAAAACTTAGTTACGGCGAGCTGTGTGTGAGATGGGTGCCAAGAATACTCATACAATGTATTTTGTACAGGAGGGAGAAAAAAGGAGGACAGAGGACCCATCATACTCCCAAGCGTGTCTCCAGATCGTAATCAACCTTAAAACAGCTTACGCATCTTTACTACACATTTACTACATTTACTACACAAAACTTATTTTGTCCCCTGAAAGGACCCAATTTCTGCTCTATCTGGTGACCAAGGTCATTGCGCGAGATAATATGAAAGGAAATGAGATAGCAAAGAGGGAAAGTGAGAGTGTGTGATTTTAAAGTTAGGTTATGTTTTGGGTTGGTTCGGAGCTATGGCGCCTACTATAGGGAAACTTTAATCGGTCCAGTGTCTATCATAGTATTCGCCGAGGTTTATCATGGTATTCTCTGTGCCCCATGGGTCACTCACATCTCTTTTGTCGTTCGAAATTGGTAGTGTTTGTGGCCCATGTTCTTAGTGCGGTACAGTCCTCTATCTCTGTCATCTTTTCGGCGTTGAGAAATGCTTCGCCCACTTCCAGGGATTGCCTTTTCTTTCATCTGTAGCTGCAGGTCCAGGGGATGGACGATGGTCCGATAGACTCTGCGTTATCTTCGTCGATTGCCAGTCTCATAGTCGCTGGCGGCAGCCGAGAAGGTGGCTTCCTTCCCGTAGATTCCCGGTCCGTCCCTTATCAGATCCGGTGAGACGTGGAGGATGGAATTTACCAGGAGTACATCAAACACGACAATGGAGTTACGAAATCTTTATTGGTCGGGGCCATGTGTCGTGGAGCCGCAATGCAGAGTTCACAAAGTGCGCGCGCGCTCGCTCTCTCCTTGCGAAATGGTTCTCGCTCCTTCTCGTGAGCAGAGTTCCACTGCCACGTTGCGCGCGCACATTTTCTTCCCCCTAAATTTAGCCTGTGGATGATTGTCACTTTTCATCCCGCTCAATCTAGTCTCCTGGCAGATTACAGAACCCAAAAGACAATCCAAAAAGAATTGTCGAATTTAAATTAAATATAAGTGTTCTTCGATCCCACATAAACGTTGTAACCTTACTTTCTGGACGGCCTTCGTACTATCATATCCCATGTGAATCCATGTTAATATCTGAATATGACATGTTCATCGTGCAATATGGCGGACAAAATTGATTAGCATGCATTATGGGCGTGTGCTGCTTCAATTAAGCACAACAGATGGCGCCAGCAGAGATTAATAGCGGTACTGTGTACATCCAGGAGATTTTACATGTCACAAACAGCGTGCATTCCATCAACGTCCTGCGCTTTAAAATCTCATCACAAACGCTTTTATGGCATTTTCAATTAAGACTTTGGATTGAAAAACGACCATGAGCGAATTAGGGCCACGGTTGAAGCTCGCCCGATGTATTATAATATGGGCTTGTTTTCGATTTAGGGGTAGTTCTATATTTATTAATGAATAAAAGCGGGTATAGATCGCGAGTGGGGGAGTTTTGTTACCCTTTGGCTATTCTCCGGTTTCGGTTGCGACATAATATTTCTCGAGTGAAATCTCTATTTCATATTGTTTGCTGAGCACAATGGAAAAATATATTTGTTGCTCCTTAATACAGTGCTTCTGCCGTCTTTTTATTTTCCCTGTTCTACTTTTCCGAATCCATTCAAAATGATACGCGAAAAATACTTAATACTACGAAGCCCCCTCGGGTTTTTTTTAGTCTACAGCGAAAAGAGATTATTAAAATATCGCTAAAACGTATATTTTTATGCGGAATAGAGCACATTTATAATACATGCCAATGTATCACAACAGGAACTATTGAGTTACATCATCGAACGAGAATGAAAGCTGTTAAATAATGCGTGATCATATTCTAAGGCCACTTCATATTTCCGGACATTTGATGTGAAAAACTTTGTCGTTGATGTTGAATGACATTTAAATTCAACAAGTGGAATATTTTAATGGCGCAAACGCGCTGTTTGAAAATAGACAACGACATGTTTCATGTCGCTGCATAATTTTTTTTATTTTGTCGCCATCAGCGAACATTTTCCGGCCATTAAGATGAAAAATAGTGCTGGAGTTTGCTTTTTACCGGCGTTAAAAAATACCATTTCATCGAAATGTGTATTTATTATTTTTAAGTGCGATTCATATCGACGTTGGTCCATGATGGATGTTCGTTTAAATGGAAATGATTTGCTTAAAGTCGTGTTTTTATTTGTATAAATATTAGATGTACCGAAAAGTCTTTGCCGATTATTTAACAATCAAAGAATTTATTTCATTTTTTTAATTTTTAGCGTGGGTGATTTAATATCCCCATGCAATAGCGCTGTTGATCTGAGCAGATTTAATTTAATTTTTTAACCTTTCCCTACCGGTGATGTATTTACTACACCTCGACTCTAATAATGAGAATATCGATATGAAATATAATAGATACGGGACTAGATTTTTTTGTATTCCTCCGTAATATAATTACCAATCATTCCACCAATCAAAGTATTATAGTATATAAGTATTCATCTGCAGCGACGGAAATAAATAATTTGTCGGGAAATCGGGAATTTGGCGAGTTTTAATCCGTGTCTCAGCAGAAAGGAATTTTATCAGGCACATTGATGGTATTATACGAAAATGGAGGCTCACGCGGTCATCAACTCGAATTAGCATTTAAATATTTGATGACTCCGACGAGTGTGGAGGCTGAGCGTGCATTTTCAACAGCAAGTTGCCTGGATTCAAAAATCAGATCCAGACTAAATGACGAAACACTCGATGCTTTAACATTAGTTCGGGCATATTTTCAAAATAATATTTAGTGTTTTATTTATCTATTTTTGGACTTATTAGTAATTTTTGGTCAAATTTATCAATACAGTTTCATAAAATATTGAAAATCTCTATATTGGATTGTATTCCCTTAGCAGCGATAATTTCCGTCTCTCTTCATATGCAATGTGCTATTTTAACAACGCCATCTTCTGTGGCACTGCGGAGACATTGTATCTGCAATTACCGAGTGATTGCTTCTTGCGCATCCATTGGTGTCGATTGAGTGGTGAAACGCAGGAAGGGGGAGTTGAGGAGGAGTCGGCGGTTGGCCTTGGCTGCGGGAAGACGTCCTTTCCGAAGCCGAATCCTTCTCTCTCGTGCCGAATAAAAAGTTACACATAGAAGAGGGTATTTTCGTTCGACGTCCACCCCCGTCCATCCGTTCATTCGGAGCGTACAGAACAACTGTTACGGACAGCCTCCCTGTCCGTGCAGGGATCATGCTATTTGATCTAAAAGTGCAAATAAAGGCAGTAAGGCACTTTAAAAAACACGTAGAATAATTAAAGCTGGTAACTCCATTCTATCAGCTGAGTAAGCAGATGTAATTCTCACAGATCCTATTGCCACCAAAAGGTGGGTTGGAAACGCGGCAATTGCCGATTGGGAACGCAGTTGGTCTGAGTCGTCTCACAGTGGCTACATGCTGAATTTCTTTAGCTCATCTCGTCTTAACCTGAAATGGATCGACCCCGATCACTGGACGTCCCAGTTCTTGACGGGGCATGGCCTTTTTGCAAAAATGAAACGTATTTGGGCCGTATCAGAGGTCGTTTTTCTGGACCTCTTGGCCACAGGAACTTGGTGGCCAGCCCCGGTGCCTTTTTGATGTTCAAGGCCTTCTGCCATAGCTTGGAGCCAAATGCGCTTTGGACAGATACTATTTTTAGTATCCGTATCATGTCACCATAACATGCCACTACGAGTTTACCATATAATTGTATCAACTTAGGTGTGAATAATAAAAAATAATAAAAATCCTACCTATTATGTCCCAAAGGTTTTTGAGTTTTTCAATTCCTTTTTTGAATTTTTTGTCTAGTTTTGATTCGAAATATGTACAAATATGATTTTCGACTTCGACTCAGGATTCTTTCCATTTTAATTGCCTGATTTTTTCAGTCGACTTCTTCGCCTTATGGGTTTGTGCATTGTTGTGTTGTAGAATCACTAAATTGTTCCTGAAATTTCCAATTGCTGACAATATCTGCAGTTATTGTTTCAATAGGTTTCATAAATTAATAATGAATAATTCCTTGAATATTCCATCAAACGCACAAAAGAATCTTGCGGGTCGTCAATCCAGGCAGGTTTTTGTCTCAACGAAATTCATTGACGTTTTCGATTTATGTAAAAACCCATTTTTCATCCCCAGCTTAAAGGGACGAAATTTATGTCTTGACAACAAAACTTTGTACGTGTTTCGTCGCTCTTATTTGCTATCTCCAGACAGTTCGTGCGGCACCCAAACCCTCATTCGATACGTTTTAAATGCTCTTGAACTATCGACCGTGATGTATACTCAATCAAGGATATGTTTCCAATATGGCTCTCAAATATGTCGTCATCGAAATTTAAGGGTTTTCCAATTCTAGGGACGTCTTTCAAGCATCGGTTACCCGATTTAAATTTTGAAATCCAAAATCCAACTAATATTTATTTAAAAAAGCGTCTATAAAAATCGGCAAGGATTTATCGATACTTTTAATACATAACTTGGTATCTTTCAGTAAGGACGCTCAATTTTTAAACGCAAATAAAACAAGTTATATATATTAGATATTCACTTAATTTTTTATTTATTTAAAACAACATTTAATGGCATAAATTATAAAATACCAGCGAATACCCGGCATGCGTTGAAATGCCACACTTAAAGATATAAAGTGTATGTATTTTAATTCAGTTTATTGAAATGAATTTATATATTTTTAATTACACTGAAAAACGGGAATAGGATCGCGCTTAGTAATTATTTGAGAGGTCGTTTTGGCGATGCTCCCTGTGAGCATCCTCCGTCCAGTGCTATGTTGTTATTTATTGATTTGTTTAGGCAGATGTGGTTGCTTAGCAACACGCGCTTAGTTCGAAAGCGATGTATTGCTGCGGGAGTGAGAGGTAAGATGCGTGCGCTCTCCCTCACTTCGTATAGCGACTGTCGAGCCGCCGAGCACCACGACGCGCCAGCCGTTCGGCGCGGCTTTGACTGACGCTGCCGAGCGCTTGAATAAACATTAGATTTATAGCATTATCGCCTCTCGGCATAGTTGAAAAAAGGCTTTGTTTACCTTAGCAAATTTTGGACAGATTTTGGCCGCAATTTTGCTTGGTGGAACATATTCAGGGGCTCAAAATTTCGATCCGATTTTATTTCGAATTTAATAATCTATATATGTTGTTTTACATTATAATCTTTTAAATAATAATTTGCCATATATTATTAAATAATTTACCATGCATTTCATTGATATTTCTTTAATAATATGGTCGCAATAATCGAAATAAATTAGAGCGTTTCTATTGAAAGACTCTGTATTAATGCATTTCATTTATGATCGTGTTTTCATTCTGTAGCTTTGATATTATTAAATAATTCTTGGATTTAATATAAAATATGAATTTATAAGTCGTCTCACGATCATATTGAATGGGCATTATTAAAAAACTTTTCGAGTGTTGTATGGTTGGCAATAAATGTGCAAGTTTTGCGCGATTCTATTCGAGTCTGGGGATGAACTTATCTTTTAGTGCTTCTGTAAAAATAAATATATATGATGAGAATTATTGTTTTTCTTATATTAAAGTAAATTATGTGGGTTAATGATAATATCTTTGGGAGTTTTTGGCCGAACTCCATTTCCTCCCTGTGCTTTTTTTTCGTCGTTTTCATCAATTTTCTCGAGGATTCTTCCCGGTTGCTCCATGGGGGTCGGTTGGGGGAGGACGGCTTCCGGTGAGGCTCGCTCTGTACATTCATTACCGGAACTCGACCTCCAGCTTTTCCGCTTAATGACTTTATCAAATTAAAATTCTTAATTTTCCGCTCCTTCGCTGTATATGAGAAACATTCAACGGCACTCGGTGTCCTCTGATAAAATGTATTATTAGAAGCGATATTTTAGGGTTTAGCCGATTTAGTGCCAGAAGATTAATTTTATTGGGGTTCCAATCATAATTGAGCTATGATTTCGTGCAGAAATCGTGGCTGTAACATTGATTTTTCTCATACTTTTATAGTATTCATGGACAAAAAAAACTACGTATTAAAGACGATATGGTTCTTGAGTGCATCGAAGATGGAAATAGTGCAAATATTAAATTATCTTACATCCAGTGAATGGTAGAACCCGACAGGAAATAAATCTATTCACAATGCAATTTGTGTTCGCCTTTGGATTGAATCCAATTCGGGCGTATGGATGCTGCATTCTCACCATTTCGAATAGTATTTCACCAAAAGATGAAACTGCATGGAATTTAATTGTTCAGAAGCTTGTAACAGCTTTTGTGAAAGATTTAATTGTGGTACATAACGCCAGAGACGGAAATTTAGTTCAGCGGAAAGTCGAAACTATTCAATTTAACTGAAATATGTTTGTATTCATCAGATCGATGCATAAGTTATCAACTCCTTATTTTCATAGGTATATTTCGGTTATAGTTACAGTGTTAACTATAGATGATATATTCGTATGTTTACCGCTTATCGTCCATACGAATCCACTTTTCTCCCAAGACTGCGCAGCGTGAATCAAGTTTGTATATCAATAAACGAACCTTGACACTGTTGATAGCACACAATATGTGTTCATTTCTTTGCATAAACATAAACAATACACATGTGTGTCGTTACCATGTATTGTCGTTACCAGTAAAAGTAATGTCTGAAATAATGAACTGAATAAATAATAATATTATATTAGAAATAGAAGCACGGCATTGAAAATAATACGCTATGGATCGCTTTTCGCGCAATATTTAGATGTATAGGGATACCTTTGCCGCAGCATATGCGAGATTCCTCATCAACAAAGTAATTAATAAGTTCGAATTTGCATTGATGATTTCATATATTAAAAGTTTGAAGTTCTTTTCTCTGATGAGATACAAATGGTGTCTGACAGTTGCGCTAAAAATTATGATACATTGATGGTTCAAGCTAACTTTTAGCGCTTAAGCTATAATATCGTATGGCGAACGTTCAATAAACTTGAGCTATTAATCCGTTAAGCGGAGAAGTTCCTTTTTCAATAACGCAATATACAGTGGGTGCGCAAATTTTGGTTAGGACGTATATATGCGTCCCGCCCGCCTGGCGTGAGTTCATATTATCATGTCTTTTGATTTCACTCCAACACAATAGCGAAGTGCAACCAATTTACTACCTTTCTTAAATTCATGTCAAAACATGCATTGAAAATTCATACATTCGTTAAACAAAAAGAGAGTCCCGACTGCTTTAGGACTCAACATATATTTCGAGGACGTATATATACGTCCTAACCAATTTTGATGCAGTTCAAGTTGGACGTATATATACGTCCCGCCCACTTAACAGGTTAATCCGATCTTTAATGTGTCATTGACCGACGTTGTTGATTGTGACCCACCTCGTTGAAAATGTAATGACATGAAGAGGTGAAACTTTATTTTTTTTGGCATTCGAGGGTCATCCAGAAAATAAGATGGGGTGTAGTGACACATCAACGTCTCATTCCTCGTCTCGATATAGTCAAGAATTGCTTCCCTTAACTCCCTCCTGTTCAGATAAGTGTTTTACTTTACGTTGCCCACTCATCAAATCCCAGGAGTAGGTAGGATAGTAACCCGTGGGTAGGATAGTAGGATAGACGATAGACATCAGACAGCGACTGACTGGATTGGGGGTTCATTATAAATCGAATCCATTTCCTGCGCTGCTGTGTGATCTATTCTGGGTTACCCCGGATTAGCCACACAAAGAGTGTCTTCCACTGATCTTTTAGCCCCACGAGAAACACGCGGAGCGTCCAGATGCCCACCCCTTCTTCTCCACGCCGTCTAAAGGAGGTGAGGTTTCCGTGGGTAGGGTCAGCTTCAGGCCATGTGCACCCGAAGGTGCGATGGAGGAGGAAGGACTAAGGTTAAGCTAAATTCAAGGAATATTACCGCGGGCTCATTGCCGCTATGGCTGCAGCAGATGATGGAGTTCAGATGCTATCCCTTCAGTTCTCCCCTGTTTGCCTAGGCTGTTGAGGATAGTGGTGAGCCTTTGACACAGTCTCCACCAACTATTGTAATCGGCTGTTCCACACACCCCTTTATGGGTACGCAGCACAGGATGATCTGCGCATGCGCACTCATGTTAGCTGGGCTACCCTCTAGCAGTGTTTGATGAGCAAACCGATGATATCGCCCACTTCTACTCTTCATCATTACTCCAGGAGTTTGACTATCCTCCCGATCACGATGCCCACCCATAAAATTCCAGAAGGGAGCCAACCCTACGCCAGTGGGCAACGGTTGAACCCTCTGATGCACAGCTTAATCCGTAATCTGCTGTAGCCCCATTCAAACTAAAATTGGATTCGTTGTGGCAGTGACCTGGTGTATGTAGTAGTTCCTTTGCGTTTTAATGTGACTTCTTTCTCTAATGCACTTTCGGGAGCACAAAGTCTGATATCGGATGAATTCCTGTCTCCTTTGGAGGGCACAGGGAATCAAAAGAGTAGTGGAAGATACTCCTATGTGGTTAGTCCGAGAGCACTCAGAACAAACCGCACAGCAGCCTGGGACATTGATTCTGTCGTCAAGAGACTAATCATACTACCAAGTCGCTGTCTATCCAAATTCTACCTCTTGTGCAAAATACATTGCGTGAGCATTCTGGATACCCATCTCTAACACAACTTCTTTCAACCAATTTTTTCGACGCAATGTCACCAAGGAGACTTCGAGAAATATCAGAAAATTCTTCGTGAACATCGTCAATCATTACACGGCATTACAAACAAATTAACAACAAAGCTAGCTTCGATTGCACACCCTGTATTTGCAATATCAATGAGTTAAAGTTCTCAATTATTATTTTTTGTCCCCTATTGATATAAAATATTTCTTTAGCGTGGGCTCACAAAAGAAAATTATTATTAAAAAAGCCATAAATTATTAAAGCTTTAGCGTACCAAATTCGAAGCCTTCGTTGTTTTCTCAAAACGAAGACAAGTACAACATAAATTGAAGGCAGCACTCTGTATTGTTTCTCGAATATTTAACCCGGTGCTCCCTAAGGGTCTCTTTATTGATTTTTTGAACTCCACAAGTCGAGAAACATACGACGAACATTTTTATTTTTAGCACAGTTCATCCGAAGTCTATTTCAAACTTATATCGACAAATAATGGAGTTCTTCATGGGTACCTTATCGGGCGAAATATGTGACCCAAAAACTACCCGACGTTTCGCCCCGTAATTCTAACGATATTAGAAATGGGACGAGTTTTGGTGCCATTTTTATTCTCACATCGTCTGTACGCCATTAGAAATATCCCACGACAGTCAATAATGGATATTGCATTTATAGAGGAAACTGTTCCCTGTTTGATCTTGACGGAAAATAACTGCATCCCAACGGCGCAATGTAAAGATCGATCGCATCTTGAAGGTTTCCGCTTGCGTCACAAACAAGGAGCTCGTTTAATTACACAGTGCAACACCAGTGCAACGATCTGAGGCTATTATTTGCTTGAATTTAAATTAAAAATGCGCAAAAATTCAAATGGAGGTTTTAAAAGTTCTCAAAGAAGGTTCACTGCGAATAAAAACAAGCTTTGTTTACAAAAGCGCCATTGCACATTAAAAAGTTTCCCGACGAAGCTTTGCTTTCGGCTATAATTCTATTTGGGTATTTTTTAAACAATAATCCCACTTTAAATTGTTGAGAAGTCTTATGTATCGTTTGTTTTTGCTATCTCTGGAAACTTTCGCATAATTTCCAATTTAAATTCGAGTCTTATATTTTCGACGTCTCGTTCTGTGAATTATTCATAGATCGGGAATATCTCCACAACTACCGATCATCATTCTGGATTAATCTCCGTTATCATAAGCTTATAATGAATGGAAAATAAATAAAACTGTAGGCTAAATTCACCATTTGTCTGTGATGTAGAAAATCAACCAATAAAATACCTTTCGAGTCCCAAAAAGCCCGTGGCTATCACTTTTCCAGAGGACTGCTTTTCGACTTTCAGACTTTCGCAAAACTTAGAAATGCATCGTTGAACTGTGTCTCAAGTCTCTAAAAAAATGTACTTGATTTCATGCCTTCGTTTACGAGAAAACTAATAATTACGCGTTGCGCAACAGAAGATGCATCGACGACGAGATCAAAAAGCTTCCTATTCGATGAAATAAATGTATTTTTAATGAAGATATTTGGACAATAAGAAGGCCTTTAGCTTAATGGTGATGACTATTGGATAATTTATGATATTTTTAATAACTATTTTTTCAGTTATTATATGCATATTTTTCCCACTTTGACCCCAAGAGATCATTTCACTTTGATGGTCCAAAATTGAAATGATTATTTAAATTTTTGTTATACTACTTTATTTTTCTATAATTTATGTTTAAACATTAGGTTAGGTTACATTTTCTGGTTGATAAGTCAGCTGCGTAGATCAATTATTTTAATCAAAAAATAAAAAATATTCTTAACTTTTTGATGCGTACGGTCGCGTATTGGCGATCGAATTCCAGTGATTCAGAAATGCATCGATTACAAGTGTATTGTTTGTGTTTACGCGAAGAAAGGAACAAATATTGTGTGCTATAAGCAGTGTTTATTTATTAATATACAAGCTTTATACACGCTGCGCGGTCCTGAGAGATAAATGGATTTTTATGGAAGATAAATGGCGGACATACAAATATAAGCGTCTACGTTTCAGCCATTTTAAAATTTACTTAGTAATCAAAGAGTTAAGAGTCTCAGATTAACAGCGCTACTACGTGGGGATAGTTAATACGTTCTTCATTCCTGCACAAAATAATTCACACAATCTCGATTTGCTTTATAAAATAGTTGTTTCATCAATAATAATCGTTTTAAGTGCTGAAAAACTATAGAAATTCAAAAAAAATTTTTGCGCTAAAAAATTCATGATAAATTATTTTTTAAGTCGAAAACTATTTAGTCTAGTAGTAATTGGCAATGGTTGTTTAAGTAGAATTTTTCATGCAGATTTAGAGCACTAATGAATGTAATTGTGTTAAATAACGATCGCCTGGTCTTCTTTGGACTCCACAGGTTGAATAGTTTTTGGACATTGTTTGCTCGTTAATTTAAATCGTCGGAAGCAATGAGATTAAGACGAAATTACATTCAAAACCCTCATCTTTGCGAAGATATTGCAATTAAAAGACAATTAGGGAAATTCGAGTAGGCGAGACTGTATCACTTTTCGGCTTGTAAAAGTTTACTACTTACCAGGGCGGTAAAAAGGCGAAATTTATCAGAGTTAATTTGACAAAAGGGAACTTTGGGAGGAATTTAAAAGACTTATCCATCCCTCGGCCAACTTTCTATTAATCTTTATTACAAGCGAGCAAAAAAGAAATGGCATTTTTACTGGCGGCTTCAAACTTCGACTACGCGAAGAGTAATCTTGCTTTGAGTTTGTGCGTCTTCCATAATCTGTCGAGGATCGCTCTTCGCTGGGGAACTTTTTACTTTGTTAGCTTTCAAACTCCATTGTTTAAAAAACCGTACAAAACGATTGCTGTTAAAGCGCAAAATAAACTCGAACCCGCTTAACGAGCAGCCGAATAAGAGTGCCACCTGGTGTTGAACTTACAAACAAACCCGGCGCTTACGCGATGCAGTTTAGTCTTACTTCCTAAAGTCATAAATTTAGATTTTAAATCATTTTAAAATACATAAAAAATACTATATTAAGGAGACCTGAAAGTATTCGCGTATTTAATAAAAATAATTATACAAATGCAAAATAGTAGTGTTTCATATAAATCACTCAATAAGTTTGTAGGATGACAATTTAGTCCACAAAATATTTTTGACCGATCGTAAATAAGTTGCAGGAGATAGTGTATTTTACATCAACATTTGTCCATGAGAACGCACTGTTCGAAATGGACGTTTGTTCACACGTTCGATCGAAAACAACAACGCGTCCATAATTCGGAGCGCTGTTTAGAGCTGTTTCAGCGCATTAAAAGGGATATAAATATTTTTTTTACACGAAAATTTAACAATATTTTTATAAATAATAGCCTACGAAGATGTTTGTCATTGTATCTGAACCAAAACTAAGCTCAAATATAAGGTCTCAAAATTTTCGAATACTTTCGGGTCGTCCAAATATATTAATTATCGGTGGAATTTTCGTATTATAATCGGCAATTTTATTACTCCATTAAAAAAATTATCATCATCATTACTCTTCTTGTATGTTATCGCAATCGTCTTGTAATTTTTGCCAGTAAATTGGGGCAATTCTACGCAATTAAATGGAATTTATGATGAAATAGTACGTGATCTTTTATTTTCGCAATTAGGGACGTATTTAGAATCTGAGAGAAGGCAGATTGCTGCACGCTGTGCTCAAATATAAATAATTTTTATATTGAACAACCACATTATAAATAATATTACATTCGGAGTTTGAAATGCTTCAATCGTCTGTCTCCTTTCGCTGTTGCGTCCAATTATTTGCGGCAATCCAGACAAGTTTAAGACGTCATAGTCTTCCCATTTGATTGGTACATCTGGACTTTCTTTTTAGCATCCAGAGCATAATTTAGTAAACGGGATGACGAATAATTAATCGCGAACAGTGCACCAGTTTGAGCCCAAACTTTGAATTGCGACCCAATTTTGCTTATTAAATTTTCCGGGTGCTAGTTTAAAGAATTTATTAATACTGCGAAAGGATGAAATTTTCCACCGTGCGAAAGTATAGCGCCGGAGTGCTAATATAGGGGTGCTTTGATGTTTTTCCCTATAATGCTATTCGAAACGTAATTCTGATTTCCCGAGGGTGAAGTAATAAACCCTAAATGATAATACACTTTCATAGTGACGATGTAAGTCCTCTTACACGCACAGATGTGCGATCATAAAATGAAAATTTTAAACGACAACCCCCGTCTGTGCTTTAATAATTCAATTCAATATACTATACCGATTTAAAAATATACGAGAGTCATCTAGAAAATAAGTTGTCACGCGTGTTTGTCGGTCATTTTGTTCAGTCACAGTAAATTCTTCCGATGGAGAGGTCATCGCGCACTCCCAACACCTTCCCTCCATGCGAGATCCATGCGATCATCTGTCTTTTGACTTTGCATAACAACATCGTCACGAATACCCATAGAAAGCTCCTTAAAGTTTATGATAGTGATGTGTGTGCAAAATAATTAAAAAAACAAGTCTGAAATGCCATGTGATGCTTGACGACTTTCTCGTTGAATTTCCTGACATTTATAGAAGTCTCCTTGGTAATATTGTATCGGAAAATTTTGATTATGGTGAGTTGTTTGGGAGATAGATGCCCAGAATGTTTACATTAACAGGAGGGAGAAGGTTTTCTGGGCTCTATCATGACGGGGGATGAAATGTGTGTGTATCATTACACCCCAAAATCAAAGACATACAAACCTAGCTATAGAAATGTCTCGATCTTGACGGCAATTACGTGCAAAAATGGTAAAATTGTCACTTGAGAATCTTCGAAACCATCGTTGATACTTGTTGACTTGAAGAATTTTGCCATAAACACCTTTTCTTAGATGTCTTTTTTGCTTTACAACCCATTTTAAAGTGGACAATTTTTATTTCAATGTCTGACATGGTGTAGATAACGATTTTACTCTTATCTGTTGGTGAATAAATGAGGTTTAGAGTCTACTCAATAAGATACAACTAAATGCACAACTTCTCTAGTCGACATCTCAGCGATAACTGACTACTTATAATAATTGATTACTTATGGATTCCCCTAATATTTATGAAGTATCCTGTGTAAAAGCATTTTTCGATCTTATTTTGGCCTTACTTTCTGGATGACCCTCGTTCATACACATCTTTAAACGCGTCGGCGGTTAATAGGTTAAATAAATGAAAATTCTATTTTCACAATCAAACAATGTTGTCCAATATTTAGGACAATGGGCGCATTTAAATAAATTCATAATTTTATTGGCTTTGTTCGAATACCAAATAGCATACATTTGTTGCGATATATTGAAATAGCTGCTTTGAGTTCTATTTTTCAAATAAACTTGCGTATTTACGATAAGACATCAAAGCTCAATCATAACGTTTACTCTTCAGATGTTGATTTTAAACGCAGCAAACACTTTCATGTATTTTTGCCATAAATCGGGATTACTTTAATGGCGGAAAAGATGTTTCATAAAAACGCTATATAAATTTTAATAAAGATTCTTTAGTGTGGCTTTATAGTTGCGGTATGTTTATTAACTTTGGGTTAATCGTCTGAATTAGGCCAAACAAATGTATTCAAACCACAAACTAATCCGTTTTATGAGTATTCTTAAGAAATCATTATCGAAAATGATTGATTTGTTAAATATAATATGTTGTTTAACTACGCTAAATAGCTATTTATTTCACACGAGAGAGATATGGCTGCAGGAGGGACGTCCTCCCGCAGTCAAGGCTAACCGACGACTCTCCCGACTCCCGCCTTCCGCGCGTCACTACCCAACCGGTAACGGTGCACGCGAAAGAAGCGATAGGTCGTTATGCAGGTGCAATATCTCCGCAGGGCCACAAGAGATGGCGCTGTTAACAGCACTACTGCGAGGGGATGGTAAATCGCCCACGCTACACTTCCATCACTTTGGCATTTAATATTCGGCTTAGAAGCAAAAACGATTTTAAATGCATGGAGACAGCTTAGTCAATTTGAGTCAGATTCAATTCAGGTTGGAAACTCGGGGAAATTAAGGAGTTGCGTCTACGCCTCGTAAACGCAGCCGATCCGAAGTGGAAAATAAACGTAATCGTGGAGATTTGTTCTTTAAAATATACCATTCATTTCATGTTTTGGCAAAATTTGTAATAAAATAATGCATTCTACATGTTTTCTTCATATCCTTATGGTTATGATAATTATACATTTTTTTTCTTATCGTTCTTTTTGATATTTCACATCACCAATTTTAACACTAAAATTACATATCCCCATTTTAGATTAAGATACACTATAGACATTTTTTTGAAGTGAAAAAATATATTTTGTAAAAGTGCGGGCTGGAAAAATATTCAAGGCGGGCCGCGGGTTGACCACCCCTGGTTTAAAGTCTACAGGAAGTGTCGGTGGTGACCACATTTAAAAAAAAAACAATGCTCTAAAATCAAAGGGAGTTGCCACGAGGTTTTCGTGTCAAACCGGTCCGAATTTCGGACCACTGACGCATCAAAAGAGTGCCTCGCAATTGGATATCATGCCCGAACATATCCACAGGAGATGGTCTGCATCTAATAACGGAAGCCCATGTTGTGTGAGTGCAATTGGGACTTCCAGTGATGATCTGCGGATTGTTGTCACTTCATCATAAATATCTTTGTATGTTTTATTGGCTTTTATGGTACTCCAACTCAAATAATAAAAAAAACAATTTACAATGCCGTATGTGGATTTTATTAGTGTCAGGTCTAGACGTTTCACCCTTAACAATCTAGCGTTAGTTCGTGCGGCATTAATTGACAATTAAATTTATCCAAAAAAATACCATTGGTAATAATGAAATATGATCTAAATCGTGCATGAATTTCGTTGACAAATTTGCAATGTTTTCAGTATTATAAAATATAATTATTGCGAATCAGAGGGACTCTTACACATGTGATAAAAACAGCTCAAATCAGAACAGAAGGACAGTATCCATGGGACAAAGTTATAATAAGCATATCACGTTGATGTTAGTGGAATTGTTAGTGTATTAATTAATGGTCCAATTTTGAAAATAAATCTACATATATATTTATCTACGCGTATTAAAACCCGGGAACAAAATGCCAAGGGCACATGGACGACGCAGGAGGAACTGCTTCTTCGATCTCTTCCTGGAGGCTGTGTGAAAGTGCTGGAATTCAATGGACTGCGAGATGTCGCGCTCCGACGATGGAGGGTCGCGGGAGGCGTCCGCGGCGCCCGTGGCCGTCATTTCTGCACCCGAGGGCGAAATGGACGCCCTTCTGCTAGGAAGGACGGGGGTGAGGAATTTTAATCCCTACCGAAACGTATGTACATCCCACTTTGAAAAACCTGGAGTGGATCTCTTTTATTTTATTTATTCCTTCTTTATAGATTTGATCGGCTATGCTTCCTCTAGATGTAGTTTAGATACATTAGAAAGTAATCCATAGAGTTTAACAAATTATTTACACCCTATTCTGACACCAAATTGTACTGATATGGACAGAATCATGCAACCTGAAGATTGGATTTTTTTGAATAATTTAATACATTTTGAAATCAAACACCAAATAATTCACCTAATTTTAAAAACCGAACCAATAATGACTTCACAAAACAATTAATCGATATGACGAAATATCATAAAAAATGTATGCTACTTCAAGTTGCTTGATTCTTTAGTAATAACACAAATTTACAATCTTTACCTATGAAAAAATACTAAATACTATTATTTATGAACTCTTATATCTTATAGTTGTATCTATTGTATTAATATATTATAATTATTTTTAAAAAGTTGAATAAAATTAATTATTTAATAACAATCATTTCTATCAGCTTAAAAATGTATTAATCTTATAGAAAAGTAGTAAATATAGTTTGATTTTAAATACTTTGGATCAATAATGTTTTTACTTCTTACACGAAATAATTGCGTTTTTTCAGTAGCTTGGATAAGTCGTCAGGGGACTGTGTATTTAAATGAAAAATACTGTCTTAGTACCATCTTCGTTTATAAGCCATTCTATTCATCGATCTTATTAATTATACTCACATACCTATATTCCATATTTGGCCTATTTTGGTGTAAGAGACTGTTGGCAGGGGATTGTTTGATTGGATTTTATTGGAATGTTGCACAAAATATAATTAAGATTTGATTAACTAACTTATAATTAACAATCATGCAATATTGTTCAAATAATCAAATAAATTGATTGATTGATTTTAATTGACTTGCAAGCAACTATATAGCATTGGTGACACACCAGGGAACTGTTTTTGAGCATTATAAAAACGTCTTTGATATAATAAAATTAATTTAAATAGATAATGTACGCTAAGCACAGAAAAATTATAAAGTCAACTACGAAATTTAAGACGATATAAAATATTTTTAAGCCATGCCTAGTAAAAAAGCAGATGTATTAATTTTAATCTAGATTTACCTCTGCAAAATTATATTCTTAATTACTCAACTTTAACAAACTTGAGCAAAAATTATCATTAAATCATCCGCAATGATACAATTAACCTTTGATACACTTAGTATCATAATACAAACAAGAATGTCTATATATAGGTCGTTGGAGATATTTGGGTTAATGGACCTAGCCTTATGGATTGTGCCCATTGGATAGATGATGGAAAGATGTAACTAAACTCATAAAAATACCATGAGAAAATCATTCAAAAACGAGCATAGAATATGCAGAGTGCGGCAGAAAAACTACCTTATTTTAAAAATTAATGACACAAACAGTATAAAAGATATCAATTTTATTATATTTATATGTTATAGAAATACATTTAAAGTTTATATTGATTATATTTTAAAAATTGTATAACTTATGCACACGATATGCATTCAATTTTGAAACATATATGTGACTTTATACATAGCTTTGCCAATTATGATTAATTCAATTGTCGAATTTTTCGTTTGAGCTTTAAATTATGCCTTGTAAAAAAATGTAATTGATCGTTGACCTAATTTTTCGTGCCAAAAACTAAATAATTGGTTTTAGTGAAAATGTATTTAATGTTACAGCTACATAATTTCACATAGAAGCTCGGATTAAAAGCTAATTTCATCGTAAAGCCTTGAAACCTAAGCTTTAAATATTTATAAATTTACTAGCGAATACCCAGCATGCGTTGCAATGCCACACTTAAAGATGTAAAGTGTATGTATTTTAATTCAGTTTATTGGAACGAATTTATTTATTTTTAATTACACTGAAAAAACGGGTATACGATCGCGCTTAGTAATTATTTGAGAGGTCGTTTTGGTGATGCTCCTTGTGAGCATCCTCCGTCCAGTGCTATGTTGTGCTGTGCATTGCCGTCGCTTCGTGGTAGATGGTTTGCACTTTTCAGATTTTTTTGCTTGATTATTGGTGCCTTAATTTTCGATAAAATTGGTAGCCAAGTTCTGGGTATGCTAGTGCCGTCGTCTCGTCCGTTGAATACGGAGTTACTTCGTTTTTAGATTTCCATCGCTTCTCTCGCAATTTTGATGCCGAAATTTTCGACGGTTACTATGGTTTTTATACCAGCAAAATTGATGTGATGATTGTTCTTCATACCATGTTCTTGTACTGCGAATTTGTAATTAAATTCCAAGACTGCATTCTGATGCACTGTCACCCCGTGGGTTATGTATCTATTGGTTTGTTCAATGTACGATATGATGCAGGCTGAGCATTAAATCACGTAAGCTCCCTGAATTTCGTGTTTCACTTTGTTCTTTTTGTTGGACAGAAGACTTCCAATATTTTCTTCCGTCTCAAAGATTCAAAGAAATCCAGATAGAAGCCTAAGACGCGCTCGCGTCAAAGAAGCGGCTTTATTTAGATGGCAGGAGAGGTGATCTGCGTCGGACGTCGGCCGCCACCTCTCACTTTCTTCCTCTCAGTTAGGCACCACCTGAGGCAACACCTGGGCTTTCAACAACTTCAGAGTGTCCATGCAGAGATCCGTCCATGAACGCAGACCATGTTCTTTAGACATTTTCGGGCATGGCGTCCGATCGCAAGGCGTTCCTTCGTTGTGTCAGTGGTCCGAAATTCGGATCAGTTGGACACGGAAGCCTTGTGGCCATTCTCTCTGATTAAAGGGCTTTTTGTAAAAGTTTTGAGGGAAAATGCATTCCCAGGGCTCTCTACGATCTCCACTTAGAGGTCCTTGCGACCGGTAACAATTAGTGGGTTCGCCACTAATTGTTATTTTTCGCATTTTTTTCGAAGCCGTAAGTAAGACTCAAAACTCTTCCCTTCCCTATACAATATATATTTATATAGTTATTTTTTTATATTTAATTTTTAAGCAGTTTTCATCTATATATTTATCCTAGCCTAGAATTTCAAAGTAAAATTAAAATTTTTAGCTAGCTTCCTCCCGCGGTCAGAGCGCAAGTGGCCGCAAAAAGTGGAGAAGGAACGTGTCCTTGCAGACATGGAATTTTAATTTGACGGTTTTGCACCATGCTGTGCATTTTGGGAGCGGGCTGGCATGCTCCCGAATAGGGGGATCAATCACACAACTCGGGTCAGAGGAGGCTCCCCATCTTGTTGTTATATTCATTCCAAAGACTATGCTTATGCGGTGCTAATGAAGTACTTTTAGATTCAAAATATTTTTCCGGATGGTGTGCACCGTCTGATAATAAATGATTAGAGCGTGAGCAGCCTGCATACAGCTGTCCATGTGAGAAGCACGCACGCATACCCTGTGTGTTTCTATTATTTGTTAATGCTCACACCGGAAACTACACACGTTTCAATTCGAATACCATATCAGTCGGAATCATTGGGCCATAATGTCTTTTGAAATTTTTCATTTCAAACTGTAGCTCCGATGATATTATTCATCTTTTTTTTTCACTAAAAACCTGATATAATTGGTACATGTCGTGGCGGATTTCTGTTTCAGAGAAGAAATATAGGCACGCCAATTTTCAGTGTTAAAATATTAAATTCAAATATATTTTTATATAGAATGATAAACTAACTGAATGTTGTCCTTATGTTTTGTTCGTGTGTTTACGTGTCATTTAATAAATGCCTTTACATACAATTCATATCAAAAAATCACTTTTGAATTTTATCTCGCTGATAAACGTACCACATATTGAAAACCTCTGTTTTCTTTAAACATATCGGCGCAGTAAGCTCTTTTGGAGGCACCACTAAAATTTTGTTTTAATCTATTAGCTGGTTTAAGAATTATATCAATTTTACGAAGGAAGTAGAGTTTCATGAATTTTTGCGCTGAACATCCCAATTCGTCTTGTCGTTCGTAATATATTTTTGAGGCAATGATAGCACCTCATATCTTCTTAAATCCTGTAGTTTATTTCGCTATTGATTGATTTGTTATGTGTGAAGATGCATCCAACTGGCTTTTAGAATACATGAATGAGTGATTTGTTTATTTATTGATTTGTTTAGGCAGATGTGGTTACTTAGCAACACGCGCTTAGTTCAAAAGGCAGCGATGTATTGATGTGGGAGTGAGAGGTAGGATGCGTGCTCTCTCCCTCACTTCGTATAGCAACTGGCGAGCCGCCGAGCATCACGGCGCGGACGAGCGCGGCCTTGGCTGACGCAGCCGAGGGCTGAAATGAATGAGTGATTTGTTTATTTATTGATTTAGATGTGGTTGCTTAGCAACACGCGCTTAGTTGGAAGGCTACGCGATGTATTGGTGTGGGAGTGAGAGGTAAGATGCGTGCGCTCTCCCTCACTTCGTATAGCGACTGGCGAGCCGCCGAGCACCACGACGCGCTAGTCGTCTAGCGCGGCCTTGGCTGACGCAGCCGAGCGTTTGAACAGACATTAGATTGATAGCATTATCGCCTCTCGGCATAGTTGACAAAAGGCTTTCTTTACCTTAGCAAATTTTGGACAGACAGACAGACAGACGGACAGGTACACATTGATTTTTATATATATAGATTATCACTTAATATATATTAATTAGTAGAATTATAAGAATATCAAAATATAACAAAGGGCTTCAAAGGCCGGGAAATTTTTTTTGTTTCGAATTTGATACACTTGACGTGTAACGGTCATTTTTATTGCTCCCGCGTGTTTGTCGGCCATTTTGTTCAGTCGCAGTAAATTTTTCCCATGAACAGGTCGTCGTGCACTATCGCCACCTTCCGTATATGTTTATCTTATCGGTGGTGCTGGTGCCTCGACTACAGAAATGTCTCGAACCCGACAACGATTACTTTGAAAAATAATATATCCGAGGAGTATCGTGTGAATTCTGATTAAATACAAGCAATTTTAGATCCCAAAATGAACGTTGTAAGCTTATTTTCTGGATAACCCTCGTATGTTCTTTGATGTCTGCTACAAATTTGCATTGAGTAGTCTGTGATCTTATTTCACATGGTTAAACATGGATCTGAAGTATCGACTTGATTCTGCGAATTCTGTGAAACATACATTTGATCTTCAAATCATTGTGGTAAATTCATGTTAAACATTTGAAGTTATTAATAATTAGCGTATTAATCAATGCAATAACGCATTTTTTGCATCAAGAGAACGATTATGATTCTATAAAAAAATCAATTATTCGTTTGATTTCAATCTTATATATTTTTTAAATGCATCTTTTACTAAAGTGCATTATTAAAATCCCACGCATTAATTAAAGAATATATATTTTTTTACATTTTTTCCGTGACCATATGGCTATACTAGTCGTTGACATGGCCAAACTATTTAATTTATTATTTTTACTGTTAAAAATTGGCTAGAACGTCACGCAAAGTGAAACTCGGTGGTGGCAGGAATCCGCGATGACCTCTCTATCGGAAGAATTTACTATGACTGAACAAAATGGCCGACAAACACGCGGAATCAAACAAAAAGGCTCAATTAATATTTTTTAAACTCATATAAAGTTATAATAAGTGATTGAAAACAATGGAAATTTCATATTAGTTTTTCGAATAATTGATTTTACGAATAATTGGGAGTACCACTAGTTCGGACTCAATTGCTACAGAAAAAGCATCCCTACACGTCTAAATCGCACCGCGCTAGCGCACAGGTTCGTTCTTCTATCGGGCTGTGATGTTGCTGGACAAATGGATGGCAATAGATGGGCGTCGATTAGAAAGACTCTCTTCTCTAAGTAACTATTTATTCCACACGAGAGAGAGTGAAAGAGATCTGGCCGCAAGAGGGACGTCCTCCCGCAGCCAAGGCTAATCAATGACTCTCCCGACTCCCGCCTCCTGCGCGTCGCTCCCTAACCGGCAACGATGCATGCGCAAGAAGAGATCGGTCGGTATGCAGGCACAATGTCTCTGCAGGGCCACAAGAGATGGCGCTGTTAAAATAACACATTGCACCTAAAGAGAGATAGAAGATTTCACGATGTTGCAAGCTAATGTTATAGACATCCACCGCCAGCTCTTTTAGGATTGTCTTTTAGATTCTGGGGTGTTCCACGTCCCAACCTTCATCATTGTTCTTCTGGTGGTGTAATACCTAACAATTTGCTTGAGCGTTTAGATGGCCAAGCCGATAGATGTGTTCGTCTTGATGCAACCAAAATGCGCATCGTCAGTATAAAGATAAGCTTTTAACTTCCTGTGGACGATTTTTTCTAACAGTTCGTCCAAAACAGTGGCTAGTGCATTAAGTTGTTCGTCAATGTTGCAGCGAGTTTAGTCGATTTGATGATCGGAAAAAATATTGTTGGAGAGGCGCTCTGCGTCTCTCTCTTTCACTGACTTCTTTGGCGCTCAAATTCTCTTCTATGTAGTGGCGTCAAAGGTCCCAGTTCTTCTTGCTTCCCATCATGCTGTGGACCATGTTGTCGATGTTTAGCTCGGTTACCCCGAGTGCTTGTTTCAGCAATTTTCTCTGGAGTACCTCGCAGCCAATGATAGTGTGTTCTGCGTCATCGACCTCCGCTTGGCAGTGGTGGCAATTGGCAGATGTTTCTTTGCCAATCCGCTTCAGGTACGCTCCAAAACATCCAATGAGCGCCTGAGTTAAGCGGTAGGTCGTTTTGCTGTATTTTCTGGTCCTTCACCGACTTATGACCGGTATAAGTCGGTGGTTCCATCTTCCTTTGGTGGACTGATCCCATCTCTGCTGCCAGTCTTCCATCCAGCTAGTCCAGCCGCAGTCGCTACCGGTAGGCGAGAAGGTGGCTTCCTTCTCGTAAATTCCCGGGCAAAGTGTGTGCGCGCTCGCTCTCTCCTTGCAACCTGGTTTCTGCTCTTTCTCGTGAGCAGAGCTTAACCGCCACGTTGCGCGCGCATCCTTTTCTTCCCATTCCCAGCGGTCAACGCTTCAATCACAGAACAATATCGCCTCGAATATCCATTGGAAGCATGTTTAAGTTTATACAGTGATGTGATGAGTCGAAAACATGTCACGAAGTGGGTTAAATTGTTCAGAAAAGGTCACACTGATGCTCACGACGATGCAAGAAATCAGTGATTTCTGGCAAACTTGTGTAAAAAATTGAAGAACGAGTGCGAAATTACCATCGCATGATGTTTGTCAATCTTCACGAAGAATTTCTTGACATTTCTCGAAGCTTCCTTGGTGATATTGTGTCGGAAAAACTTGGTTTCGTAATCTTACTTTCTGGATGACACAACTATGCAATTAATTTTAATTGGTGTAAAGAGAAAGTTGGGGGCTTGGAGAGAGAATGCGTATCTTACGCAGCTTCTTTATGATTTATTTATACAGATTGATCGAAAGATAATAGAGAAGAAGATTTGAATTGAACCAAAACAGATGCATAATCAATTTCGGACTTGATGTGCGTATAAATGGGGAATAATTCGATTAACTTTTGCTTTATTTATTTTTTTGGAGAACGTTATTAATTTCGGAGCACAACTTACTTTCGGATTTTCATGACGTGTTCTTGTTCTTCTTTTTGAGTGCAACCTACGTCATTTCTGAGCATTCTGGTATATTTTGGGAAGCTCTAAAATATTTGAGGTCCTGACAAAAAAATGTTTCCACGATGAAATGGTATTATAATATTATTCAAATAACGTTTGTTTGTGTTAGCAATATTGTGACTGGGGATGTATGTATATTATATGATAGGCTCCTCTTTGTCGCAATTTATTATTTTTGCTGAAAGCGAGGACAAAAGGAGCGATATCAAAGAACCTTGGAGGCTAAATTTGGGTGTACTTTTCGAAGGTCATCGCACGTGTCTCCTCCTCCACATCTTCGCCAGCAGCCGGAACAAATTGTGCCAAAATAAAAGTCAACTCTTCCACTTGTTTGCTGATTGAGCTCACACGACTGCCGAAGGAGGCTTCGACGCAAACAAAGCCTCCGGAGAAACATTATCGTCTTTACACGTGTAAACAAACATTTTTCACAAGTAATGTACATCGAGATACGAGACAAATATATTACGCAGACTTAATTTGCATACGCCTGCTTCGCAGTGTATTGTTCGCGCAAATTGAACAGGAAACCTAATCCTTGATCACGACCCTACCTAAATGTATGAGCCGGATAATGTTGCCTGTATAACGAGCCCATATTCAAAGCTTCAATTTATTGAATCTGGAAGCAATCGCGAAATTAGGGACAGCCGACAAGTGCAACCACATTATTGCAATCAAGCATGAAATTTAATATTTATTGCTTCTAAGATTGTAATTTGGTGAGCTAAATATAACTATTAAGCATAGATTTAACCATTCTGGGGTGTAGTGGAACACCCACGTCTCATCCCTCGTCACGATATAGTCCAGAAAAGCTTCTTTCCTGCGTGTGTGTTCACATTCTGAGTACCCATCTCGCACACAACTTCTTATAATCAAGTTTTTCCGGCACAATATCAACAAGGAGACTTTGAGGAATGTCAGGAAGATCTTCATGAAGATCGTAAAACGTCACACAGCGGTCATTTCGCACATGTTCTTCAATCTTCTGCACAAGTTCGCCAGAAATTACTGATAGTCTCTTAATACTTGCCTCATCATGAGTATCAGTACGGCCTTCTCTGAGCACCCAAATCCACTTTATGACATGCTGTTGACTCATCACATCCTACAAAGGTGATGGTTTTTGAATTGCACAAACAACCAATTTCCAGACAATGATCTGGTTGAGAGCATCTAGGCACGATGCGTGATTGATCGCGGTGTAATCTATAACAATGATCCCGACCCACGAGTCAGCTGCGATGAACGACGGAACACGTTTATGACTTCATTCACTCGTTGATAGAAGTTGAAATGAGACAGGTACTGCAGGTGATCAATAAAATTTCGAACAATCGGCACAACGTGTTTATTTAATTAATTTACAATTGGATACCAATGGCAAGTAAGCGAACGTGCGTTATAAGGAGCAAGTGAGTGATGTTCCACGTATTCGCGCCAAAAGTCCCAGTTCTTCTTGCTCTCCATCATGCTGTGGACCATGTTGTCGACGTTGAGCTCGGCTACCCCGAGTGCTTGTTTCAGCAGTTTCCTCTGGGGTGCCCAAGCCTCACAGCCAATGATGGTGTGCTCTGCGTCATCAACCTACGCTTGGCAGTGTTGGCACGTTGCTGATGGTTCTTTGCCAATCTGCTTCAGGTATGCACCAGGTATGAATGAGCGCCTACGTCAAGCGGTAGGTTGTTTCACCGTGTTTCCGGGCCCTCCACCGACTTATGACCGGGATAAGTCAATGGGTCCATCTTCCCTTGCTGGACTGATCCCATCTCCGTTGCCAGGCTTCCCTCAGTTTCTGGTCATGTTCGTTGCGATTTTTAGGATCTTCGTAGTCCAAGGCCCTCTTCTTTGCCTGAAGGTCCAGCGGGGGTATTCCAGCAATCACCAGCACCGCGTCTTCGGACAATGTCCTGTACGCTGCGGTGACTCGGAGCGCTCCCTGTCGCTGGACTCTGGCGAGCTTCTTTCTGTTGGTGTCACGTCTGAGCGACTCATGCCATATCGGGGCTCCGTACAGAAGGATCGAGTAACGTTGAGGCTGGGGCGCTTTCGGAGGCAGAGTCCCCGGGCGGCTCTCTACCCCCACGTGCTCGTCGGGATGGTCGCGCTAGTGCACGGGTCCGTTCTTCTATCGGGCCGTGGTATTGCTGGATGCAATAGGCGTTGAATAGAAAAAATCTCATCTTTAAATAACTATTTATTCCAAACGAGAGAGAGAGAGAGAGAGATTTGGCTGCAGGAGGAACGACATCCCGCAGTCAAGGCTAACCAACGATTCTTCCGACTCCCGCCTCCTGCGCGTCATCCCCCAACCGGCAACGGTATGCAGGTGCAATGTCTCCGTAGACTTATCTGAAGCAAAAAGTCAAAAATATTCTTAACCTTTTGATGAGTACAGTCGCGTATTGGCGATCAAGTTTTATTGATTCAGAAAGAGCATTCTTGCCCGTTGATTTCGGAGATTTTAAATGGAAGAAAGAGACAAAGAGAGTGTCTTGCATACATTGTATCTTATACGCTGCGGCGGTCCTGATAGAAAAGTAGATTTGTATGTAAGTTAAGTGGCGGATATACGAATATAGCATCTAAGTTTATGATGATTTAAAATTAGCTCACTACTCAAAGGGCTAATTGATTCTTGTCGCTGTATAGATTTCGTTTAGCTTCTAGTGACCTTTTTTTAAATTCTTCATCGTACATTTAAAGAAGAGATCCAAGTTGGATTCTCAATGGCTATTCCTTCGGGTGATTTGACTCTGACTCCCTAAATTCTCTATTTCTTTGTTTCTGACACCACTCCGGAGTGGTTTGCATAAATCCTCATTGCCTCAATTGAAGTTTTATCAAATTGGGATGCAAGTGGAGTAGGCTTATTGCCATCGGTGCTTTCAGCCTGACATCATCAGAATACCAATATTTACATCGCTTTTATAATAGTAGAACAAACAACGACTGCGTTCATAATTGAATTCCATTGTACGGAGATAAAAGGCAGCGCATATTGCGTTCAAAGAATGTTTTTCATGGATATACTATATGGAAAGTTTATCATATCTGCGTTGGATGTAAAGCCATTCTATTGAAAATTTTGCAATGGAGTTGAATAGTTTTTATATACTTTGCAAGCAGCTCAAACTAAGAAGTGTTTGAATACGTTCCACCTTTTTGTATGCATTTTTTAAAAATATTTATAAATTTAATATCTTCCATTGCGATATTCGGTCATTTCTTTGCATGAACATAAACAATACATTTGAAATCGATTCATTATATCATTATTAGTCGATAAATTTGGGTTAATGATCTATACAATCGTACGATATACGTAAGGTACTCCCTCCGTCTCTGTCTCCCATTCACAATCTCCGAGATGCAAGACACTCTCTCTATCTCTGTTTCTCTCCAAACTCAACGTGCAAGATTATCTCCGTCTCTGTCTCTTTTCGATTATAACGTGTAAGAATACCTCTTTATAAATCACTGGAATTCGGACACAACTCTGTGTCTTACCTCTTTAAGGGGTTATTCACTTAAAATATACTTAAAAATTAAACTAATTTTCATTTTTTCATTCATATATTTGTTTAAAGCAGGCCTAAAATAAAAATGAGCAAAATACAATATTTGTAGTTGGACCTTATGTTTGCGTTATAAAATATTAATGCTAAAATAATTGTACCGCAGGCGAAAATTTGTTTCGAGTTTGAAACAAATTTAAAGAACATTTTCATGTTCAATGAGCTCGAATTAATAAAATTATTTTATTTACTTATTTTCTGATTTATTTAGTCCAAGAAAATTCGAATACATTCAACCCTCCTATAGCGCTCACTTCGTTTGGGGCGTCTTTTACGTACGCAACGAATGAAATACACAAAGTTAATGCATCCTTCACGCATATAAATCAATTGACTTGTTAACATACTAAACCCATACAAACATTTCTATGGCTGCCCAACTTTCTATAGCGCGGTCCTTATCTCGACGCATTGTATAAACATTGAATCTAATTGATCTCCTCCTTATTAAATCTTATCTACATAAGAAAAGCTTAATCTTTCACTTGGTTCTTATGTGTGTGCACAAAAGACACCAATTGTTAAAGTGTTAATTGAACTGGACTGAACATAAGTATATTTTAGTTGTTGGCATAGAATTGATTGTATTGGTGGATATAAATTGTGGTTTTTAATTGCTTTTAGTGGCATCAAAACTATGACGGAACGCCAAAGTCTATATTTATCATATTCATTAATCACTTTCCCTGGTCCCATAATCCATCACAATAAAACCTTTAAACCACACCCCACATCTAATCATGGATGGCGCGGCACAGACTATCAGAAAGTCGTTAAAAGTCAATGAAACGGGGTTTCATGTAGGAAGGGATTACGGCGAAAACTTAAGGGACTTCAATAAAACCTAACCAAATGGTCGACTTTACGACCTTAGTTAAATACATTTTATTCCGTTGTAAATTTATACATTTCAGAGAATTATTTAAAAGCATACATGATTTTAAAGCTAAACAGAGAAAATATTAAGCCCTGGTGGGTACTAGTTTCAGGATAAACGCAAATGCTGTACTTCTCAATGACGGTTCATCTCTACGGGGGATTCCCCCGAAGTGGGAAGTGATTGTGAATATATACATTCATGATGAGGGTTGTTCCGAATCAGGTCACGAAATGTTGCGATATATGTATATCTTTTAAATATATATATTTTTAAAAGTAACACTTGTATAGGCGCGGACAAATTGGGCTGAATGAGACGAGAAGTGAAACTCCAAGCGGCAGTTGGCCGGAAAGAGAGAAACAATCGTTTCTACTCTTTTTTTCGCACCGAAACGTACATAGACACGCTATGCGCATGCGCCCCCATTGCTGTATGCATACATATGTGGGCAAACAGCGAGTATACCCTGCGCTGCTGTGTGGTCTGACCAGACTGCCCACATACTAGCCATATAGAGTGTCTTTAGCCAGCCATTAATTCCCTGGGATCAGTACGCCTAGAGCTTTCAGGTGCCTATCTGTCCAGGGGTCTTCTATCACTTCTATAGCTTGCCAATTTACATTGAAAATGTTGCTTTAGACACATCCCTTCTGGATGATCTCCAATCCTCGTCAGCTCCAGATGTAAAAGAGTTAAAAAGGAGGATATTTGTTTTTTGTTTAGAGGCTTGGCAGAAACGATGGTGTCGCTGGGTGGTTCTATGTTATTGGACTTCCCAGTTTCTCACGGGACACGGGTGATTCAAGGCAGTTCGGTATGGGTAGTCTCTCAGAGCATTTAGGACATATACGGACAGCGGATTAAATTCTATGGTATGTCCAGGCTTGGAGGCCGATCGGGATATTCTTCTGCGTTGTGTCAGAGGTTCCGCCTTAGGACCGCCTTAGGAATCTTATAGACAACTATCTGGCATCTGGGCTTAATAATAGACTATAATTTTCGGATTAAACTAGCTTCTTCCAGAACTGGCAGTGAGTTGTCCATACCCCCTTATTCCCTGCTAATACTTGCAGCAGCCACGGTGGACTAGGATAATGTCTCCAGCAACACCCTCTGATTCATTGTCTTCTACACAAAGTCCGGCATTAGACTATGTACACCCGAAAGTGCAATGGAGAATGAGAGAAATTTGTATTAAACTAAGTAGCATGCGAGGTCAGCTTAAAGGGGGCTACAGCAGTTGACGGACTGCAGGAGCTCCTCCGCATTGGTTCAATAATTTTTAGTAGCCACGGAGACGAGTGGCCATTCAAACAACCGTGGTCGTTCTTCCTTGTTTGCTCTAGGGTGCTAAAATAGTGGTATCGCCTTTAGAACAGAATCCTTCTAATCCTTGTGTAATAGGCAGTTCTATGCAACGCAGGGTAAGCACGAATCCAACTCATGTTAGCTCGAATACCTCAGCATCATTCGATGAGCAATCCAACAAGACCACCTATCGATCCTTTCTTCTACCTCTAATTAACATCATTACCATAAGGATTCGACTATTACCCACGGTTATAGGGTTGCTCCCCCTGGGGTTTTATATGTGGGCATCGTAGAATAAAACACCCACTCGAATGTAAATTTAAGAGTCACATCTTCTGTCATCATGCAGAAGCATTGTGTCTAGAATATCGGTATTTATCGCTTTTTATGCGTGCATCATTTTCTATCTGCGCAGGAGGTGAAAGTCGTTGGATTTTGTAATCTTAGAACCCGACCACCTCCATCTCATCGCTCGGCATCGCTGTGGTCTGAAATAACGCATCTAAGGACCGCAGTAGGGAGTGGCCCAAAGATTCTCCAGCTAGAGTGCCTCCGCTCCATGCTTACACTGGTGTCAGAAACAAATAATCATTAAGATTCTGAGCCTTTCGAGATAAGAAGTAGAAGATATGATGAAACGTAGGCAAATGAGATGTAGAGATGGGCCACTTGCGCTCTGAGCGTGGGGGAGAAACTAGCTAGATTTCATAAATTAAAACACAAAAACTAGCTTAGATATATACATATATATTGTAAATTAAGACTAGGTAAAATAAATAAGTAAAATAGATAAATATATAAATTTTATAGGTGAGGGGAAGTCCAGTCTCGCTCGTGACTTCATTTGGTGCGAGTCACCTGTGTAAATTAGCATCTAGGGGGCTTCCGTGATCATGGAGATTTTAGAAAGGCCCGGGGATGCAATTATTACCATAACGCAAAAAGGTCTAAATGCCCTAAAATATAAGGGAATGGCCACAAGGTTTGTGTGTTCAACCGGTCCGCCTTTTAGATCGCTGACACTTCGAATGAGCGCCCCGCGATCGGACGCCATCGAACGAATAGGTAGTTTTTGAATTAATAATTTATTTGAATAAACTCGCTTTGTGTCGGTTTAAATGTGGAATGATGTCGATAAGAATTAATTTGCAGATTTTTATTCTTCGGTCGGATTCGATCTCTTAAAGCGTATCCTTCGACGGAAAAGGATACGAATTTGAGGAAATTCGCCAACAAATGTAATTAGCATTCGTATTCTGTTCCCACCTTATCTTCCGTCTTGATTACTTCTTTGTAAACATATTTTTTGTCTTTTTAACAATTCGGCGAATATCAAGCAAAACGTTGAGCGAATGCGAATAAAAGGAAAAATATTTTCATTAACCCTTCCGCCCCAACCAGCTTCGTGCTCATCCTACTGAAAAGCATCTGTATAGTCGAAGAGTGAAATTTTCCAACCGTAAAATTAAGAAAAGATAAGACGTGATAAACGCGAAACTCCCACTCATCCGGAACCCTTTCATCCGATAATTACACCTTTATAAAGCAACATGAGCCGGATTAACTGAGACGAAAAGCTTGCGCACGCTGAAAAAAATAATTTTGATGCCGGAATTTTCCGATTAGCCCGTTCGATTGTTCGGATGTAAATTATCTCGTTTCGGACTATTTTCAAATTCATTCTTCGCTGGTTACTCGAGTGGGCATTAATCAGCTGTTATGGGGTCCCTTATTTAAAGAGCGGTTCATATCACGCATCGCCGGACATCAGAGCGCGGCCCTGTTCAAGGTCCATCATTCATTGAGGAATTCCTTGTTAATTAATTCACCTGTAATGGGAAAACTCCCCCTATCCCACTTCAATAATAGATTGAACCCATTGATTAAATTAACAACTGGCTCTGTCGAATAACCGCTTCCAATTTTGTAAATTTGTATGAACCGACTTATCAATTGTCTTTTTAATGGGGTTAACTCGCGCTCGTGGCCGCAAAACATTCATTAGGCGGAAGTGCAGAATTAATTAAATTAGTTTTGTTTGTGTTGTGCCATATTTTTCATGTGTGTATTATATTATAATTTTTAGTAGGGCAAATTGGGCAATACATCAGAAAGACAGTGAGAATCGTTTGTGGTGTTTGTGTATACGTATCATAAAGTAACCACGTGCAGGAGGCGAGAGGAGTCGTCGGTTGGCCTTGGATGCGGAAAGACGTCCTTCTCGCAGCCAGATCGCTCTCTTTCTCGCTAAAGAACTGCCCGAGCACTCTGCCTTGAGAGCACCCCCGCTTGTAACACAATTTTTTTAAAAATATTTTTACATTGACTCCGCACATATTCCGCACGTTCAAATGGGTTTTAATACACTTTTTTATAGAAGTATTTTATTCTCTGAGGATATTTCTGAATTTCGGCCTATCAGCTAATATGACATTCTTGTTAATAAACTCAAATCACGTCCGAAATTGACACAATACCAAAATAACAACCCTTTTAAGCTATTATAATCGCATATGTATTAAATATAGTCAAGAATTGTGTATACTTCATCCGGGGATATATGAATTTTTTTTCCTTAAATAAGTTATATTATTATCATCTACTAACATATTATCAATAACTAAAGAAATTATAATAGTAGTTTTATTATAAAAGAAGGGATAAAATGTTTTAAATTCGTCCCGGGGTAAACCAATATAAATATCATTTCTGTGAGAAATCTGAAAAGATTTAATTAAATAAATTTAATTCTGCTTTGGGGCCGTTAAGTAGCCGGATGTCGATTCTTTATTAAGCGCGAGATAGAAATCTGGCCGTGGGAAGGACGTATTCCCGCAGCCAAGGCTATCCGACGACTCATGCAGAGGTAGCGCCGCATAAGATGGCGCTGTTAATCTGACGAATTAAATCGACACAGAACAGCAACATTGCATGCGGATGATAATTCGCCCATACTAGGGACTAGGAAATCCAATTCCGAGTCAAAATTTCGATCCCGGGATTTCGGGATTGCATTAGACAATCCCGTTATCACATATTTAAATGCTAGTTTGAGTTAATGACCGCGTGAGCCTCAATTTTCGTATAATACCATCAATGTGATTGATAAAATTCCTTTCTGCTGAGACTAAAACTCACAAAATTCCCGATTTCCCGACAAATTATTTATTTCCGTCGCTGCAGATGAATACTTATATACTATAATACTTTGATGCGATTCGTAATTATATTACGGAGGAATACAAAAATTCTGAAGCCCGTATCTATTATATTTAATATCGATATTTCCATTATTAGAGTCGGGGTGTAGTAAATACATCACCGGTAGGGAAAAGTTAATATGACAATTCGATATGTACTTTATATACGTATACATAAATTAGACGGTTACTATCTCTAGGCATCGCCTAAGCTCGCTAATTAGTAATTACGCCACTGCTTCCAAACGTCCAGATTTCGACGGCAATGTCTCGATTTAGTAGTCTTCATCGTGCTGGTGAGGTGTACGATTTCTATTAGAAAAAAAATTCAATTACTTTTTACTAGTCCCGGGATTCACGAGTACCTAAAACTGGGATCCGGGATCCCGGGATTGGATTCCCTACTAGGGACACATTGGTGAATAAAAAAAATCACATTTTTATAGATCTCGGTGTGTCCATTTTGTTTTCAAATATAATCAACAGGGTCGCCTTATTGAATGATCCAAACGATTAAAAACCGTTCTTATAAGTATTATTAGTAAATAGAGACAACCCTAAATATGCAATCAATTTTATTAGCGTGTGCATAATTACGCGTTGCGCAACAGAGGTTGCTACTTCTCGCTTTCTTTCATCAATGCCGGGAACAAGAATCTTCCTATCCGATGGGGTTTTTTTTAGTACAATCTGAATTTTATTCTGAATTATACTATATTAATATTTAGAGCTAAGGCATTTGCTTTAAATTTTACCATCACATTTTACTTCTTACTGTCCATATGTTGGACGCCCCTTAAAAGAGACTTTTCAGATGTCTCTGGAAGATAAAATCCTTGTAAATAAACGATGTCTTCATTCTGTAGCATTGGAAATTTTAGACTAAAGTAAAATATAACCATTTCAAAAGGTCTCAACAAAGAACATGTGATTGTATATGCCGATTTTAAAAGCAATTGGTTCATGTAATTTGAAAAAACATTACGTATAAACCTTATAAATTATTGTTTGTTGATTAATTTATTTTATAGAATACTATATGAGTGCTCTCAATCTTAGTTTTCTTTGATAGTGAGACAATTAAAGCGATAAAATACGAAGTTCCCAAAGATTTTCGAGCTGGGAAATTGAAAAACTTGCTCCATAAATGTCAGGGCTGAATTCCGATGGAATAAATTTATCAACGGCCGACATTCGGGGCGTTAATATTTTCTCGAGATTAGCTCATATTTCAGGTTTTTCATCGGGCAGGGTATCGAAATAAAATCGTGCGTTGATAAAGTTCGGCAAAGGGCTGCCTTAAAGTTAGTTTGGTGAAAAATTGGACGTCGGGGCGTTCCTGAATTTCGTTCGGGCGAAGTTGGGCGAGTCCCTCGGGCGAAGAGTTCGTCTTCGCTTACCGTACAACTCGTCCCTTGTCACCATTGATGTGATTATATTTCTCGCTACATTGGTCAAAGTCACATTCGACCCACGCCACCCACCTTCTCGACGAATCGCCTTCGGAGATGAAAAAAATCCATCGAAAGAAAATTGTCTGCCAAATCGAGCAGCATCCAATTTGGAATCTTACACCGCCGCGCTACCGAACTTAAAAAATACGAAAGAAAAGTCGTTTTTCAAAAGTTTTTCTTACACTTTTCCTTTTTTCCCAGTATTCCGCCGAAGAAAATTCAAATTTGCAGATAAATTCGATGTGCAAAATTTGAATCTGTACTCAAATATATTGGCCCTTTCAATATTACATTAACGCTTTTATTTTGAATATTTACTTTCGATAAATTGGATACGATTTTTACGGAAAAGAGGGGGGCCCCAACTTCATATCATACCCCTCCCGACGTCTAAACTTCTAAATAAATAGCCTCCCTGGGTTCATTCACTATCGGTTCATAGACAAGGGTAATGCATAGGAAGTAATACAGATGGACAGATATCGTCTTACAGGTGTGCAAGATCTTATAAGATGCCACGCGCAGAGCGTCCAGATGCCCACCCTTTTGTTCTGTGCCCTCCAAAGGAGGCGATGTTCCTGCAAGAAAGGCAACTCTTCCTTCATAAGTACTGCAGCGTGCGCGATTTACCATCCACGCGTAGTAGCGCTGTTAATCTGAGCAGATTTAATTCGCCAGATTAATAGTGACATCTTCCATCTCTCTTCATATGCAATGTATTATTTTAACAGCGCCATCTCTTGTGGCACTGTGGAAATATTGGACCTGCGTACCTACCGGTCGCTTTTTGCGCGTGCACCGTTGCCTGTTGGGTAGTATTGTTTGTGGACGCAGACCATGTTCTGTGGACATTTTCGGACATGGCGTCCGATTGCGAGGCGTTCCTTCGTTGTGTCAGTGGTCCGAAATTTGGATCAGTTGGACACGGAAGCCTTGTGGCTATTCTCTCTGATTTTAGGGCTTTTTGTAAAATTTTTGAGGGAAAATGCATTCCCAGGGCTCTCTACGATCTCCACCTAGAGGTCCTTGCGACCGATTTAGTGGGCTCGCCACTAATCGTTATTTCTCGCATTTTTTTCGAAGCCGTAAGTAAGACTCAAAATTCTTCCCTACCCTATACAATATATATTTATTTAATTATTTTTTTCTATTTAATTTTTAAGAAGTTTTCATCTATATATTTATCCTAGCCTAGAATTTCAAGTAAAATTAGAATCTTTAGCTAGCTTCCTCCGGCATTCAGAGCGCAAGTGGCCGTAAGAAGTGGAGAAGGAACGTGTCCTTGTAGACCTGGAATTTTAATTTGACGGTTTTACACCATGCTGTGCACTTTGCTCGCGGGCTGGCATGCTCCCGAATAGGGGGATCAATCACACAGCTCAGGTCAGAAGAGGCTCCCCATGTTGTTATTATATTCATCCCAAAGATAATGCTTATGCACTGCTAATGAAGTACTTTTAGATTCAAAATATTTTTCCGGATGGTGTGCACCGTCTGATAATAAATGATTAGAGCGTGAGCAGCCCGCATACAGCTGTCCATGTGAGAAGCATGCACGCATACCCTGTGTGTTTCTATTCACACCGGAAACTGCACACGTTTCAATTCGAATAGCATATCAGTCGGAATCGTTGGGACATAATGCCTTTTGAAATTTTTCATTTCAAACTGTAGCTCCGATGATATTATTCATCTTTTTTTTCACTATAAACCTGATATAATTGCTACATGTCGTGGCGGATTTCTGTTTCAGAGAAGAAATATAGGCACGCCAATTTTCAGTGTTAAAATATCCAATTCAAATATATTTTTATATAGAATGATAAAATAACTGAATGTTGTCCTTGTATTTTGTTCGTGTGTTTACGTGTCATTTAATTAATTTACATACAATTCATATCAAAAAATCACTTTTGAATTTTATCTCGCTGATAAACGTACCACATATTGAAAACCACTGTTTTGTTTAGACGGTTTGATTGGTTCTACTTAATAATAACTTGGACTTCTACGAATTAGTAAGTTTCTCGGAAATTAACCGATTGGATGGAATTCTAGGAATTGGAATATTTTATTGATTTTTTTCGTTAGTTTAATTATTATTAGTAAACGTAATCCCGAAACAAAAATCGTATTCCTCACCAGCACGATGAAGGCTACTAAATCGAGACATTCCCGCCGAAATCTGAACGCTGAATCGCTTTTAGAATACATGAATGAGTGATTTGTTTATTTATTGATTTGTTTAGGCAGATGTGGTTGCTTAGCAACACGCGCTTAGTTCGAAAGGCAGTAGTAGAGCCTAGCGGTGTATTGCTGTGGGAGTGAGAGGTGAGGATGCGTGCGCTCTCCCTCACTTCGTATAGCAACTGGCGAGCCGCCGAGCATCACGGCGCGGACGAGCGCGGCCTTGGCTGACGTAGCCGAGGGCTGACAAGAATGAGTGATTTGTTTATTTATTGATTTAGATGTGGTTGCTTAGCAACACGCGCTTAGTTGGAAAGCTACGCGACGTATTGGTGTGGGAGTGAGAGGTGAGGATGCGTGCGCTCTCCCTCACTTCGTATAGGGACTGACGAGCCGCCGAGCACCACTACGTGCCAGCGGTCTAGCGCGGCCTTGGCTGACGCAGCCGAGCGCTTGGACGGACATGAGATTGATAGTATTATCGCCTCTCGGCATATTTGACAAAGGCTTTGCTTACCTTAGCAAATTTTGGACAGACAGACAGACGGACAGGTACACATTGATTTATATATATAGATATTTGGACACAAACTGAGTTCAAACATAAGGTCTAAAAATACGCGAATATTTTCGATACCCTTAATATTATAAGCCACATGATAGAATCATTCAACCTGACGGGTTTTATGATCATTTTATTGTGTCGTTTGTATATATCAGACACCACATCGATATAATTGCGCTGTTCTATCATATTTCAATAGTTTTACAATAGCTGCATGTAATACATAAAGCTCTAAAATACAACGAGGGCATTCGAATCGATGCACTTCTAGTTGATTCTACACAAAAGCAATAAGCAGAGACCAATCATTAGTGTGATAATAATGCACATATCTAACAATAGTCTTTAATTTTGCTGGAATTACATGGAAACACTGCCAATACGTAATTAGCTCTATCCAATTACGCAATATGCTCGTTGATCGCGTGCTATTCAAATAGGAATGAATGCACAAGGAGAGCCCTCATGAAATTGTATCCAATACGCGAAAAGCAGATATTGCCTCTAATGAAATCTGCATGACAATTTTTCATAGATATTATAAAAGCTTATCTGTATTCGCAGGTATTATATTGAAAATGCCTCTGGCAATATAATGACATACATACGTATAGGGAGGTGGGGGGCTTTCTTGATGGAATTTAATCGAGTTAAATAAGAGGATTCGCCCCCGGCGACTGTAACCCAATAACGGCCCACATTTTACTGAGCCACACAATTAATTTATAAAAATATCGTCAGATGCCTAGTGCAATTTTCGTCCGACGATGGGATGAAATCAAATTAAAACTTGTGTACTTCCGCACGAACAAAACTCTGGCTGGGAAGAAAAGAGTTCCACGTCTTCCCATTAGGAACGTCGAGTGTCCCTATGTCTTCATTAAACGATCTTCTTTGTTCGAGACGGTTCATCGGTCCCGCAACAGCCCCTTAAATTTTATTACATTATATAAATTTGATTGGCGGTTTTATTTTGATGGACAATCATAAACCATTTAAGGACGCCGACGGGAAGATTCGATATAAAATCTGAATTTATTATGGAAAATAAAGAGCATTTATTTCGATTCGACATTGATGCTATACGAAGGTAGACCCAGAAGTACCCCACATATCAAAGAAAATACAAAAAATATCATTTTTTCGTAGCGTGCTTTTAGTCTATTGTTGTGACTGTTCCTTTGTCTCCCGGGTAGGTGTTAGACCCCACGAGGCCCACCCATAAAATCCCGTGATGGGGGGGAGGGCGACTCTACGACCGTGGATAACGATGTGGAGTAGAGGTCCTGCGCAAGCAGTTTCGGCAGTTTGCTCATCAAACATTGCTGGGAAAGTCCAGCTAAAATAAGTTGGATACACAGTTCACCCTGTACTGCATACCCGAAAAGAGGTGTGTGGAACTGCTGATTACAGAAGTTGGTGGAGTCTATGCAAAAGGCCTCAACTGTTCTCAACAGCCTAGTCGTAGAATCGTCTCCATGGTTAGCCACTACAAATGACCGAACCGATACGAGTACCATAGGGAAGGTATAGCCCCTACAGCCCACTTAAAACTGAGATTGGACTCATGGTGGGAGTGACTCTGCTTGATAGCCTTTCTCCAACGCAACTTGTTTGCACGTTGGTTGAAGCCGGTCTTTCTGCGGGAACCTCGCCTCTCCCAACAGGAGGACACGGAGCAAAGGCGCTCTCGTGGGATCAAAATATCAGTGAAGGACACTCTATGTGGCTAGTCCAGGGAAACCCGGAACAGACCGCATGGCAGCACGGATAATAGGGTCTGTTCAGAAGACCCTCTAAGCTGATAAGCCGCTATCTGCCGATCTGACAATTGTTCTTTTGTCTCTTTGGATCTTCCTTTCAAAGGGCAGTTGTTGCAACCTCCCAATATATGAATGAACGGTGATTGGATAAAATTCGTGAAATTTGCCCTATACTTGGGGATCACCTGGATAAATCGCAGGTCTTCGTAGCGCATGCCCGACTTCCGGTGAAGAAAGCCGTGGATGCCTTTGGGAAGATGTCATAGCAAACGACTGAAGCGATAGAGGATGCTCTCTTCTAACCGCCAACAAGGGCATCTTTATAAGCATCGTGGTATATGCTGCAGGAGCGTAGACGTATCGTGTGAGCATCCAGCTGATACAGCGTATCCTGCTGAGTGGTCAAGCTTGCTACTCATCCTAATGGCTAAGGCGTACAAAACGGTATCCAGCGATTGCCTGCCGATGCTTGCCGGCGTGCTGCCGTTGGACTTTGAAGTTCAGTATCGGGGTGGAAAAATCCTTGCCGATAATAGTGAATTCCCGGTAATTGGTGACAGGGATCTCGCTTGGGGTGGACGCCTCAAACATGATAGGTTATCTCCGCCGTCACATCAAGGAAGCAACATTAGTTAATTAGCAAGGGAGATGGTCTGTGTCGGTCGTCAGCTGCCGCCTGTCACGTTTCTTCCCCGCGGTTAGGCATCACCTGAGATGTTGCTGGGTTATCCGCGATCGCTGAACATCCCAGTTTCTTACAGAACACGAGTGATTTAGGACTAAATTGGTTAAGTTTGGTAGGAGTGTCCATGCGGAGATCCATTCATGGATCCAGACCATGTTCTGTGGAAATGTTCGGACATGGCTTCTTATCGCGATCTTTCGATATGTCAGTGATCCGAAATTCGGACCGGTTAGACACTGAGACCTTGTGGCCATTTTTTATAACGTTAGATTATTTAGGGCTTTTTAAAAGAGTTGTATTTATTTTAGTCTCTGGATTATAAAGTTAAATTAGAGTCTATAGCTAGTTTCTTCTAAATGATGGACCCATGCTCTGTCTATGGTTATGATGATGTAAATCTTAAGTAGATGTAATCGATGTAAAATATTGGCTTTATTGCTGTAAAACATCGCCAAACACTCAATTGAAACATCCTTACGATATTGTTTTTGTTTTATCATGCGCAAACGCGGTACCCATCTTGCACTTAACTTTCTCATGTTCAAATTTACAGTCTACATTTTAAATTCTACTACTTTTTGAAATGTTAACCACTCAATATTTTATTATTGTAATTGAAGGAACAGACTTCCCCAGAATAGAATCTAGCTCTGTTTTTGGTATCAGTTCGACAGAGACCTTTCAAATAAAAGTTGTGCCACAAATAAAGCGTTTTCAAACTTGAAACTTAAAATTTATAAGAGAGATATTTTCTGCTATAGTATTTTAAAAAACAATAACCGCTATTCATATATAAGATCGACTGTTTCTGGGATTAACCTCGTATATTCATTTAAGTTTGATGGAAACATGTATTGCGACTGAGCAGGAAATGTATGCATTCCTCGCATTGACGTTCCAAACGGGATATTGAGGAATTTCATGGGGATAACATCAGAATTGGGTCAGAATACTACGGAAAACTGCGGCATATAGGAAAAAGTTATTATGGCCATAAGAAACATGTTGAAATGCATTCAAGATTTTCAAATTAGTTGAGTCGGAAAATAAATTGGATAGGGAAGCAAATGGGAAAACATGTAATCTATTATTCGAATGACATTTTGAGTAAAAAAAAAAGGAAGAAGCCTTAAGGATACAAGTTTATATGCAATCTGGATTTGATCAAGAGGTATAGTAGATTATTTCCTGGGGTTTTGAATCCAAAAAGAAGGAAAAAAATATTTTAATTACTGATTTGCAATATCATATCGTATCGAATCCGCGTTCAAATAGACAAATTCATCGCTTAATATATTATCATAATAACTATATCTGAAAAAATGTATTTTTCGTAATATTGTTCTGGGCAAAACTGAAAAAATCGTTAAAATTCTTCAAACTATCCTTGTTTCACTGTTGAGGTGCTTCTTGAATTAAAAATTACGGGCGCAGTTTTCATTTGCACTTGAAAATCTGAGGATTTCCATAGATTTCGTGTCTTGTTATTCGTGACGGGTATCGCCGTCATTGTATGCTTATCAATTTTTCTTTAAATCAAAAGTGAACACGTATACTTTTGTCAATTTTTTTTACGTCCAGCAATAAAATATGGAAGAACAATGCATATTTTTCAAAATTATGTCAAACTTCACGTCGAAACAATGAAATTTAAAGCAAAAATACGCAATTCAATAAAAAAAAAAGGATTTTTCGTAATATTTTTCTTTGCAAAATTGAAAATTATGTCAAACTTCACGTCGAAACTATGAAATTTAAAGCAAAAATACGCAATTCAACAAAAAAAAAAGAATTTTTCGTAATATTTTTCTTTGCAAAATTGAAAATACGGTAAACACTTCATAAAACTATCCTTTTACATTGTTGAGGTGCTTCTTGATTATCAAAATACGGGAACAATTACCATTTTCACTTGAAAATCTCAGGACGAGTGTTGCCGTCATGGAATGCAAATCAATTTTTCTTTAAATCAAAAGTGAACACGTATACTTTTGTCAATTTTTTTTACGTCCAGCAATAAAATATGGAACGTCAATGCATATTTTTCAAAATTAAGTCAAATTGCAAGTCGAAATTTTGAAATTTAAAGAAAAAATACACAATTCAACAAATAAAATAGAATTTTTCGTAGTATTTTTCTTTGCAAAATTTAAAATACGGTAAACACTTCATCAAACTATCCTTTTACATTGTTGAGGTGCTTCTTGATTATCAAAATACGGAACAATTACCATTTGCACTTGAAAATCTCAGGACGAGTGTTGGCGTCATGGAATGCAAATCAATTTTTCTTTAAATCAAAAGTGAACACGTATACTTTTGTCAATTTTTTTTACGTCCAGCAATAAAATATGGAAGGTCAATGCATATTTTTCAAAATTAAGTCAAATTGCAAGTCGAAATTTTGAAATTTAAAGCAAAAATACGCAATTCAACAAAAAAAAAGAATTTTTCGTAATATTTTGCTTTGCAAAATTGAAATATGGTAAAAACTTCATCAAACTATCCTTGTTTCATTGTTGAGGTGCTTCTAGAATTCACAAATACGGGAACAATTACCATTTGCACTTGAAAATCTCAGGACGAGTGTTGCCGTCATGGAATGCAAATCAATTTTTCTTTAAATCTAAAGTGAACACGTATACTTTTGTCAATTTTTTTTACGTCCAGCATGAAAATATGAAAGGACAATGCATATTTTTCAAAATTATGTCAAACTGCAAGTCGAAACTTATGATATTTAAAGAAAAAATACGCAATTAAACAAAAAAATAGAATTTTTCGTAATATTTTGCTTTGCAAAATTGAAATATGGTAAAACTTCATCAAACTATCCTTGTTTACATTGTTGAGGTGCTTCTAGAATTCACAAATACGGGAACAATTACCATTTGCACTTGAAAATCTCAGGACGAGTGTTGCCGTCATGGAATGCAAATCAATTTTTCTTTAAATCAAAAGTGAACACGTATACTTTGTCAATTTTTTTACCGTCCTGCATGAAAATATGGAAGGACAATGCATATTTTTCAAATTATGTCAAACTGCAAGTCGAAAACTATTGAAATTTAATGAAAAAAATACTCAATTAAACAAAAAAAATAATAATTTTTCGTAATATTTTTACTTGCAATTGAAAATATGGTTAAACATTCATCAAACTATCCTTGTTCATAGTCTGAGGTGCTTCTATGAATTCAAAATACGGGAACAATTACCATTTGCACTTGAAATCTCAGGACGAGTGTTGCCGTCATGGAATGGCAATTCAATTTTTCTTTAAATCAAAGTGAACACGTATACTTTTGTCAATTTTTTTAACGTCCGCATGAAAATATGAAAAGACAATGTAGATTTTCAAAATTATGTCAAACTGCAAGTCGAAACTATGATATTTAATGAAAAAATACGCAATTAAACAAAAAAAATAAGAATTTTTCGTAATATTTTTCTTTGCAAAATTGAAAATATGGTTAAACACTTCATCAAACTATCCTTGTTTCATTGTTGAGGTGCTTCTAGAATTCACAAATACGGGAACAATTACCATTTGCACTTGAAAATCTCAGGACGAGTGTTGCCGTCATGGAATGCAAATTCAATTTTTCTTTAAATCAAAAGTGAACACGTATACTTTTGTCAATTTTTTTACGTCCAGCATGAAAATATGAAAGGACAATGCATATTTTTCAAAATTATGTCAAACTGCAAGTCGAAATTATGATATTTAAAGAAAAAATACGCAATTAAACAAAAAAATAGAATTTTTCGTAATATTTTTCTTTGCAAAATTGAAAATATGGTTAAACACTTCATCAAACTATCCTTGTTTACATAGTTGAGGTGCTTCTTAGAATTCAAAATACGGGAACAATTACCATTTGCACTTGAAAATCTCAGGACGAGTGTTGCCGTCATGGAATGCAAATCAATTTTTCTTTAAATCAAAAGTGAACACGTATACTTTTGTCAATTTTTTTTACGTCCAGCAATAAAATTTGGAAGGTCAATGCATATTTTTCAAAATTAAGTCAAATTGCAAGTCGAAATTTTGAAATTTAAAGCAAAAATACGCAATTCCACAAAAAAAAAAAGAATTTTTCGTAATATTTTTCTTTGCAAAATTGAATATACGGTAAACACTTCACCAAACTATCCTTTTACATTGTTAAGGTGCTTCTTGAATTTCAAAATACGGAAACAATTATCCTTTGCACTTGAAAATCTCAGGACGAGTGTTGCCGTCATGGAATGCAAATCAATTTTTCTTTAAATCAAAAGTGAACACGTATACTTTTGTCAATTTTTTTTACGTCCAGCAATAAAATATGGAACGTCAATGCATATTTTTCAAAATTAAGTCAAATTGCAAGTCGAAATTTTGAAATTTAAAGAAAAAATACACAATTCAACAAATAAAATAGAATTTTTCGTAATATTTTTCTTTGCAAAATTGAATATACGGTAAACACTTCACCAAACTATCCTTTTACATTGTTGAGGTGCTTCTTGAATTTCAAAATACGGGAACAATTACCATTTGCACTTGAAAATCTCAGGACGAGTGTTGCCGTCATGGAATGCAAATCAATTTTTCTTTAAATCAAAAGTGAACACGTATACTTTTGTCAATTTTTTTTACGTCCAGCAATAAAATATGGAACGTCAATGCATATTTTTCAATATTAAGTCAAATTGCAAGTCGAAATTTAGAAATTTAAAGAAAAAATACACAATTCAACAAATAAAATAGAATTTTTCGTAATATTTTTCTTTGCAAAATTGAATATACGGTAAACACTTCACCAAACTATCCTTTTACATTGTTAAGGTGCTTCTTGAATTTCAAAATACGGAAACAATTATCCTTTGCACTTGAAAATCTCAGGACGAGTGTTGCCGTCATGGAATGCAAATCAATTTTTCTTTAAATCAAAAGTGAACACGTATACTTTTGTCAATTTTTTTTACGTCCAGCAATAAAATATGGAAGGTCAATGCATATTTTTCAAAATTAAGTCAAATTGCAAGTCGAAATTTTGAAATTTAAAGAAAAAATACACAATTCAACAAATAAAATAGAATTTTTCGTAGTATTTTTCTTTGCAAAATTTAAAATACGGTAAACACTTCATCAAACTATCCTTTTACATTGTTGAGGTGCTTCTTGATTATCAAAATACGGAACAATTACCATTTGCACTTGAAAATCTCAGGACGAGTGTTGGCGTCATGGAATGCAAATCAATTTTTCTTTAAATCAAAAGTGAACACGTATACTTTTGTCAATTTTTTTTACGTCCAGCAATAAAATATGGAAGGTCAATGCATATCTTTCAAAATTAAGTCAAATTGCAAGTCGAAATTTTGAAATTTAAAGCAAAAATACGCAATTCAACAAAAAAAAAGAATTTTTCGTAGTATTTTTCTTTGCAAAATTGAATATACGGTAAACACTTCACCAAACTATCCTTTTACATTGTTGAGCTGCTTCTTGAATTTCAAAATACGGGAACAATTACCATTTGCACTTGAAAATCTCAGGACGAGTGTTGCCGTCATGGAATGCAAATCAATTTTTCTTTAAATCTAAAGTGAACACGTATACTTTTGTCAATTTTTTTTACGTCCAGCAATAAAATATGGAAGGTCAATGCATATTTTTCAAAATTAAGTCAAATTGCAAGTCGAAATTTTGAAATTTAAAGAAAAAATACACAATTCAACAAATAAAATAGAATTTTTCGTAATATTTTTCTTTGCAAAATTGAATATACGGTAAACACTTCACCAAACTATCCTTTTACATTGTTGAGGTGCTTCTTGAATTTCAAAATACGGGAACAATTACCATTTGCACTTGAAAATCTCAGGACGAGTGTTGCCGTCATGGAATGCAAATCAATTTTTCTTTAAATCAAAAGTGAACACGTATACTTTTGTCAATTTTTTTTACGTCCAGCAATAAAATATGGAAGGTCAATGCATATTTTTCAAAATTAAGTCAAATTGCAAGTTGAAATTTTGAAATTTAAAGAAAAAATACCCGATTCAACAAATAAAATAGAATTTTTCGTAATATTTTTCTTTGCAAAATTGAATATACGGTAAACACTTCACCAAACTATCCTTTTACATTGTTGAGGTGCTTCTTGAATTTCAAAATACGGAAACAATTATCCTTTGCACTTGAAAATCTCAGGACGAGTGTTGCCGTCATGGAATGCAAATCAATTTTTCTCTAAATCAAAAGTGAACACGTATACTTTTGTCAATTTTTTTTACGTCCAGCAATAAAATTTGGAAGGTCAATGCATATTTTTCAAAATTAAGTCAAATTGCAAGTCGAAATTTTGAAATTTAAAGCAAAAATACGCAATTCAACAAAAAAAAAAAGAATTTTTCGTAATATTTTTCTTTGCAAAATTGAATATACGGTAAACACTTCACCAAACTATCCTTTTACATTGTTAAGGTGCTTCTTGAATTTCAAAATACGGAAACAATTATCCTTTGCACTTGAAAATCTCAGGACGAGTGTTGCCGTCATGGAATGCAAATCAATTTTTCTTTAAATCAAAAGTGAACACGTATACTTTTGTCAATATTTTTTACGGCCAGCAATAAAATATGGAAGGTCAATGCATATTTTTCAAAATTAAGTCAAATTGGAAGTCGAAATTTTGAAATTTAAAGAAAAAATACACAATTCAACAAATAAAATAGAATTTTTCGTAATATTTTTCTTTGCAAAATTGAATATACGGTAAACACTTCACCAAACTATCCTTTTACATTGTTAAGGTGCTTCTTGAATTTCAAAATACGGAAACAATTATCCTTTGCACTTGAAAATCTCAGGACGAGTGTTGCCGTCATGGAATGCAAATCAATTTTTCTTTAAATCAAAAGTGAACACGTATACTTTTGTCAATTTTTTTTACGTCCAGCAATAAAATATGGAACGTCAATGCATATTTTTCAAAATTATGTCAAATTGCAAGTCGAAATTTTGAAATTTAAAGCAAAAATACGCAATTCAACAAAAAAAAAGAATTTTTCGTAGTATTTTTCTTTGCAAAATTGAAAATACGGTAAACACTTCATCAAACTATCCTTTTACATTGTTGAGGTGCTTCTTAAATTTCAAAATACGGGAACAATTACCATTTGCACTTGAAAATCTCAGGACGAGTGTTACCGTCATGGAATGCAAATCAATTTTTCTTTAAATCAAAAGTGAACACGTATACTTTTGTCAATTTTTTTTACGTCCAGCAATAAAATATGGAAGGTCAATGCATATTTTTCAAAATTAAGTCAAATTGCAAGTCGAAATTTTGAAATTTAAAGCAAAAATACGCAATTCAACAAAAAAAAAGAATTTTTCTTTGCAAAATTGAAAATACGGTAAACACTTCATCAAACTATCCTTTTACATTGTTGAGGTGCTTCTTGAATTTCAAAATACGGGAACAATTACCATTTGCACTTAAAATCTCAGGACGAGTGTTGCCGTCATGGAATGCAAATCAATTTTTCTTTAAATCAAAAGTGAACACGTATACTTTTGTCAGTATTTTTTACAGCCAGCATATAAATATGAAAGGACAATGCATATTTTTCAAAATTATGTCAAACTTCACGTCGAAACTATGAAATTTAAAGCAAAAATACGCAATTCAACAAAAAAAAAAGAATTTTTCGTAATATTTTTCTTTGCAAAATTGAAAATACGGTAAACACTTCATCAAACTATCCTTTTACATTGTTGAGGTGCTTCTTGATTATCAAAATACGGGAACAATTACCATTTTCACTTGAAAATCTCAGGACGAGTGTTGCCGTCATGGAATGCAAATCAATTTTTCTTTAAATCAAAAGTGAACACGTATACTTTTGTCAATTTTTTTTCCGTCCATGCATTAAAATATGGAAGGACAATGCATATTTTTCAAAATTATGTCAAATTGCAAGTCGAAATTTTGAAATTTAAAGCAAAAATACGCAATTCAACAAAAAAAAAGAATTTTTCGTAATATTTTTCTTTGCAAAATTGAAGATACGGTAAACACTTCATCAAACTATCCTTTTACATTGTTGAGGTGCTTCTTGAATTTCAAAATACGGGAACAATTACCATTTGCACTTAAAATCTCAGGACGAGTGTTGCCGTCATGGAATGCAAATCAATTTTTCTTTAAATCAAAAGTGAACACGTATACTTTTGTCAGTATTTTTTACAGCCAGCATATAAATATGAAAGGACAATGCATATTTTTCAAAATTATGTCAAACTTCACGTCGAAACTATGAAATTTAAAGCAAAAATACGCAATTCAACAAAAAAAAAAGAATTTTTCGTAATATTTTTCTTTGCAAAATTGAAAATACGGTAAACACTTCATCAAACTATCCTTTTACATTGTTGAGGTGCTTCTTGAATTTCAAAATACGGGAACAATTACCATTTGCACTTGAAAATCTCAGGACGAGTGTTGCCGTCATGGAATGCAAATCAATTTTTCTTTAAATCAAAAGTGAACACGTATACTTTTGTCAATTTTTTTTACGTCCAGCAATAAAATATGGAAGGTCAATGCATATTTTTCAAAATTAAGTCAAATTGCAAGTCGAAATTTTGAAATTTAAAGAAAAAATACACAATTCAACAAATAAAATAGAATTTTTCGTAATATTTTTCTTTGCAAAATTGAATATACGGTAAACACTTCACCAAATTATCCTTTTACATTGTTGAGGTGCTTCTTGAATTTCAAAATACGGAAACAATTATCCTTTGCACTTGAAAATCTCAGGACGAGTGTTGCCGTCATGGAATGCAAATATATTTTTTCTTTAAATCAAAAGTGAACACGTATACTTTTGTCAATTTTTTTTACGTCCAGCAATAAAATATGGAAGGTCAATGCATATTTTTCAAAATTATGTCAAATTGCAAGTCGAAATTTTGAAATTTAAAGCAAAAATACGCAATTCAACAAAAAAAAAGAATTTTTCTTTGCAAAATTGAAAATACGGTAAACACTTCATCAAACTATCCTTTTACATTGTTGAGGTGCTTCTTGAATTTCAAAATACGGGAACAATTACCATTTGCACTTGAAAATCTCAGGACGAGTGTTGCCGTCATGGAATGCAAATCAATTTTTCTTTAAATCAAAAGTGAACACGTATACTTTTGTCAATTTTTTTTACGTCCAGCAATAAAATATGGAAGGTCAATGCATATTTTTCAAAATTAAGTCAAATTGCAAGTCGAAATTTTGAAATTTAAAGAAAAAATACACAATTCAACAAATAAAATAGAATTTATCGTAATATTTTTCTTTGCAAAATTGAATATACGGTAAACACTTCACCAAATTATCCTTTTACATTGTTGAGGTGCTTCTTGAATTTCAAAATACGGAAACAATTATCCTTTGCACTTGAAAATCTCAGGACGAGTGTTGCCGTCATGGAATGCAAATCAATTTTTCTTTAAATCAAAAGTGAACACGTATACTTTTGTCAATTTTTTTTACGTCCAGCAATAAAATATGGAACGTCAATGCATATTTTTCAAAATTAAGTCAAATTGCAAGTCGAAATTTTGAAATTTAAAGAAAAAATACCCGATTCAACAAATAAAATAGAATTTTTCGTAATATTTTTCTTTGCAAAATTGAATATACGGTAAACACTTCACCAAACTATCCTTTTACATTGTTGAGGTGCTTCTTGAATTTCAAAATACGGAAACAATTATCCTTTGCACTTGAAAATCTCAGGACGAGTGTTGCCGTCATGGAATGCAAATCAATTTTTCTCTAAATCAAAAGTGAACACGTATACTTTTGTCAATTTTTTTTACGTCCAGCAATAAAATTTGGAAGGTCAATGCATATTTTTCAAAATTAAGTCAAATTGCAAGTCGAAATTTTGAAATTTAAAGCAAAAATACGCAATTCCACAAAAAAAAAAAGAATTTTTCGTAATATTTTTCTTTGCAAAATTGAAAATACGGTTAACACTTCATCAAACTATCCTTGTTTAATGGTTGAGGTGCTTCTTGAATATCAAAATACGGGAACAATTACCATTTGCACTTAAAATCTCAGGACGAGTGTTGCCGTCATGGAATGCATATCAATTATTCTTTAAATCAAAAGTGAACACGTATACTTTTGTCAATTTTTTTTACGTCCAGCAATAAAATATGGAAGGTCAATGCATATTTTTCAAAATTATGTCAAATTGCAAGTCGAAATTTTGAAATTTAAAGCAAAAATACGCAATTCAACAAAAAAAAAGAATTTTTCTTTGCAAAATTGAAAATACGGTAAACACTTCATCAAACTATCCTTTTACATTGTTGAGGTGCTTCTTGAATTTCAAAATACGGGAACAATTACCATTTGCACTTGAAAATCTCAGGACGAGTGTTGCCGTCATGGAATGCAAATCAATTTTTCTTTAAATCAAAAGTGAACACGTATACTTTTGTCAATTTTTTTTACGTCCAGCAATAAAATATGGAAGGTCAATGCATATTTTTCAAAATTAAGTCAAATTGCAAGTCGAAATTTTGAAATTTAAAGAAAAAATACACAATTCAACAAATAAAATAGAATTTATCGTAATATTTTTCTTTGCAAAATTGAATATACGGTAAACACTTCACCAAATTATCCTTTTACATTGTTGAGGTGCTTCTTGAATTTCAAAATACGGAAACAATTATCCTTTGCACTTGAAAATCTCAGGACGAGTGTTGCCGTCATGGAATGCAAATCAATTTTTCTTTAAATCAAAAGTGAACACGTATACTTTTGTCAATTTTTTTTACGTCCAGCAATAAAATATGGAACGTCAATGCATATTTTTCAAAATTAAGTCAAATTGCAAGTCGAAATTTTGAAATTTAAAGAAAAAATACCCGATTCAACAAATAAAATAGAATTTTTCGTAATATTTTTCTTTGCAAAATTGAATATACGGTAAACACTTCACCAAACTATCCTTTTACATTGTTGAGGTGCTTCTTGAATTTCAAAATACGGAAACAATTATCCTTTGCACTTGAAAATCTCAGGACGAGTGTTGCCGTCATGGAATGCAAATCAATTTTTCTCTAAATCAAAAGTGAACACGTATACTTTTGTCAATTTTTTTTACGTCCAGCAATAAAATTTGGAAGGTCAATGCATATTTTTCAAAATTAAGTCAAATTGCAAGTCGAAATTTTGAAATTTAAAGCAAAAATACGCAATTCCACAAAAAAAAAAAGAATTTTTCGTAATATTTTTCTTTGCAAAATTGAATATACGGTAAACACTTCACCAAACTATCCTTTTACATTGTTAAGGTGCTTCTTGAATTTCAAAATACGGAAACAATTATCCTTTGCACTTGAAAATCTCAGGACGAGTGTTGCCGTCATGGAATGCAAATCAATTTTTCTTTAAATCAAAAGTGAACACGTATACTTTTGTCAATTTTTTTTACGTCCAGCAATAAAATATGGAAGGTCAATGCATATATTTCAAAATTAAGTCAAATTGCAAGTCGAAATTTTGAAATTTAAAGAAAAAATACACAATTCAACAAATAAAATAGAATTTTTCGAAATATTTTTCTTTGCAAAATTGATAATACGGTTAACACTTCATCAAACTATCCTTGTTTCATTGTTGAGTTGCTTCTTGAATTCAAAATTACGGATACAATTTTCATTTGCACTTGAAAATCTCAGGACGAGTGTTGCCGTCATGGAATGCAAATCAATTTTTCTTTAAATCAAAAGTGAACACGTATACTTTTGTCAATTTTTTTTACGTCCAGCAATAAAATATGGAAGGTCAATGCATATTTTTCAAAATTAAGTCAAATTGCAAGTCGAAATTTTGAAATTTAAAGAAAAAATACACAATTCAACAAATAAAATAGAATTTTTCGAAGTATTTTTCTTTGCAAATTGAAAATACGGTAAACACTTCATAAAACTATCCTTTTACATTGTTGAGGTGCTTCTTGATTATCAAAATACGGGAACAATTACCATTTTCACTTGAAAATCTCAGGACGAGTGTTGCCGTCATGGAATGCAAATCAATTTTTCTTTAAATCAAAAGTGAACACGTATACTTTTGTCAATTTTTTTTACGTCCAGCAATAAAATATGGAAGGTCAATGCATATTTTTCAAAATTAAGTCAAATTGCAAGTCGAAATTTTGAAATTTGAAGCAAAAATACGCAATTCAACAAAAAAAAAGAATTTTTCGTAGTATTTTTCTTTGCAAAATTGAAAATACGGTTAACACTTCATCAAACTATCCTTGTTTAATGGTTGAGGTGCTTCTTGAATATCAAAATACGGGAACAATTACCATTTGCACTTAAAATCTCAGGACGAGTGTTGCCGTCATGGAATGCAAATCAATTATTCTTTAAATCAAAAGTGAACACGTATACTTTTGTCAATTTTTTTTCCGTCCATGCATTAAAATATGGAAGAACAATGCATATTTTTCAAAATTATGTCAAATTGCAAGTCGAAATTTTGAAATTTAAAGCAAAAATACGCAATTCAACAAAAAAAAAGAATTTTTCTTTGCAAAATTGAAAATACGGTAAACACTTCATCAAACTATCCTTTTACATTGTTGAGGTGCTTCTTGAATTTCAAAATACGGGAACAATTACCATTTGCACTTGAAAATCTCAGGACGAGTGTTGCCGTCATGGAATGCAAATCAATTTTTCTTTAAATCAAAAGTGAACACGTATACTTTTGTCAATTTTTTTTACGTCCAGCAATAAAATATGGAACGTCAATGCATATTTTTCAAAATTAAGTCAAATTGCAAGTCGAAATTTTGAAATTTAAAGAAAAAATACACAATTCAACAAATAAAATAGAATTTTTCGTAATATTTTTCTTTGCAAAATTGAATATACGGTAAACACTTCACCAAACTATCCTTTTACATTGTTGAGGTGCTTCTTGAATTTCAAAATACGGGAACAATTACCATTTGCACTTGAAAATCTCAGGACGAGTGTTGCCGTCATGGAATGCAAATCAATTTTTCTTTAAATCAAAAGTGAACACGTATACTTTTGTCAATTTTTTTTACGTCCAGCAATAAAATATGGAACGTCAATGCATATTTTTCAAAATTAAGTCAAATTGCAAGTCGAAATTTAGAAATTTAAAGAAAAAATACACAATTCAACAAATAAAATAGAATTTTTCGTAATATTTTTCTTTGCAAAATTGAATATACGGTAAACACTTCACCAAACTATCCTTTTACATTGTTAAGGTGCTTCTTGAATTTTAAAATACGGAAACAATTATCCTTTGCACTTGAAAATCTCAGGACGAGTGTTGCCGTCATGGAATGCAAATCAATTTTTCTTTAAATCAAAAGTGAACACGTAAACTTTTGTCAATTTTTTTTACGTCCAGCAATAAAATATGGAAGGTCAATGCATATTTTTCAAAATTAAGTCAAATTGCAAGTCGAAATTTTGAAATTTAAAGCAAAAATACGCAATTCCACAAAAAAAAAAGAATTTTTCGTAGTATTTTTCTTTGCAAAGTTGAAAATACGGTTAACACTTCATCAAACTATCCTTGTTTAATGGTTGAGGTGCTTCTTGAATATCAAAATACGGGAACAATTACCATTTGCACTTGAAAATCTCAGGACGAGTGTTGCCGTCATGGAATGCAAATCAATTTTTCTTTAAATCAAAAGTGAACACGTATACTTTTGTCAATTTTTTTTACGTCCAGCAATAAAATATGGAACGTCAATGCATATTTTTCAAAATTAAGTCAAATTGCAAGTCGAAATTTTGAAATTTAAAGAAAAAATACACAATTCAACAAATAAAATAGAATTTTTCGTAATATTTTTCTTTGCAAAATTGAATATACGGTAAACACTTCACCAAACTATCCTTTTACATTGTTGAGGTGCTTCTTGAATTTCAAAATACGGGAACAATTACCATTTGCACTTGAAAATCTCAGGACGAGTGTTGCCGTCATGGAATGCAAATCAATTTTTCTTTAAATCAAAAGTGAACACGTATACTTTTGTCAATTTTTTTTACGTCCAGCAATAAAATATGGAACGTCAATGCATATTTTTCAAAATTAAGTCAAATTGCAAGTCGAAATTTAGAAATTTAAAGAAAAAATACACAATTCAACAAATAAAATAGAATTTTTCGTAATATTTTTCTTTGCAAAATTGAATATACGGTAAACACTTCACCAAACTATCCTTTTACATTGTTAAGGTGCTTCTTGAATTTCAAAATACGGAAACAATTATCCTTTGCACTTGAAAATCTCAGGACGAGTGTTGCCGTCATGGAATGCAAATCAATTTTTCTTTAAATCAAAAGTGAACACGTATACTTTTGTCAATTTTTTTTACGTCCAGCAATAAAATATGGAAGGTCAATGCATATTTTTCAAAATTAAGTCAAATTGCAAGTCGAAATTTTGAAATTTAAAGAAAAAATACACAATTCAACAAATAAAATAGAATTTTTCGTAGTATTTTTCTTTGCAAAATTTAAAATACGGTAAACACTTCATCAAACTATCCTTTTACATTGTTGAGGTGCTTCTTGATTATCAAAATACGGAACAATTACCATTTGCACTTGAAAATCTCAGGACGAGTGTTGCCGTCATGGAATGCATATCAATTATTCTTTAAATCAAAAGTGAACACGTATACTTTTGTCAATTTTTTTTCCGTCCATGCATTAAAATATGGAAGAACAATGCATATTTTTCAAAATTATGTCAAATTGCAAGTCGAAATTTTGAAATTTAAAGCAAAAATACGCAATTCAACAAAAAAAAAGAATTTTTCGTAATATTTTTCTTTGCAAAATTGAAAATACGGTAAACACTTCATCAAACTATCCTTTTACATTGTTGAGGTGCTTCTTGAATTTCAAAATACGGGAACAATTACCATTTGCACTTGAAAATCTCAGGACGAGTGTTGCCGTCATGGAATGCAAATATATTTTTTCTTTAAATCAAAAGTGAACACGTATACTTTTGTCAATTTTTTTTACGTCCAGCAATAAAATATGGAAGAACAATGCATATTTTTCAAAATTATGTCAAATTGCAAGTCGAAATTTTGAAATTTAAAGGAAAAAAAACGCATTTCAACAAAAAAAAAGAATTTTTCGTAATATTTTTCTTTGCAAAATTGAAAATACGGTAAACACTTCATCAAACTATCCTTTTACATTGTTGAGGTGCTTCTTGATTATCAAAATACGGGAACAATTACCATTTGCACTTGAAAATCTCAGGACGAGTGTTGCCGTCATGGAATGCAAATCAATTTTTCTTTAAATCAAAAGTGAACACGTATACTTTTGTCAATTTTTTTTACGTCCAGCAACAAAATTTGGAAGGTCAATGCATATTTTTCAAAATTATGTCAAATTGCAAGTCGAAATTTTGAAATTTAAAGCAAAAATACGCAATTCAACAAAAAAAAAGAATTTTTCGTAATATTTTTCTTTGCAAAATTGAAAATACGGTAAACACTTCACCAAACTATCCTTATACATTGTTGAGGTGCTTCTTGAATATCAAAATACGGGAACAATTATCATTTGCACTTGAAAATCTCAGGACGAGTGTTGCCGTCATGGAATGCAAATCAATTTTTCTTTAAATCAAAAGTGAACACGTATACTTTTGTCAATTTTTTTAACGTCCAGCAATAAAATTTGGAAGGTCAATGCATATTTTTCAAAATTAAGTCAAATTGCAAGTCGAAATTTTGAAATTTAAAGCAAAAACACGCAATTCCACAAAAAAAAAAGAATTTTTCGTTGTATTTTTCTTTGCAAAATTGAAAATACGGTTAACACTTCATCAAACTATCCTTGTTTAATGGTTGAGGTGCTTCTTGAATATCAAAATACGGGAACAATTACCATTTGCACTTAAAATCTCAGGACGAGTGTTGCCGTCATGGAATGCATATCAATTATTCTTTAAATCAAAAGTGAACACGTATACTTTTGTCAATTTTTTTTCCGTCCATGCATTAAAATATGGAAGAACAATGCATATTTTTCAAAATTATGTCAAATTGCAAGTCGAAATTTTGAAATTTAAAGCAAAAATACGCAATTCAACAAAAAAAAAGAATTTTTCGTAATATTTTTCTTTGCAAAATTGAAAATACGGTAAACACTTCATCAAACTATCCTTTTACATTGTTGAGGTGCTTCTTAAATTTCAAAATACGGGAACAATTACCATTTGCACTTGAAAATCTCAGGACGAGTGTTGCCGTCATGGAATGCAAATATATTTTTTCTTTAAATCAAAAGTGAACACGTATACTTTTGTCAATTTTTTTTACGTCCAGCAATAAAATATGGAAGAACAATGCATATTTTTCAAAATTATGTCAAATTGCAAGTCGAAATTTTGAAATTTAAAGGAAAAAAAACGCATTTCAACAAAAAAAAAGAATTTTTCGTAATATTTTTCTTTGCAAAATTGAAAATACGGTAAACACTTCATCAAACTATCCTTTTACATTGTTGAGGTGCTTCTTGATTATCAAAATACGGGAACAATTACCATTTGCCCTTGAAAATCTCAGGACGAGTGTTGCCGTCATGGAATGCAAATACGGATACAATTTTCATTTGCAATTGAAAATCTGATGATTTCCATAGTTTTCATGTCTTGTAATTCGTGACGGGTATCGCCGTCATTGTATGCAAATCAATTTTTCTTTAAATCAAAAGTGAACACCTATACTTTTGTCAATATTTTTAACGTCCAGCATAAAAATATGAAAGGACAATGCATGGTTTTCAAAATTATGTCAAACTGCACGTCAATAGTATGAAATTTAAAGAAAAAATACGCAATTCTTCAAAAAAAAAATTTTTTTTAATATTTTTCTTTGCAAATATGAAAAAAAACGTTTAAACTTCTTCAAACTATCATTGTTTCATTTTTGAGGTGCATCTTTAATTCAATATTACGTGCACAGTTTGGCTGCAACAGCAACTATGCCGGTCCTACCATAATGAAATCTTTTAACGCGTTTTTCTCGAAACTACTCTTTTGAATGCGGTCGACGTCATATCTTAAGTTTTAATTAATTAACTTACCTCAAACTGGGTACGATTTTTTTCTATATAACCTTCTATTCAGCCAGACTTATGTCATTTTTTTTTTTAATTAACTATTTAAAAAATATAAAAACTTTTTTAATGCGATTTTGGATATATTTTATATAGCTGTTTTAAAGTCACGCGATTTTTAGCGCATAGCTTCATGCTTAATTCACAGATTTTTTCATGCGATTTTCCGCACCGAAATGATTGGACCCATATACCGCATAAAAAAAGGTTTAAGTGTATATGTATCGATTTTTGATATGTTTTATTTATTTTTTAAGCCTCGTATTTTACGGTTTGCACCCAACTTTCCGACGCTCCTAACAGCGTTCTTCTTTATTTATCTACTTGTGTTTCTGCCTACGAACGATAAGATTCACTCAGGCTAACGGAAATGAATTGGGATATCCGCAGTTTGGCCCGCCGTTTATTGGCTGAGAAAAATCGAGGAAAATAGAGTGAATAAATTTCTATTTTTTTTATGTTATGGCGCACTTCAGTCGCTGTTGTATGACTTATAATTTAAAAAAAAAACGAAGTTTACTCGGCAATAATGGGATAAAATACTCGGTCGAGGAAAACATCACTGAGCACTTATCGCTCTGTTCTAATGGAACCACTCGGAGTGTGTTTCATTTTCGTTGCAAATTCAATTTGAGCCCATAAATAGCGTAATTTCACGCTTAATATGTTTTGAAAAACAACCACTTTGAAATTTTACCAAAAGCAAAAAAAGCATTATTCGAAGAACCATTTGTGGCATAAGTTTGTGCAGCATGTAAATCGTTCACGTCAAAGACTTTAATTATACTGAACGTTCGTAGTTTGGGGGCTTTTAAACGGTTTAAATCAGTCCGAACATTGTCGAATTAAATGGCAGACATTTAACAAGTAATAATTTATTCAATGATCAGACAACTGCCCCTGACCCAGACGCAAATGAACTGACACAAAGCAGACTTTGAAACAAACCCATTGCTGCCATTAGAAATTTGTAGGACGATTATAGCATCTGCTGAGCATAATTAAGCATCGGGATACTTCGCTCAGTCCCATAAATAATTGTGCGTGTGATGTAATTATTTATTGATGATAACATTTTGCAAGAAATGTAATCAATGAGTTGTAACATGATGATGAGATCGTTTACTTCAGCGCTAAATAATCATTTCTGTCAACACCGCATCGAGATCCCAATCATTTTCTTGGCATCCACGATCATTATAAATTATGAATGGTTTGGCTCAGATTAAATTGTCGGATATTGTGTTACTTATAAAGACGTTATACAGGGTGCGGCAGGGAAACTACCTTATTTAAAAAAAACAAACAACACAAACAGTAAATGAGATATCAATGTAATTATTTTTTCCATATTACAGAGAGATGTTTAAAGATTGTACTGATTATACAGGATGTTTAGCACATGGACCGTTTAAATATTTTAGAGGGTTAGAGGGGTATTATTCTACGTTTCACATATAAGCTTAATACCCAAAGTGTCAGGTCTGGAGACCGTGCAAGCCATGAGATAGGGTATGTTTCCAGACAAATAAATCCAGTAGTGTCAGGTCTGGAGACCGTGCGAGCCACGGAATAGGGTACATCTCCAGACAGGGAAATCCAGTGGTGTCAGATCTGGGGACCGAGCGAACCACGATATAGCGCCATTAAAAGAATTAATTTACACGACAGAGGTGCCTATAGTGTAGTACATAGAGCCAACATGTAAAACCTACTAAAATACCCCAATAGCTCCCTAAAAAATGTTGTTGGTCCATGTATAATAAAGGCATATTAATTGTTGACTAAATACTATATATACTAATACTTTGATTTTTTGACAAATTTCGACCGATTGAAAATGAATTATTCCTATGATATCATAGATGCAGCATCTATTTCTCACTAAAAATGACCTAATTGTTCGATGAATATCTAATTGCACCGATGATTCAGCACATCATCGCCTAATTTATAAGACCTTCCCATTCTAGACTTAAAGCTTTTATCGCCATTTTTACATTCTTCAACCACCTACGATACTTTATATGTTTTGGAAATATATATATTTATACGTATTTTTCATCAGTTCATTTGCCTTCGTTCCCTGATCGTAGAAAAACAGCGTGCAATAATCGATTGTTGGCTTTGAAATTATTTATATACGATGGCAAAAATAGTACTAAGCAACTTAAATGTATACGCTCGCTATCTAATGATGACAAAAATATGTGTTCCCTGAACCGTGTTTCGGTACAAACTACACCTTGGCCACGAATAACGCAGGCATATGCTTCCGTGAAGATGCCGTGTAATGCTCGCAAATCGCTCGTATAGAATGTCCATCGCGGCATGCGCTGTGTGGCACTTGTTGGTTTTAATCACACTGCCGGGTCCGTACCCGACAGTAGTGTGAGGTTATGGAGACGCTACTCATTAGCTACCACCCAGTTAGTTAAGTATTGCATGAGGATAGCAGCGATGCTTCCCTTCTGGGTCCTCCTGCATGTCATTTGTTCTCCTGGATGTTGCCTGTGTGTCTATTAGGAGGATGCTGCTATTGTTCGTCGTCTTGTACGTTCAGCATCTTCCTTCTACTGCATAGCGCATGTTGTGTATTGTAGCACGCATTCCATGCCCTAGCATCCGTTAATATTGAAGGTACCATGTTGCTAGGGGAGAGCAAAATGATTCCCAGATCCTCCCGTAGGATGTCCCTTTCGGTGCTTCATGCTGAGCAGACAAATGTCGTGTGTATACCATCGTTCGTGGTGGCTCCGCAGTGGTGGCATTCCGGGCCAGTCTTACTGCCTATTTCTTGTAGGTAGCTACCAAATAGCCGTGCCCGGTGAGGACCTGGATCAGGTGGTAGCACAATTGACCGTGCTTTCTGGCCACCCAGGTTCTCAGGTTCGGTATTAGCTTGGGTGTCCACCGATCTTAAGCGGAGTTGTCCCATCGGGACTGTCACGCCGCCATGGTGCTTTGTTTAAATCTTAACAAGCTGGTAATAGTCTGGCAACCATTTCCTCTTTCAAACCCAATGAAATTGTCGCCACACTGTCATAATGATAGTCCAGAAACACGTCTCGATCAATGCACTGTTAATCTGTGTAGATTTAATTCGCTAGATTAACAACGACATATTCCGTCTATCTTTAGGCGCAATGCTCTTACGACACATGTTGTCACGACGTCAACGAAATCTCCCATCTAGAACGGCTCAGCATTTATGACCCGTTGGTTCTGACACCATTGTAGCGTAGGAACGGGGACACATGCGGGCAGTCTCCGGGTCGCATCAATGCCACACTTTCATTTCTTTGGGAAGCATTTTCTAAAAAAATCAATACAAAAGGCTGTTGTATATGTCATGGAACTATGTATTTAAATTAGTAGCAAAATTAAGATTTTAAAATTTATTTCCATAAAGTTTAAGTACTTTGAGTCTTATATTTTGCAACCTGTCGCATTAGAGTGAAATAGAATTATTTATCACTTAAATAAGAGATAAAAGAGACGTTTTTCAAAAACATTTGCAGACAAATCAAATTTGTAGAACACTCTATTCCCTTTTAAAAGTATATTTGGATTAGAGAGTTTCTTTATCACCTGGTCTATTGTAACATTTGCTACATTGCCTTGATAGAATCTAAATGTTTGGATATTATTATCATAGAACTTAAGAAATGTGACACGGTGTGTGTGGAAATAGTCTCCTGTGTCGTTATCAGGGAACTGTTTGAATGGATTTCATTGGAATGCGGCACAAAATATAATTAAATTATGTTATTTTTCTATACACAGGGAATATTCATCTATTAAAATAAAATAAATTCATTAATAAATTAACAACCATGTAATAATATTCGAATAATCAAAAAAAAAGATTGATTGGGCAGTCAAAGCAACTATATCGCTTTGGTGACACACCAGGGAACTGTTTTTGAGCATAATAAAAAACGATTTTGATATAACAACGTTAATATAAATGGATGCTGTATACCGAGCACATGAAGTTTATGTAATTATCTTTTAAATTCAATTTTGAATACTTAATTGGCTTATCGTTTTTAGCATGTTGGGATTGATGAATCTCTCTCAAGGGTGAGATATTAATACTATTTTGCTCGTCGATGGCTTCATACATTGTTGTTATATAGTTTTGCGAATTTTCTATCAAATATAACTTGATTTTTAACCATGTGTTAATTTCGGAATGTTTTAAATGCGTAATATGTATTCGAAATGGGAATATATCTGTGCTTTCGCCTACGTATATCAAATACGAAGATAACGGCTTACACGTTTCCCGATAGCTCTCTATCAGCAATAACATCATATAGGCCTCCATTGAAGTTTATCTTTTGATGCTTTCACCCCCCAATCCATTGAGACCTACACATTTATCTAGGGGTGGTTTTCGGACCGTAAAAACTCGTCTCGTTTACGGAATTTGATCGCATGCAATACGCGCAGCGCTACTTTTATTCGGAACCGCGTCTGGCTCGGCCAATTTATCGACATTTCGTTTTAAGTCAAATCGCTTGAAATCCACAGTAATATTTCTGTAATATCGGGCAAAAAAAGGCATTCGGATCCTCAAAATCATAGTGCGGGGATGTAATTCATCGAATAGAAATGTGCTTGTATTCAAAATTTTCAGACGTTGTTATGTAAGTCGAACCGCAATTTTTCAACAGTCGAGGTTCTCGTGCATCTCGTATGGAAGTTTTTCTTCTTAAACGAACTTGAATGGCTTTTATCATTCTTCTTTGTCGTATTCTTGACTTAAATGGATGTACAAAGACAAAGGCGGGGCGGAAACCTCAAAGAAAACTTGCAAACTTCACCATGAATATAATACGTGTAAAAATTGTCCTTTTGCATGCATACTTTGAAAGTATAGGATCGTTCAAATGTGACGCTAGATGTTTATTTTTTGTAATTTTTTCTCGATTTATGTAATATTTACCGCCATCTGATTTATTTTCGTAATTAATTTAGCTAAAACTTCGGTTCATAAAGGCTAAAAATGACTGAATATGCAGTATCGATGCAGTAAACTCTTGCGAAAGCACCACTAAAATTTTGTTTCTATCTATTGGCTGGTTTAAGAATTATATCAATTTTACTAAAGTTTCTTGAATTTCTTGAGAAATCGCTAGGACTTTGGGCGATGTTTAACGCGGAATACTCGGACTGTAAATGTTAAAATTTTAAAAAAATCAATCAAATTGGACTTGAAGTGACAATCACATGTGGGGAGTGATCTATAGAGAGTATGCACGCACATGTTGCGGGCAATAAAGATAGAAGAAGATAATGAGAGCTTTTTTGTTTGACTCATTAAATTAATGTTATTTCTTTATTGATATTTTTGATGGTTTTTAATGTTTCAAACAATTAAATATCCGCTCTCATTCTTGTCCTACTTTATATGGCATTGAAATATAGTTGTTCGATCGAATAAAATGGACAAATTTCTTCCTCAAAGAGAGGGTCTTTTGTTGTTTGCGGATGTCAACCGACCGTGTTGGCACAACTATAAATCCCCGTCGGGATCATATTCCCTGTTTGACATGCTGTCATCGTTTTGTTGCGACCATCTGCTTCAATGATGACATAATCCTGGGTAAGGACTCTGCTCACTATCTCTGCCATAAATCTTGTCGCTTATGCCGAAATTGGAATGCATCGGTGTTTGGTGTCGGTACGAAGAGTCAAAAGTGGAAACGTGCAAGGGAGGAGGCGTTAACGACCCTCCGGAAGGCTTATGGATGCTCTAAGCACTGGACCGGAAGTATTCGTGTCAAGTGAAGACCACTTCTTGCGTTCGGCATCAGCGCTTTTTCCAGAAATTCTCTATTGTCAACGATAAGCTGGATATTGTAAGCCTAAGCGGATTTATCAACCCTCTTTGGGAAATTTGCTTTGATTCTGTTTATCGATTTTTAACCACTGCCAAAAAAGCGCTCTCAGAAGCGGCGATTTTTCGTCGAAATTTTGGGTGTTTTTTTCAAGCTGGATAAGAAAGAAACTAAAAATATTTTGAATTTACATTTATTTACTGGATATTTTTAATGACATTTTAAAAATAAAAAGAGGGCGTGTCCTGGTTGATACGATTTGAACCTTTTTACTAATTTAAAATATTTTTTTTAAAAAAAATCTTAATAAGCAAATATATAGCTATAGTCTCTACCTTTAAAAAAACAAATTATTATATTTTCACAAAATGGCGACGCTTTTAAAAAAGTCATTTTTTGATCTTATATTTTTACAGTTTTGATTTTTTTAACATAGTAAAAAATAAAATTTTAGCATAAATCTGCTACAAACAATAGAAAATTATATAGAAAAGATTGTTATTAAATTTGAAGTAAATCAGTTAATTAATATTTGAGATATGATGTCAACCGTGTTGAAAAAAGTAGTTTCGAGAAAAATGCGTTTAAAGATTTCATTCAGGTAGGACCTGCTTAAATGCTGCGTCACTAAAATAGCTATAACTCCGTTGATAATTAAAATTTTACAAATTTCTTTGGATGATATATTCTTAAACGCATAAACTTATAAAAAATGCAACCAAAAATAAAATCGAATTTTTCAAAATTTTAGACTGGAATATATTAATATTTAATGTTGGTACGAGTAAACACTTGAATATTACAAATTTATCTTAAATATTCCAGGCACGTGTTCCCGTCTGAGAACACAAATTGACATTTGACAGCTTCCCAGTATTAGCATTCTGTTTTTTCGATATTAGACGTATTAAAATCATAATTTTTACTGTCTGTTTTCATATAAAAATAAGTATAAACCAAATTTAATACGGTGAAAAAATAAATATTAGGGGAACCCGAAATGAATCGAATATTTCAGAGCGAGATCTGGTGATTAAGAAGGATGCAGTAACACTTCCCAGTTTAATTCCCGTATTTTATCCGGTTTTTGTCCTTAATATATTTTTGAGGCAATGATAGCACCTCATATCGTGTTGAATCCTGGAGTTAATTTCGCTATTGATTGATTTGTTATATGCGAAGATGCATCCAACTCGCTTTAAGAATACATGAATGAGTGATTTGTTTATTTATTGATTTGTTTAGGCAGATGTGGTTGCTTAGCAACACGCGCTTAGTTCGAAAGGCAGTAGTAGATCCTAGCGGTGTATTGCTGTGGGAGTGAGAGGTGAAGATGCGTGCGCTCTCCCTCACTTCGTATAGCAACTGTCGAGCCGCCGAGCACCACGGCACAGCCGAGCGCGGCCTTGGCTGACTCAGCCGAGGGCTGACATGAATGAGTGATTTGTTTATTTATTGATTTAGATGTGGTTGCTTAGCAACACGCGCTTAGTTGGAAAGCTACGCGATGTATTGCTGCGGTGCACTTCGTATAGGGACTAACGAGCCGCCGAGCATTACTAATTGGTGAGCTTAGGCGACGTCTAGGGGCAGTAACTGTCTAATCTATGTATATATATATATATATACAGTACATATATGTTTTTCAAATTGTTTTATATACCTTTTCCTACCGGTGATGTATTTACTACACCTCGGTTCTAATAATGGGAATATCGATATGAAATATAATAGATACAGGATTCAGAATTTTTGTATTCCTCCGTGATATAATTACGAATCACATTAAAGTATAATATTGCCTAATGCCTAATGCGATTTCATTGTACACATTAAATACAATATTATGAAAAAATACGATGTCGATCAATCGATTATTTGGACATAAATTTTAAATTGGGACCGGGGGTTGGGATGTCCCACAGAATTGGTACACAGTGATGAATATTACCTGCCGACGGCCGTACATAAATTATATTTTAGATGAATACGCATATCTGGATACGTTATTTTGCGCGTAGATTTCTCTCGGAATTGCCTCAAAATAACCGTAAAATTGGGTATATCCATCATGTCTTTTTATGGGTTGAAAAACACAAAAATAGTAACATTATGTGTAGACACATGGGCGAAGGCCAACAGTATGGACCGTGTACATTTCCATGGAAACCAGAACGGGAGCGGCGCGTCACCCCGGGGAGATATGAGCAATGTGTGACCAGGGATGTCCAAAAGTGGCACGGGGGCTTATTTTTACTGCTCCTCGATAAACAGCTAGTGTTTGGGATCTATTTGCTCGGTGGGGTGATCTTTTTTTCTGCGAGGGCGTCGAATTTCAACCTAATAAAAAAGGTGCTTGAAAACCCTCCATTTGAATGATGAGACCCTTTGCGTGGTTTTAATGGAATTTATCGCTGGAAATAATTTTTGCTTTTAAAATGGCATAATGAATAAATCTGTACGCATGGTTAATTATCATAAAACGTATACGTTTGTTATTAAAAATCACTTTCAATGCTTAAAAAATGGAATCATGCAACTTAAATTGTTTTGAAAGCATGCCAATATATTAGGTCTATAGTAGTAATATGATGAGTTGATGACATGCCACGAAGTGGTCTAGGTTGTTCAAAAAACATTGCACTGATGCTCACAACGAAGCAAGGAGCTGAAGACCATCAGATAATAGACAACAGACAATGATTAACTGGATTAAGGAATCATTAATGTGCGATCCCATTTTCTGCTCTGCTGTGTGGTCTGTTCTGAGTTACCCTGGAATAGCCACACAGAGAGTATCTTTCACTGATCTTTTACCCCCACGAGAAACACTAGCATCCAGGTGCCCACTTCTTATACTCCACGCTTTCCAGAGGAGATGAGATTTCCGCGAGAAAGACCAGCTTCAGACCATGTGCACTCGAAAGTGCGATGGAGGGGGAAGGACTAAGGTTAAGCTAAACTCAAGGGATGTACTTCCGCGGGTTCACTGTCACCACAAATCCAACCTTAGTTTAAAGAGGAGTGCAGGAGATGACGAACTGCAGCGTTTACCCCTTCCCCATGGTACTCGTATTGGTTCGGCAATTTGTAATACCTAGCCACGGAGACGAATCGCCGTTCGAGCAGCCTAAAACCGTTCTCCCTGTATGCCCAGGCTGTTGAGGATAGTGGTGAGCCTTTGACACTCCTTTATGGGTGCACAGCACAGAGTGATCTGTTAGCTGGGCTACCCCAGCTGCGTTTGATGTGTAGACTGACGAGGCTATTTTCGCGCACCTTCACTCCATATCATTACCCTAGGGATTCAAACGTTGCCCATGGGCATAGGGTTGGCTCCCTCCCTGGGGTTTTATGGGTGGGCATCGTGGAATCTAACACCCACCCCATGGGAGACCATTAGTCATTTCTGACAACCTTGTCCTAAAAATTTAAGAACAAGCGCAAAATGACAGCTATATGACGCTTGCCGATAGTCTCCTTGGAGATATTGTATCGTAAAACTTGGTTGAAAGAAGTTATGTGCGAGATGGGTGTTCAGAATGCTACACAATGTATTTTGCACAAGAGGGAGAATTTGAATAGATAGTGACTTAGTGGTTGTAACAAGTGCCCTCGAACTAACCACATGGAAGTGTCTCCCACTACTCTTTTAATCCCCTGAGAAACGCTACATGGAGAGTTTCCAGATGGCCAGCCTTTTCACTTTGTGCCCTCGAAAGAAGGCAATATTCCCGCAGGAACCCTGACATCAGAAAGTAGGACACAAACAGTCCCTTTTCCTCAATCTTCTTAGAACATCCACGTAATAGGGAGCTTTAACGGTCTGTCCTTGAGATACAAACTCTTTGTGGATCACATCCTCGGTGTCGAAAACACAATCAACAACGTTTTCACTTTGGATTTGCTCACCCTGACCTTCTTCGAGTTTGGAGACATCAAGGTATAAAGGAGGTTCCAATCGGACTTTGGCACTTCATAGATCTGCTTGAGCAATTCTTGAGTTTCGACAGCTTTTTTGTCGAGTTTTGTGCAAAATTTGATCGCTCAACGTTGTTAAGAAGTATCCGTATAAGGGTACACTAAATCAGCTATTCTGATTATCCTGATGCTCGCTGCAGATTGAACTTTGATGCACTGTAAAGTTAAGATTCCTTCTCATCCTATTCAATTGGTTTGAATACATTGCGACTAGTAGGGATGTGGAAAAACAATATGTTTCATGACTTTTGGGATGAAACATATTTTTGTACGAAAGTCATCCAGAAAGTAAGGCTACAAGGGCTCATGAAACCCGGAGATTTTTATTTCTAAATTGGTACACCTCAATTTCATCAAAGTTCAGTTTGCAGCGAGCATCAGGATAATCAGTATAGTTGATTTAGTGCATCCTTAGGCGTAGTGGGAGCGTGTGACGACTTCTCCTTCGGAAGAGTTTACTGTAACTGAACAAAATGGCCGGCATAAATACATGTCAGTAGCACCTCCCTCAAAAAATTTCCCGGCCCCAGAAGCCCTTATTATGTTGATAATAAAAATATCAACATGTGTATATGAGAAAAAATGTTGATCAGATGTTTCTAATTCAATTTCGCTCCGAAATTATTATTATATCTGGAGTAGTTTCCTCGAATTTTAATTAAATAGTGTGTCGGCGAAAAGGTTATCGATTGCTGCTAAAAATAAAAGAAGATTTTCTCGCACTGGAAATAGCCATCGTCGGGACAGGGCATGTCACGAAGGATCGCCACTAAGGACTACAAGTAATTTTCCAGTGGGAAGCTCAGAAATATATTGCAGACACTATACGGTCTTGTAATATTACCTCCATATGGCACTGGATTACAGAAATGCCACCTTTTTTATTTTCAATTTCAAGCCACGTGCGAAGACATTTACGGTAGTCTATTCAATTTTTCACGTCATGTAATATAATAAGACTTATCCGGAAAGGCCAGAAATAACAATACGTCCGTTGAATTGGACACATTTAATTATTGAAAAAAATATTATACAAATTTATATCGATGATATAAAATTATTTTCCATATTTAAAAGATATAAAAACAGATCATTAATTAATATATTAAAAATATAAATATTTGTGATTTTTAATGCGACATCTGTGCATAATGGTTCGATTCTTTGCTAAATATTAAAAAGAAAATGGGTGAAAATTTTGGTTGCGATATTGTCTCAATTTGCTGAAAATAATGTTTGTGAATAACGACGACAGATGCTGTTGAAAATATTTTTAAAAAAATTGTTTGAATTTTTTAAATACAAAAAATGGTTATAATATCCACAAATGAATGCCTTTATATGTTTAAATATTAATTAAAATGCTTTTTAATATTTAAATACATATTTAAGGGGATGCTTTAGTCTAGAATTTGAAAAAATCGAATTTATTTTTTGTTGCATTTTTTATAAAATTTAGATTTTTAAAAATAATTCTTCTAAAAAAATTCCAAAACAATATTTTTTTACAGAGTTAAAGCCATTTTAATAATACGGCAATAAAGCTGGTCATATACAACAAATCTTTTCATATAATATTCTATTGCTTGTGGCATATTTATATCAAAAACTTATAAAAATTTATATTTTTTTTTTATATTCTGTAAAAAAATATGTAAATTGAAAGTATTTATTGTTTCTTTTTTATCGAATTTGAAAAATATCCCCTTAAATACTAATATTGTAAAGGTAAGGGGTAAGTATCTGGAGCATGTTAACCCGGAGGCTGTCGTTATCTAAGAACAACCTTATAAGAAATGATGTGCCTACTTAAAAGAGCAATTTACATGTAAAGTTTTTTAAGCAATGCTCCTTTTCAAATTATGAAAGATCAGAAATGCTCAAAGTTAGCCACGAAGTATTAATATTTTTAAACTTTTTAATGAAACTTCACTTTAGTTTTTATTTTTTTATGGAATACATTCGAGTCCTGGATTGTTTTTTTGCAGTCAAATAGTGAACACGTAACCGAATAAATGGAGGTTTGTGAAATTTCGATTAAAATTCACAGTTGAGGAAGTCCAGCACGGAACAAAGGACCTGAATGCGTTGCATCAATGTTGAATTTGGGTCACCGCTGCGAAATTTCGTGATTGATCATAGATGAGCTTTTCAGTTCAGTGATGCTCAAACATTTTGAATTTATGCCATCGGCTCCGACGTTTGATTCTCTGTGTGTAAACAGGAAAAATCGATTCGAATACCCGGGATGACCCATTTATCAATGGATGTATTTGATTCGTTGTAAATTTCGTTAATAAGGCGTGTTTGAACATAACTCTATGATATGTTCTATGGAATTTAAGGAATTGGTGGATGTTTGTGAAGCAACAGGTTGAAATGGCATCTTAGAAATTCCTCATATTAACTCATGGCTCCACTTCATCAAATTGCATTTATTTTACCCTAGATAACTAATCATATATTCGAGTAACACCGTCACTAAATATTACGTGATGATGAGTACGCGTGAATAACCGATTTGTTTATTTAGAAAGATATTGAGTCTGTAGTCTGTGAGACTAATGATTAGTGAACTAGTGTAAAGTATTCTCAAATCATCAATTTATTTATTGTATTTTTGTTTAATATTCATCCTTGGCCTTATGTCCTTAGTGTCAGGCCTTATTGGCCCTGTGTCCTTAGTGTCAGGATTATCGAAACAGATTTTTTCCAACATTTTCCCCAATTTTTCAGCTTTAAATCATAATAAATTTTTCATTTGTAATCATTAGTTTTGGTGCTTATGATGTTTTTATTAAATTTATTAACAAAATTGATCACCTCTGCTTTGTATACACGTACGACACCTTTTTTTATTTCATGTGTAGTTGTCTGCAGTAGCATTTCTTCTTTCATTTTTGCAAAGACCTCGATTATTCTTTTAATTAGAATTTATTTTGTGCGCACCTCTGTCGTTTAAATTAACTATTTTGTGCGTCCCTAGACAAAAATCCACTGGTGTCAGGTCTGAAGACCATACGAGCCGTGGAATAGGGCACGGCATCTAAATAAAGAAATCCAATGGTGTCAGAAGGTAAAGGAATAAATCAACGCCAAAACGAATAGGATGGTGTTATGGGGTAGGATGGGTGTTATGGGGTAGGATGGGTGTTATGGGGTAGGATGGGTGCCGCACGCCTTTATCCAACTCAACAAAAATGAACGATGAAACATGGATCTAGACTTCTTAATGGCACAAAAATAGTCTTTTTTTAATATCATTAAATAATTAATTAATAAATAGAATAGTTTAAGAGAAAATTAGTAATGAAGAGAATCATATTTTATGATGTTGTATACCAAATTTTTGTTATATTGACTACATTTTTGAGTATTTTTGGGTCTACCTAATACAATAAATGTGAAGAAATATGTGTGCAAATTCAATATGTATACTAAAAAAGACCATTTGAAAGCCTATGTCTCGACACGATTATAGAACAATGGCTCGTTAAAACAAATTTATTCATAAAAATAAACTAGAAACACGAGAGAAAAAAACTAAAGAACGTTTACACTTTCGATGAAAACATTTACATCTCACTGGGCGAAATAAAAAATTGATATTTGCTCATGGTTGTTGTTTCCGTGGTTCGTGAATCACTTTTGTGTAATCAAACTGTTCGATACACGAGTACTGATGATTTAATAATTGCTGTATATTTATAAATGCTTTATAAACATATCGAAAGTATTAACACTTTTAATTGATTTAGTGATGATTTCGATTACATATCCATTTGTGATTATATCAATATTTTTATTACTATGCAATAACAAAACTTTTTTTTTATAGTATTAATAAATGTTGCTTGGCTATTGTGTATTTTTTGTTTCGAAATTGAGGCACCTGGCGTGTAGAAGGAATCCCAACGATCAGTTTGTTTGGTTCCGCGTGTTTGTCGGCCATTTTGTTCAGTCATAGTAAATTCTTCCGATGGAGAACACGCTTCCGCCGAGACTACCACGACTTAATAAAAGGTGTATCCCAAAAGTCATGAAATATACGAAAGCCAGGGTGAGCAAATACAAAGTGAAAACAATGTTGATTGTTTTCTGACCGAGGATGACAAAGAGTTTGTACCTCGAGGACAAGCTGTAAATGCTGCCTATTACGTGGATATTTTGGGAAGATTGAGGAAAAAGGACTGCTTGGATTATGACAATGTGTCCAGTCCCACAACGTGGTAACACTTCCGCAGCCACCCTACAGTCTCGAGCTAGCTCCTGCCGAATTATTTTTATTCCCGAGAATCAAAACAGCACTCAAAGAATTCTGTTACGACATCATTCAGTCTATCCAAGTGGTCTTAATCACGGAAGGGCGTACTGAGTATGGGAAAGTCTAGAAGAAAAAATGTATATTTCATAACTTTTGGGATACACCTTGTATATCAAATTGTCCCGGTCGCCCTATTTATGATTTTCAACGTAAAATTCGTCGTTGCATGCTGACTCAAATGCCGTATTCCCAGAAGCACGGGGAGCGATTTTATAAAATTAGCATTTTCATCCCTGAATTAGCATATTATTTTTAATTTCCATTGAACGGCACGCGAAATAAGTTTTGGAACAAACAGGTCGTCGCAATTATAAACAAGCGGGAGGGGGTTAAGAAAACGCGGCAAAACAACGCCCTGTTGCCCGGTAGGCCTGGCAACGGTCTCCATGGAGACGGCTTCGCGTTAAGCTCCCGGGAGCCTCGGGGGGCGTCTGGGGGCGTTGGGGCGCCCGGGGTGGTTTGGGGGCGAGAGCTACCCGAGACTCTTTGTCGCAGTGTGCCGCGCATGCGCCTCGCGCTCCTCCACACCGCACTCACACACAATCGATGCTCGTAAAACTGCTCTTTCGATATTAATTAACAAAAGGCGAGCCCAAACGCGAACAATGCCAGTGTGGGGGTGTTAAAGCGAAAGAAATCGAGACCCTCCTGGACGCGAACATAAGCCACCTATGATTAATGAATCCCTTTCACTCAACATGCTGCCACATTAAATACGCCATGAAGGATTATTTCCAATGAATGTCAAATGATCAAATCGAATTGTTTGTAGTGTGAGTGCCGCACGAACTATTTCAAACAAGTTTTCAATCATTAATGCATTGTTTATCCAATACATACATAAATATCGATTTTATTGAATTCGCTTTCAGGAAAACTCCATTTTGAATGTGTGTGTTGTCAATTTTTCTTTTACAAAGAAAATTCGCATGGGCGTCGATTTTAATTTTCGCAATGTAGACGAAGCCCAATCGCTCATAATAATGGGGACAAGGAAGGGGGCGGATTAAAAGAGGCCCCATCAACAGGCTGTTGGGTGGTGCAGATTTATCCTGCAGACGAAAACAATGCGAGCTGAAAGTCGGTGACGTCACGTGACGTTGGAAATCTGCAACAGGGCCGGAAGATGAGGTTTGGACCTGCGGTCGCCGAAACGTCACCACTGACCACCTCAATATGTGGTCTACCATGAAAGGCTTTTTATCTCTGTGTTTCATCAGAGGGGCGCTCTTTTTGTCCACGAAAAAACGTTTGACGTTTGTGACATTTCCTCACCCCCCCCCCTCCCACCTCTTATCAGATGATCATTTCACAATGTCGACCTAATGGAAAAGCTATTTTTCACGTGGCGTATTTGAGCCTGTACGAAAATACAAGTTTGCTCATTTCGAACACTGTGGATATGTTTAAAAATATTAATGGGATTTTTTATCCATTTGCCTTTTCAAACAGAAGTCACTATTTTATTCCATCCGTCATTGATACAATTTTTCTTTGCAGAATTGCAGAATTTAGCGTATTTGCAAAGAAAAAATGAGACAAAAAACAGTTTAGAATTGGAACAAACAGAACACCCGCAAGTTAACACTAAGACAATTAATAAAGTAGGACAAATATTGTCCCATGGAGATAAAATAGCACTGCAGTATAGAATACATGCGTATTCGTAGATGATTTGGCATGTACGATTAAAAAGCCGCGACGCTAGCCGTCCTACTGCGAGACTCTCGTATCGAACCGGTTTATTGAATTCGTAGCGAACATGCCTTGTTCGAATATGGATCGATAATTGCACATCAAAAAAACAAAATTCAACACTCGTACAGCACTTTACGTACAGCGTAAAGATTTAGGTTGCTATAAGATATTCCATCGACATTTTTTTTCCAAAATTGCATATATTAACCTTTTTTAGGAGTGAGTAAATTTAAAATAGATGAAGTCGTTGATGCCATAATCGCTTTACATCGATTACTTTCTGTCAGCTCCTATTAGCGTAAGACAATCTTCAATTTGATGCAGAATATATTGTAAATAAGCACTGTTGATAGCATATAAGACCACGTCATTTTTTACATAAACAATACACAAGATTCATTTGCTCCTGCTTTAGAAGGAAATAAATAAACACTGTCGATAGCACACAATATTCGGTCATTCCTTTGCATAACACGTGAAATCGAAGTCATTATTAGTCGATAAATTTGGGCTAACGATCTATACAATCGTGTGATGTATGCGAGGAAGCTTTCCGTCTCTGTCACCCATATTACGCTACGTTCTCTCTCTGTCTCTGTCTGTCTCCGAGCTCAATGTACAAGAGTGCTCTTTCTGATTAGTGGAGGGGGGATCCCAGGCCCTGGGATAGTACTCCTTTTGGGGTTAATATAGGGTTTTTCAATAAGAACTCTCAATTTTTAAATTTAAATAAAACTCCATATTTTTTCCCAGATTATTGGACCTTTGAATTTAGACTCACAATTTTAAAATAAAAATAAAACAAGATATGTATGAGATATTTATTCAATTTTATTTTTATTTAAAATGGCACCCGGCGCGTTGCTGCCACAGAAGTAATAATTCTAAAAATATCTTGTTTAATTAGGAATGATAGTATAAATACGAACAAACGTACAAACATTGATTTTTATATATAAGATCTACTGTAAGTTAATAGTACTATACCCATATTATTTGAGAAAGTGCAAACAATAAGTTGGCAAAGTTTTATCGCAATCGAATGAATGGTATGGCAGCGCATTAAATACGGACAAACAAACATTGATTTTTATATATTAGAAGACTACGCCTATGTTATTTGCGGACTCTTTAGCAATAAGTGGACGATATTTTGGACAATATTTTATGGCAAGTCGGTGGCCAGTCGACGTCGTCACCGCCCTCAAATCGCTCGTGCAGAATGTCCATCGTGGCATGCGCTGCGTGGCATGTAGCGCCTTTCTATTGGAATCAAATGACCCGCAAAATATATTTAATCTTTGGTAAATTGGCTTGTGTGGCATATTTTTGGATAATTCATTTAGCGCTAATGAAATCAGATATTGTGGTAGTTTTAAATGTGTTCCAAATGAATGACATTTCCCGTCTTTTCACAAATTTTCCGGCAATTTTCCGGGGGACACACACGCGGTATTAGCATAAAATCGCACGATCCCGGAAGCGGATGTATACACAACGAGGGATTGTCGCAGACGACGCATTCGCTTAATTTAGTATCGAATTTTCCTGAATAAAATAGCGCAAGTTCCGAGTAAAAAATTGCGCCCCTTACGGCTCCCTTGGCAACAGGACATGGCGGGCAATCTTCTACTTACCGAGAAAGGGCGTAATGGATTTTAAAATCACATAAAATGCGTATTTGTACAAGCTGAAGATGGTAGACTCGTCGGCGAGCCCTTCAAGGAGCACTCCTCTTTTTTATTACACAATATGGGATATTATATAATATCTGCGAGGCTGAGGGGGGAGGGGTGTTTGCACGCTTTGAGTGCGATCAAATATTTTTCAATTCCTTTTGACCCACTTTCTTTTTTAATTCACCCTCAATGTCAAAATGAAGCGGTCACGTGACGGCGAACTTGCGAATCTATTACAACTTTCAACGAGCTTTCATGCCGCTCGTATACTTCTGAAATCTAATACCACGAGACGTTGTACTTGTTTTTTATGATACACGCGTCTTGAAATGGTATTAATGTACAAAAAAGTCTTTTGGGTGAGAGATTTATTCAATGTGGGATAAACCAAGACTCTTCCGTGTAAAGTATTTAACACTCAGGAGCCCGCACGCGTGGCGACGCGTATGCTAACATATCATTTGAGATATTTCCATCTGTTGGCAATTTACACAATGTGAATACATATTCTAGTTTTATGACTCAATATAGTATTTTTTACAGTCCTACCTATTTTTTACAATAGCTCTACAATATTATGGTTTAAAAAGGTCCTTGTTTTGTTGGATCATAAACTTTTTAGTTTATTATTTATGTGACAAAAGCATTTCCATTTCTTTAGGAAAAATAGGAGCATTTGATCTGTTATGGTGCAGGGGGCTGTTTAATTGGATTTAAATGGAATATAGTATGTAAAAAATAGTTCTTATCAGAGAACTAACTAGAGGATTTCATAAAAACATTTCGGAGTTATATAATAAATTGTCCTGAGTAAGGAATCCAATCCCGGGATCCCAGACAATTTTAAGTGCTCATGAATCCCGGGATTAGTAAACGTAGTTCCGAAAAATTCAGGATTGAAATTTTTGTTTATTTAGTTTTTTTTATTTGACGCTTGGAAACAGTGGCGTAACTACTAATTGGCGAACTTAGGCGGCGCCTGAGGCTTACTGTCTAATATATATACAAATACATTCAATACGTATATGTTTTTCAAATTGTTACATAAATATTAACCTTTCCCTACCGGTGATGTATTTACTACACCTCGACTCTAATAATGGGAATATCGATACGAAATATAAGAGATACGGGCTTCAGAATTTTTGTGTTCCTCCGTAATATAACTACGAATCACATCAAACTATTATAATATATAAGTATTCATTTGCAGCGACCGAAATAATTAATTTGTCAGGAAATCAATAGGACAATATCCAACTTGTGAAATTTTTTTAAAAAAATAACAAAAATATTAATAGTTCATCGTTTTTTAGCCTAATTGATTCATTTATAAACGAATTATTATAAATACGTACGTATTATACTATGTGCTTTATAAATACTTCTTATTTTATTAAATTAGCATTTAAACAAAGCAATTTATGAGCGCTTTTGTAGAAACCGCGCGGGCCCTTGAGTGTTAATATATGTGGATATTCCAGTTTGGAAGTACAAATTTTTGACAATTTTTCATGTACAATAAAAAATAAACAAAAAATATAATTAGTATACATTTTTACTGGTTATTTATTGACATTTTCAGAATATACAAAAAAAAAGTTATGGGACGATAATGTATACGCGTTAAAAAAAAGATTGTATCTTGGTTGACATGATTTCAATACTTATATTCAACTAAATTATAAAAATAAAAAATGATTCTTATTAAATAAAATTATCGCTATAGTCCATACCTCAAAAAATAAAATATGTTTCATTTTCACAAAATGGCGACCATTTAAAAACATGTAATTTTTTTATTTTATTTTTTCAGTTTTAATTTTGTTTTTAATAGTTAAAAATATTTTTTTGATATAAATCTGGTACGAACGATTGAATATTATGTAATAAAAATTTGTATTAAATTTGAAGTAAATCGATTGAATAAATCTTGAGATATCATGTCAATCGTGTTTAAAAAAGTAGTTTCGTTAAAAACGCGTTTAAAGATTTAATTCTCGTAGCGCCGGCTTAGTTGCTGCCTCACTAAAATAGCTATAACTCCGTAAATAATTGAGATTTTAAAAAAATCTTTAGAGGATATATTCTTGAATGTCTAAGCTTTAAATATATGCAAAAAAATCTTAATAATAAGTTTTTGCATGATGCTGTAAGCCAAGGATTTGTTGTTGTTATGCGTGTGTTTTTCAAAGGATTGCCATATCGATTTGGGATCGAAGCAATTAGGGATGGCTTATTGGGTCCTTGCAAAGGCTCTGGCAGTTCCTGTGCAGTTCCAGAGGGTGAAGTGAGGGTCTTCCGAGGGCGTTCCCGATAGAGCCTTCAGTCGTTCGCGAGACGTCCTCCCAGACAGGAGGTCGCGCATTGCTCCGCTGGACTCTTGTTTACCAAACTTTCGTGCTGAAAAACGTAAATACTGTGCAAACAACGAATCATTGTGAAAAATTCAGAATTTATAAATCAATTTTAAATAAAACAAGTGATTTATATAAATATTCAATTGAAAAAAAATGTTCATTTTTTTCCAAATTTGATTTTTTGTTGATAATATATACACGCCATTTAAATTTATTGCTCATTTAGGATTTTCTCAATTTATTAATAGTATTATTGCTATAAGAACATCTTTTTTACGAGGCATTCTGACCAATACATCCCAAAATATCATAGATTCAGTTACGTAGTAATTTGTTGAATATAACTAAAAATAAAATGGAAGCGCCATGATCCATTTAAATTTGAAGACATTTTTGGATTCACCAATTTGTGTCCATAGTATAATAATTTTTAGGCGTTAAAAATATTTATTTTTCTTTAAAAAAAAACATAGCGACTCACCGGTGAGTCGCTGGCGCTTAAGTGTATGTCTTTATTTCATCCGTCCACCACGTCACATGTTCTTCCGATCATCATTTTAAAATTATATTATTGGATTTATCGAAAAGTCTTTGCCGATTGTTAGAATTAAATTATAGTTTTCGAGTTTTTCAATTCCTCTTTTGAAAAAATCTTCTGGTTTTGAGTTGAAATATGTACAAAAATGATTTACGACTTCATTTGCGTTTCGAATCGAATTTATCCTTTAAAGAATGTGCCAAATTAGAAAACGTTATCCCGAAAAATTCGGGATTGAAATTTTTATCTAACAGAAATCGTACACTTCACCAGCACATTGAAGGCTATTAAATCGAGACATTTTCGCCGAAATCTGGAGGCTGGAGCTAAGGCGACGCCTAGAGACAGTAAATGTCCAATTTATGTATTCATATATACAGTAAATATCAAATTGTTATATTAACCTTTCTCTACCGGTGATGTATTTACTACACTTCGACTTTAATAATGGGAATATCGATATGAAATATAATAGATACGGGCTCAGAATATTTGTATTCTTCAATTCAAATTCCTCAGTTCAATCGCTAATCGAAAAACAGCAGTATATAATGCCAAATGTCATGTCGTGTGATGTTAAAAAAAAGCTTACGGAGATGTTATTTTCACTTTGTCTGGACTGGAACTAGTTTAGTTCCCTCAAATTCAAATTTTGAGTCATTTTCCGCCATAATCGGAACAATTTTAAGTCTTGGGTCCGACCGCTCGTCTTGGCCGCGGGAAGTTTTGATTTTACCGATCTCGTAATCGTAGTCTTTTTTTTGTTGTTTGATTCCGTTTAAATTAGTAAAATATTCATATCAAATATCCTATCTGTGATCAGATATCATTTCCAGCATGCATATTGAACCACTTTTTCAAAAGCAGCCCCCAAATCGAAAGAATTTTTATGGTCCACCTGATATACGTCGTCTGCGGCGTCGTTCGTATGACAAAAGCATTCCTCCGGTATTAGACGAATTGGGACGGAAAAAATACGATACGCATTCCAATAAAAACCATGTTGGCGCACAAGAACACGACAAAATGGAAGACAAATAGAACGAAAATGTAGACGGGCGATTTTGAAAATTCGGCTCAATTTTTCATCCGGCCAAGGAATCGCTGTAAAATTACACGACTTAGCAGCGAAATTGGCACACGTCATTCCTGCCGACGCCAAAATCTGGCGATAGCATCGCGCTCCAGAAATACGCCTTTTATGCGATCATTACAAGGGGTGAGAATGGAATCAAAGAAATTCTGGAAATTCTGGTGTTTCTTCGGGACGAGGAGGAAGCTTCGTCGGCAATCAATCATAGATGGCGCTGCAAACGGGGCGCCCCGGGTTCGAACCCGGTGTTGAGATGAACGATAAGGCTGTCGCATCAATAAGACTTTCTTCGTGTCCATCAATCACCCTTCAAGCACTTTGCGGAAAAAGAATTTACGGAGGAAACCAGCAATTGTTTAATGGATGGGATTATTGTTTCCGGAAGGAAAGTATACACAACACTCTTTCCTCTTAAATTCGTGATAAATGATAGCAATCTATGGAACTTTCAGCTAGTAAAGGGTCATCAAAATATGAAGCCTCAATTCAATTTGCCCAAAATGAACACCAAATTGATTTTTTCCACATTTTTTTTGATATAATATTTTTGATTTTCTATAATCATAAAAAAATCTCGCATGCAGATTGTTTATTTCCAATAAAAATAGCATTACAATGTAAATTACTTGCTGATTAGTAAAAAAAATGGCATGTACGATGAATATACCGTGACTCTAACCGTCCTACCGCGAGACTCTTTTATCGAACCAACTTTTTGAAATCGTAATGGGACGTACCTTTTGCGATTGTCGATCAATAATGGCATATAAAAATAGCAGAATTTGACACCCTTGGAATATTCTACGGACACAAGGCGGATATTACGAGACTCCAATAATTTTTTTCTCATAATATTGGGCCCTTCAATAAAGACGTCCAATCTTTAAATGTAAATAAAACAATTTTTATATAAGATATTTATGCAATTTTATTTTTATTTGAAATAATATTTTATGGCAATAAATATAAAATCGTTCAAATATCCGCTGCGGTTTTGCATATTTGGCACGTATACGGTCGTTATAGTTTTCGATGACTTTGTCGCATCAAAATTTGATCATTTGTACACGTTTTTCAGCACTAATCCACGATAATTTGTCATATTTTACTAAATAATTTACGATTTGGCCGCTAATGTCTAACAAATTTTAATCGTCTCTATTGAATGATCCTGCATATGTAAAGTGACCAATACACAATCACAATCAATGATGAGTTCTAATAATTTGCTTTGTTATATCGAATACAAAGCCATATAATACTTGAGCATCACAAATGACCCTAAGCTTGAATCGTTACATGTTGTAATTAGTCTAGGATCACCATTAAGTTCTATCTGCTGTCAATCTTCAACGGATGCGCCCATTAGCATTTATATCGATTATGTCCTATTTGACCAGATTTAAAATTGACAATTTAAGTTTGGGCGCTGCTTTTGATGAGCTCTGTCGTATGAATTTGAAAATTGGCAAATTTTCTGGGGGCGGTTTCAATAAATTTAAATAATTCGAGAACTCGCCGAGAATCATTTGATCGTAGATCTCGGTCTAACCTTTGTGGATTTTCTCGTGTCATTTAAATACAGAATGGCCCGAAGTTTATGAATATGCTTTTCGGGAAGCTTTTGATCTCGCAAATCTCTAATATTATACGAATTTCTCCCAATTCCCCGAAGGCATTAATCGCGGGATATTTTTGTCGTTCGGGAACGAGCTTATTATTTGAACAAATCTAAGCAAAGGACAATACACCATAATTAAAATATCCACCCCGTCGGATCGGATTCCATGTTGATCTTGTCATTGTTTGCCAGTGCAAAAATGTCAAATGTCTCCCCGAAGAAAGATAGACAAGGGGCTCGTTAATGGACGTGTCGTGTCCTAATGATTAATGTCGAATGTGCATGTCTTGTTTCTGGAAATTCTTGGATTTAAGCATTATTCTTTCAATAGAAACAATCTAATTTTAAATACGTCGTTCCTTGAAATCTTTATAGAAACAAGACTGCTTATTTCAACTTTAATAGATTGAAAAAAGTTTGACGTGGATCCAAAAAAGCAAACATTAATCAGAAGAATCATGTTGTTTGTATAAAAAGCATATATATTATCTTTGTATGTTTGCAATTTATTTATTAAATGCTTAATTAATTTAATTCCTTCTCTGATATGTTCATTTTATATTAGGGATATCGAAAAGTATTCGCGTATTTTAAGACCTTATGTTTGGGTTCAATTTATGTCCGGACACAGTGATGGAGACATCTTTTTCTGTCATTTTTTTGTTGGACATTATTAGGACAAGGTTTTGTGAATAAGAAGGATGCGTTATTGATCGTGTTCGGTAAAGATGTGCGGTACCCATCCTACTCAAAAGCACCCATCCTATTCGTTTTGCCAATGAATTAACAAAGCGCGTTAAGAATCAATCTGAACATTTTATCCTTAACGATAATAAATGCACAGACATAATGTTAAACAACACTTCTACAAATAAAATAGCTTCCAAAGATATTTCCGTTACTGTGTTCGGACATAAACTGCGCTCAAACATAAGGTCTCACAATACGCGAATACTTTTCGATATCCCTAATATATGGAATAAAATATATTGTAAAAATGTAATTTGGGGATAATCACTTAATAATTTCGGATTGGAGTGGTTTAAAATTTTAACAAAAACGTATAAAACAATCGATATAATTTGTTGTGAGTGGAGCTTGGGGGTTTTAAATTATTCGGAATATAAAGGAGGACGCTATTCATGGAATATTTTCTCATCTATGTTAAAAATCCCAGTGGAATCGTCCTGGAAGATGAAAATTGGAGCATCGTATTTAGTCGTTGCTTCCTTGCGACACGAACAAAACCCAAACCGCTGATGTCGGAAGGACGAATTCCATATTTCCGCGTCTCCGAGGACCTTTTCAAGATTGAATTTTGAGTGCATTCAGCAAATTAACAAGGGTCTGCTAATGCTCTAATTAAGCATCTTGAAGTGTCATATACATTTTGAATATTAGGGGTATCGAAAAGTATTAGCGTATTTAGAGTATAAAGAGTTCAAATGTATTAAATTTCTATTTCAGCTGCATCTTTGAATAATTTTCAACACCCATGCTATTCATTTGCAGATAAGCGTTTAACAATAGTTCTACAAATTGAACAACTTTTTTTTGTGCCAAGGGCGGAATCTTCAAAAGACACCACCATTTCTGTGGTAGTGTGGGATTTTTACTACTTTACTATTGCACAAGAGTGGCAGCGATGTGTCCCTCCCAGGCTCTCCATTTGTCTCTTTCCGATGTCATTCTTCTGGTATTGTTTGGCATCTTATACATTCAGCATCCTCCTTCCACCGCATAGCGCACGTCGTGTATTTACACCATGCATTCCATGCCCTAGCATCCGATAATATTGAAGGTACCATGTTTAGGGGAGAGAGAGCTGATTTCCAGCTCCTCCCGTAGGATGTTCCTTTCGTGCTTCATGCTGGGCAGGCAAATGTCATGCGTGCAGCATCGTCGTACTCCGCTTCGGTCTCTTTGCCTATTTTGTGTAGGTAGCTACCAAAACAACCGTGCCCGGTGAGGACCTGGGTCAGTGGTAGCACAGTTGGCCACACTTTCTGGTTACCCAGGTTCGGTATTAGTTCGTGCGTCCACCGACCTTTAGCGGAGTTGTCCCATCGGGACTGCCACGACGCCATGGTCCTAGGCTTAGCGTTATTCTTGTCTTCGCCTTTCTGTATTGCATGTCTCTCGTAAGCGAGCAGGTCAATTGGCGGTATGGCAGTCAGTGCCAGGACGGCATCTTCCGACACTGTGCGGTATGCAGCAGTCACTCTGATTCTCTGGAATCTGGCTATGTTGAGCCTGGCCCTTTGAAATTGTAGTGCCTCGGCCCATATCGGCGCGCCCTACAACAGTACCGATTACACTATCTCGTTGTAGAGTCACCTCCTGTTTGTTTTTGAGCCATCAATGTTGGGCATTAACCTGGCCAGATTCTTCGCGATGCTGGCCGCCTTCGCTGCTGCTTTCTCCGTGTGGGTGACAAATCGGAGCTTGTCATCAATCTCCACCCCCAAACACCGAATGGATCTTGATTATTTAATCTCACAACCCCCGATTGTCATGAGTGAAGGCGAAAGCTTCCTTTTTTTAGCGCGAGGAAGGGAAATGTATTAAACACACATACCGGGCCCGTACCTGGTAGTAGTGTGGGAATCCGGATTATCTATATATATAAAAATCAATGTCTCGCGTCCGGATATTTGTTTGTTTGTTGTCGCGATTTTTGTCCGCTCGGCCACATTCGGCCGCGTTCGGCGGCGGCCGGCTCGGCGGCAGGCCGTGCTCGGCGGCTCGCCAGTCGCTATACAAAGTGAGGGAGAGCGCACGCATCTTACCTCTCACTCCCACACCAATACATCGCGTAGCTTTCCAACTAAGCGCGTGTTGCTAAGCAACCACATCCAAATCAATAAATAAACAAATCACTCATTCATGTATTCTAAAAGCGAGTTGGATGCATCTTCACACATAACAAATCAATCAATAGGTGTGGCATTGCAACGCATGCCGGGTATTCGCTAGTGTTTAAATAAAAAAATGAATCTAGAATGAACGCAAATCCGATTGGCAGTATCCCTTCGATTCTGTCTTACCCTTTGTTGGCTCCCTCTCTCAAGGCGGCTTTCCGCCTCATCCTCTCGTCACATTCCTTAGAGGTAATCACTTCAGCGGCAAATTTTCCCTATGCCGTCCATTCTTCAATACTTCTAAGCATCAAGTTCATCATCTTTCTGTAAAAACTGTAAGTTTCTCTCGAAAATGTATAAATAAATCTCTGTTTTACAGATGCTTCCTTCCCCTATTGTGTCGCAATGGGCCTTTCGCTCTGTCTCCCATGCCTTTAAATAGGCTCCAAAGCAGCCGTGCCCACTGAGGAACTGAGTCAAATGGTAGCTCAGACTTGTCGCCTTTCGCTTCACCTCCTTATATCGGGCAGTAGTGTGAGACGAAAGCTTCCTGTGTCTTATGAAAAAGAGGGCCTCCCGTTTTTTGGACAGCGAGCTCTAGATCAGCTCCTGTTAGCCACTTCTTGGCCTTCCTTAGCGCGTCCTCGCAGGTCGTTCGTAGGATCTCCTTGGATTTTGGCGGTGACTAGGATGGCAACGTCATCAACGAAGGTGACCATTTTGGCTCCGTCCATTAGCAGCATCCTCAGTAGTCCGTGGTACATTATGTTTCACAGGGCGGATCTAAGCACCGACCCCTGTGGAACACCTGCTGTCACTGGTTTTTCTTTTCTCTCCCCGTCGGCGTTTTCGTAGATAAGAGTTCAGGTAGCTCTCTATCATTCTGGTGAGGTATGATAGAGTGTTGATTTTGTGTGTCTACTGACTTTTATGCTGCCACACCACGCCTTTTTCACCGTGTCTACAACTTGAGCGATGGCGTTAATTGTGGAGTGGCCTACACGGAAGCCGTACTGCTGTGGGGAGAGTCCCGTTTCAATGTACTGCTGGAGTTGCTGGAGGATAAGTCTCTCCAGTAAATTCCCCAACCCATCCAGCATGCACAACGGTCTGTACGCTGACGGACCCGGAATTGTTCCCTTTGGGGTTGAGAACCAGCTTCTGTTTTTTCCATGGTACAAGATCCCTCCCGCTAGATAGGTGTTAAGATAAACAACTTACATGGATGTGTCCCTCACTGTGATCGGACATAAATCGAGTTCAAACATAAGGACTTATAATGAATAATATAAAATGAATACGATATCGTAACAATATGAAAAAAAATATTTTTACACCATAATCAATTATGATAGTTTGGGAATCCACAGTACACATGTAAATTTAATCCACGGCTTGAATCCGAATCCTGATGATGTCCGTCTCTCGCCCACCAATAAATCACCAGAAGGGTTGAATGCGGTTAATAGCTATTTGCCAATTCTGAAATCCGTTTCAAATTTTAGCATTCGAAATAGACATGATATTCCAAAAGCCATGAAAAATGGTTCTTGCGTGAATAATTAATACCGCGAATTTATGAGCCGAAAATGTTTTTAAAAATTCGCTTGGGTTGAATTATTTTGTGGGATGCGCAAAAATTGGCATTGTGATGAATACGATCTGTAGTGGAATTTGGCACTTAAAAATTATCATCGCCGAGGGGATTATAAAGCTTTTGAAATTCTGATTTTTGTTGTGGAAGACAATGTAGAAGACAATCTCCTTGTTGTGAAACTATTGACCGCTAAATAAAATAAATGGACTTTTATGCAGCGAAATGCTCTTGCGTGGAACTCTCGGAATTCTGAATATTTTAGCGAGTTTATCATATCTCCCAGTATACTAAGGTCACTCCATTGGGGATGACCTAAATTTGTTCCATTATATATATTTTTTTCCTTGAAATAATAGCGTTTCATTAAAATTACCAATGAAGAATTGTTCTTGCTTGACTTCTGGCAGTGTAAAATAATATTTCCCGTGGGTTCAATTTATTCATAATAATTACTCAGCTTGACTATGGCGATTCCTTAAAGAATTTCCATCACACGGTTTTATTAAATTTTTGCATTATAAATTCATCCTTCCCGTCAAAGTATTTTATATAATTAATGCGGATTTAAGAGTCTTTCAAAAAGGATGCTCAATTTTTAAATGTAAATAAAACAAGTTGTATCTAAGATATGTATTTAATTTTCCAAATTTCAGGTACAGTTAATGACTTAATAAAATACTTTTTAAAAGTGGATGCCCTGATAAACATGTCGTTTTGGGGGTGGAAGAAACATTATTTTTACATTTGGATGTTCTAAATGTGGGTTAATTTTTTTTAATGCGAATTCGCATAAAAAAAGTTTTGTGCTCTATAGAAAAATGAAGTATAGGTTCAATTATTTTTGACTAAATGATTTTAAAAAAATATTTCTATAATAAATTTGTAGCTTTCATAGATCTTAGATAAGTAAGCGACCCTTATTCCAATTTTTACATCGGCAATAATTATTTCAAATGCGATTAGTATAAATAAAACTGATTATCTGGACTAATAACCATTTTGGCCTTATTTCAACCCTGAAAGTGCGCTTAGTAACTATGCGATTTCATCTATATAGCATGATTACAGTTAATTTCCAACTATTTTTAAATTATTTATATGCAAAAAAATACTCAATTAGTATTATTCCATCAAAAGCAATAAGCAAACTCGATGTTCTTTGTAATAAATACTCGTTGTGACTTCATTACTGTCTGTTCTATTGCTTTTCTTTAGGGTTTGCTAATGTCTTCTGTCACAAAAAAAAGATAAATCTCTAACCGAAGAATACTCGAATGCGATAGTACGACCATTTAATTTCGCAACAAAAAATTCTCGATCAAAACGGAATATAAGGGAGGACGCCATTAGACGTGACCCAAATGCGTTGCCTTTTTATGTCGCTCAAAATGCGTCAAGGTTTGGCTCTATCAGATCCAGAAAAAAATCCACCCCGAATGAAAACAGCGAAGAACGATCCACTTCCAGGATCTGATGATCCTCATCTAGCTTTGGGGGGGTGGAGATGCATCGAAAGAGGCGGAAATTGCCTCCGTATTTTGCAGGCCTGTTTGCTTCCATTGCGGACAAATCTATTTTGAAGAAGCGCGTCGATTTAAATTTCATTGGCTTTCTTGCAAGATGGAGACATTTATCGGCGTCGATTTTGGCCCATCTGTCAATAAATGTTTCTATTACCTCCCGTCAATGAAGTGGGTCTGGCTGGACCCTCATACATTTTGTGTGGAAATGATTTTCTAACGATTTTTTTCAAATTCATAACAATACAAAACTTATCATTCATTTATGCTGTTGATAAATTGGCTCTTCATATTTGTTACATATATTCAACCTTCTATAACGTCGACATAGGGAACACGCTATATAATAAAAACGTTATAGAAAGTTGGGCATCCATACAAAATTTGGGCTTAGGTTAGGAAAAGACGCTATAGAAAATCACTGACCATTATCAACATTGTTTTCCTATACAACTGATTCGTTAAAATTCAAAGTTCTCTACTTTAAATCCTTATAAAGTACTAGTGATTACCCGGCATGCGTTGCAATGCCACATCTCGCATAACAAACTGCGTACACAAACAATATTTTTACTATGCTTATGTTATTTCGACAAGTGTAAACAATAAGTTGACAAAGTTTTATCGCAATCGAATTAACGGTATGGCAGCGCATTGAATACGGACAAACAAACATTGTTTTTTATATATTAGACTATGCCTATGTTACTCGCGCAATTCTTAGTAATAAATGGACAGTTTTATTGCAATCTAATGAACGGTATGGCAGCGCATTACATAGGAACAAACAGATATTATTTTTTATATATTAGATGTATAATGCCAATGCTGCTATATCCAACATATTGTATAAAAAAAACCTGTCATATTTCCGGTACACAAAAGAACAGTTTTCAAGCTAGTAAAGTAAGCTAGTACCAATTATCCAGCAAATCTAGCTTTGTATAAACAGAGCTAGCTTAGTTTTTAAGCATTTTTTTTAAGTTAAAAAACGGAATTTGAAATACCACCATCCCAGCTTACCAGCACTTGCTTGCTCTATCAGCTTGAAAACTAGCCTAGTGTTCACTGGGCCATTTGTATATATATATACTACCCAAGCATCTGTTCCATAACGTCAACACATCGCTTGTTGTAAAATAACATTACCTGTGGCTTTCGAATTTCTCCAAAACTTGGGTATTATAATGGACAAGACGACAGACATCAGACCCCTTTTCTGCGCTGTTGTATGGTCTGTTCTGGGTTACCCCGGACTAGCCACACAATGAGTGTCTTCCATTGATCCTTTAGCCCCACGATAAACGCTGCGCGCGAAGCGTTCAAGTGCCCTTTTGCTCCACGGCCTCCAGAAGAGTTGAGGTTTCCGCTGGAAAGACCAGCTTCGAACCATGTGCATCCGAAGGTGCGATGGAGGAGGAAGGACTAAGGTTAAGCTAAATTCAAGGGATCAGACGACAGACTGCAGGAGATACCCCTTCTTCGTGGTACTCGAATCGATTCGATCATTCTTACTAGCCACGGAGACGAGTTGCCATTCGAACAGCCTGAAACCGTTCTCCCCTGTTTGCCTAGGCTGTTTAGGATAGTGGTGAGCCTTTGAAACAGTCTTCATCAACTACTGTAATCAACTGTTTCACACATCCCTTTATGGGTACACAGCACAGGGTGACCTGCGCACCCAATTCATGTTAGCTGGGCTAACACAGCAGCGTTTGATGAACAAACCTACGAAGTGACTTTCGTGCACCTTTACTCCACATTATTACCCCAGTGGTTCAACCGTTGCTCACGGGCGTAGGGTTGGCTCCCCCCTGGGGTTTTATAGGTAGGCATCGTGGAGTCTAAAACCCATCTTGATTATAATGGCAGTTGATAATGTGATAACAGGTTTTGATTTTTTTCTTGAATTCTATGAAAAAAAATCTGGGTCTGACGAGACCTCTTTCATTGATTTTATGTGTACAAATAGATAGATCCCGAATATGTTTTTTAAATTCTAAATTCTGCAAAAACCTTCAATGGACAAAGTCAGTGAGATTTGATAGGATCTTTATATATACAATAGTTACTGTAAAACAAAAATTATCACACCCTTAATTTGTATTAAAGCGTCGCCTTCTTTGCACAACACTTTAAAACTGACTTTCAAACATCCCCTTTATCACATTCGCATCTTTCATAAGCGATCGAATAGATTCGAAATACCTTCTATATCATAACAGCGCCATTCCATCTTTTATCCGGGACACATGCTCGCAAAGTCGGCCTCTATTTTCAGAAACAATATTGATATTGTTTGACCGGGACGACATCTGCTCTTAAAGAGTTTACAGAAGCATCGGCTGAGATTTTGGCGTTTGTTGACCATAACGACAGTCGGAAAGAAGCATTCTCAAATATTTACGCAAAGAAAGAAAAACATTCGAACCAATCAAAGTGAGCTAAAACAAACAATGCCCGGAATTCTTTGAATGCTTTCATAACGTGCGATGATTCCTCTGCGGATCGGGAGGATATCGTCTTCAAAACATCTAAATGATGATATCAATCCGCGAAGGAAGACATTTGTTCTGGCGAATCAAAACGTCTGAAAATAGCCCACAACGTCTGTTATAATAAAGCTAAAAATCCAATAAAACTCTGCAATATAGATGCTGATTTTTCATCGCGATTATGATCTAAAATATATTTTATCTTCATATTTTAGATATTTTTGAGGTGCCTGAAGATCATCGAAGTCTATTGTATACATGCGAAGATTGATCATTGATAATATCGATGCATTTATATCAAATTATATGAGAGTCATCCAGAAAGTAAGGTTACATTTTTTTAAAAATGTATTTTGGATTCTGGAGTATAGTGACATTCCCACTTTTCATCTCTCGTCACGATAAAAATCAATATGTGCCTGTCTGTCTGTCCAAAATTTGCTAAACAAAGCCTTTTGTCAACTATGCCGAGAGGCGATAATGCTATTAATCTAATGTCAGTCCAAGCACTCGGCTGCGTCAGCCAAGGCCACGTTCGGCCACGCCGTGGTGCTCGGCGGCTCGACAGTAGCTATACGAAGCGAGGGAGAGCGCACGCATCCTCACCTCTCACTCCCACACCAATACATCGCGTAGCTTTCCAACTAAGCGCGTGTTGCTAAGCAACCACATCCAAATCAATAAATAAACAAATCACTCATTAATGTATTCTAAAAGCCAGTCGAAAGCATCTTCACACATAACAAATCAATCAATAGCGAAATAAACTCCAAGATTCAACACGATATGAGGTGCTATCATTGCTTTAAAATAAATAAAGGACGAATACGAACGACGAGATGAATTCGGGTATTCCGCGCTAAAATTCATGAAACTCTACTTCCATCGTAATATTGATATAATTCTTAAACCAGCTAATAGATTGAAACAAAAATTTAGTGGTGTAAAAGAGCTTATTGCACCGATATATTACTGATTAGATAATTACTGCCCGGCAACGTCATATGCATCGCCTAAGCTTGCCAATTAGTAGTTACGACACTGTTTCCAAGCGTTCAGATTTCGGCGGGAATGTCTCGATTTAGTAGGCTAGGTGAGGAGTACGATTTTTGTTTCGGGATTACGTTTACTAATAATAATTAAACTAACGAAAAAAATCAATAAAACATTCCAATTCCTAGAATTCTGCACACACAGTGTTTGACAGATCAGATTCCGACTGATATGCTATTCGAATTGAAACGTGTGCAGTTTCCGGTGTGAGCTTTAACGAATAATAGAAACACACAGGGTATGCGTGCATGCTTCTCACATGGACAGCTGTATGCGGGCTGCTCACACTCATATCATCACTTTCTAGATGATTTTTACTTTAATCAAATTCATTTATATTGAAAGAACCCAAAAGTATTATTATTGAATACATTTTTTATAATAAGTTTCTGGCTTAGAAGCAAAAAACGATTTTTAATGCATTTTTGAATCTTTTTTTCTCAGAGTGAGGTTCTCAGGGAAGTATGCGGTATTGGTTGAATTCGGTGAAAACGTTCCATACCCATCCTACCCCATAACATCCATCCTATTCATTTTAAATATGTGCACGGTTGTCCATGGGAATCCCATTTTTTTGCAATAACTTCTCAAATGCATCCTGCTTCAACCTCAATAAAATCATCTTTAAGTGTTTTACTGACTTTTGGCTCTGGCTCTTTTTTTTTAGGGAAAAACGCTCCCCAGTAATATTTTGTATTTTCATTGCGAAATCAATTGGTAAATTATTGGTTCATATTTAAAATGGACAATTGATGTATAATCCAACTATTAAGGGGGAGTTTGTCATCTTAATGACTTTTTCAAGAATTTTTTTCTCATAATAAAATTATTTAAACAATTTCAAATTAATGATACATAAAAGAGTAGGTTTCAAGGTAATACATACAATTTTTAAAAAAATACGATATCTCAAGTTGGATCATTCAAGCAGGGGTAACTTCAAGTGGCTATAACAGCGATATTTATCATTAATATTTTTTTAAAAAAAAATAATTTTGGAACTTAGATAAGATATTTTGCCTAATCCAAGCAATTTTCTGGGTATGAAACGGTTCATATAATCCTTTTTATTGATGAAATCCAAACATTTCCCTAATGATTGGTCCTCTCTAATGACAAATCTGGTTGTGATCGTTCTAATTATTCCTGGAATAATTTTTGCCTTCGATTTTTTTTAATAGGGTCCCAAATTTGTGGCGTGTTCCCATCCATAAAAACATGTGGCAGCGATAAAAACTCAAATTTATACCGACATAACAATAAAAATCTGGGCGATAACTCTCGAGCGCTCTCCGTTCGGGATTTTCCCTCATCACGAAAAGTATGCAAAGTTGACCCTGAAAGAAAATGCGTTCAATATTTTCTTGGAGGAATGTTTTGTTTGCGTTTCAATTCCACACTGACCCCGAAGTCTTTGTGTTGGATCTGTGTTTAACCCTTTGAATGCGTAACGAAGTTCGAAACGCCTCTCCCACCCTTATTTCCCCCTCGGGGACGACTTTAAGAAATATCTATTGCGATATTTTACTTTGTGCCGTTTTCGTTATATCCATGAATTTTAATATTAGACATACGCTTCTGAGAAATAGGTCTAGTGTAGGGATGTGCCTCTGAAGCCCTTGTAAAGAGATGACGATAAAAAAACGCGAGCTCATCGTAATTGATGAGCTATTTTATTTATTTTAAGGGTTGATTAATAATGAAACTTATAGTATCAAGGGCGAACTGAAGAATGCCAGTGATAAACTATGGCATTAGATAAATTGTGCGATTCGGGGAAAGTCCTCCCGGGTCTGAATCGTAATGTTTGGGACAACGGGACACACTTGAAATTTTAACTACCCCTAGTGATGCGAATTTAGTGCGTAATTTAGTATCATTAGTACAGAGCGAGTGTAATAAACAGGATCTTCAGGATGAATACCGTACAGAGTACGGGCGGCGGACATGGAGGGTCCATGAAAAAGGATCGACAGGACGAGGTTTGACAATTTGCATTATATTTGATCTTATATTTGCTATAGCGCTTTGAATAATCGATTGAATATAATATTTTCACATTTTTTGGTTTTTCGCCAATAAACTACGGGCATGGTAAGATTTCTTTCATTTCGTGTCTACAAGGCGTTATTTATGGGGTTCCATCAAGGGCTGTCATGTGGAATACAAATGTGATTGGCACTAATACATACATAAAGATGACATATCATTCGTCATCCGAAAACATCCCCCATTTACAGAATCCATTTTGTTAAAAAAATAATATGTAAAATTTGCGTGTCGATACAAAAATAAAACTTGTTCAGCCTCCATAAAATAATGTTTCGGATTGATTATTGATTTTAATAAATTGGAAATTATTAACATCCAATAATACTGAATGTGCGTATGAAATATTAACACATTGACTGCGGGGCATGCGCATTCCGCATCCCGATATCAATAAAAATGATCGCACGCGTACCCCAAAAAACTGATGTCTTGACTTCAGATGGAACTGTCTTCGCTTTCTTTGGAGGCGATTTTTCTTTTTAAGTCCATTGTTTTGACCCTTCTTTTGTCTTTCTGAATTACTTAACTTGACAGATACTCACAAGGTACGGGCGGCTTATGGCTTCGTTTTTCAGGCTTGAAATTTCCCTGATCTCGTAGTATTCATGCGGAAATTCGTTCATGAACGCAAATCATGTTCTGTATCAGCGGTCTGAAAGGCGGACCGCTTGGGCACACACGCTCTTTTATAGCCACTCCCTCCTCTTTTAGGTCTTTTTGCGACATTTTTGGGGGGAAAATGCATACCCAAGGCTTTTTATGATATCAACGGTCACGAAGACCTTCAGTAATATATATTTAGCTATTTTACCCTAATTAATTTTTGTCTAATTCCAATTCACAATATACATCTGGGATTATTTAGGGCCATGCGAGCCCGCTCAACAGCAGTAGCAAAATCATGATCGCGATCTCATTGGCGCAAGCCATTTATTTTTATTAGCCGCTGAGGATGCTTCCATGGTCATAAGAGTCATAGAATGCCTCGGGTATGCATTTTTTGCCAAAAATACGACAAAAAGTCCTGAAAGTCTTAAAAAAGGTGGTAGTGGTCACAAGGTCTGTGTGCACAACCGGTCCGCCTTGCAGATCGCTGACATTTTGAATGAGCGCCTCACGATCTGACGCCATGCCCCCGGACATCTTCACAAAACATGGTCTGCATCCATGACCGGGTCGCCGCATGGACACTACGAAATCTGGGAAAAACCAAATGAAAAGAGCGAATCCACGGGAAATATCGTGAGGACCACCACTCCTGCCACATTAGATCTCCAGCTCCAGTGACAGGACGCCCGCCAGCGTCGGCAGACAGTCGGTTGATGCCGTGATAAAAGAATCAGAGACGACTGCTGACCCTGCAGTAGAGTTCTTCACGCCAACAAGATGCCGAATATATGCGCCCATGCATCCGCTGCGTACGCTGCAGTGCTAAGGAAGATCCCCTTATAAGCTAATATAAGGGGGCGGGCTCTGATGCCCCTTCACCACACAGCGAGCCCCTTCACCACATAGTCGTCCCTTAAGGATAATACCCTGGTATTTGGAAGCCGAGAAAGTTAATTTATGCATGTGGCTCCAGTTGCAGATTGCCTTCATGGCGTGGCTCGCCAGAGCTTCAGTGAACCGGTCATCAGTGTATGCAAACGACTCACACCCCGCCAGGAGTTTCAGCCCGAAGATGTCGTCTCGCAGGACTGGCCCCAGGACAGAGCCCTTAGGGCAACCAATATACATCTATATATCTTAGCTGGTTAATTGGTTTCAGTTTTCAATAATTTAGATAACCTAGCTTGTTTTGTCCTAAAGTTTAGAGCGCAAGTAGCCATTCGAAGTTGAGAATGAGCGCGACCTCTTATTTATTGTTATGAAACATCGCCAAGCCCTCGATCCTTACAGCGTTGTTTTTGTTCCATTGTGAGCAAACGCGGCACCCATCTTGCGCACAGCTTTCTCATGTTCAAATTTTAAGTCAATATGCGATGTGTAGGACTTTTTGAAATGATGAACGTTTAAATTCTGCAACCCAATATTTTACCGTTTCCCCCAGAGTAGAATCTAGCTGGTTTTTTGACAATTTTTGTAAAAAAAATGTTTTCACGATTTCGCAGTGAAATGCTCCCTGTAGCCAATGTGTTAACGTTGATGTGTTCAGGAATATAAATTAATGCAAACAAATGCTAATTAGTATTAGTAATAAATTTGCATTGAAGAATTTTAATTCAGATGGAATTAATTCAAAATAAACAACCTTGCATCAATCAATTCATTTTATATATTTTTTAATATAGGTCGAATTTTAACCCTCATCCATAAACATATTTATTTTTTCCCAAATAAAATTCCTTCCTTTATATACAAGGTATGATTTTCTTGTCCTGGACTACGTTTTGAATGGTGTCCGATGGCGCGATGTGCTAAATTGCCGATGCTATCGGCCTCTTTGACACGCAAGGGCGCAGTCCTCCCAATGGACCTTATTTTCGGCGTCGTTTTGGACACTGCTCAAAATTGGCCACTAGATCATGTGTCGCTACAAAGGGACCTTCTCCAGGATTTACTCGTAAAAATAAATCAGGGTCCTTTTTACAGCGCCCGTGTCACTTACGCAGGAACCCGCAGGCAGATTAGAACATTTCTCTCTGCGATAAAATTAATGCTGTGTGTTCCCTTTGTTTACCGGATTCGCACGTTTTTGGATCCCAATTTCTAATTCCTTGCTACCCTTTGGGACAAAAATTAATGCCTTTTTGTTTTTTTATTTTCAGGTGAGTCGACAATTATTTATGCGGCCCATTTATTGCGAATTCTTTCGGTAAGACTTTCAGACCACTATTTATAGTATTAATGTGATTTTTTGCGTCGTTTCGCTAATTGGGCGAGTTTTTTTCAATGTGATCCCTTTACAACAGGACGACGAAGGCATAAAGCACTCAATTTATTTTTTGTTAATTATTCGTTTAGAATTTAAATTCATTTTTAGTGCACTAATTAAGAATTGGGGATATAAAAATCTTTAGAATTTTAAACATATTCATGGAAAATCGTATTCAAACGTGTACGCTGGATATTTAAGGGTGTATTATATAATACCTACTATGTTAATTTTAATACGGTATGATAATATATAAGACAAACTATTGTTTTGCACAAACATGCCAACTTTACAAAATCCACACTGAGTTTTAATAATTGCAGATTGTTTGCTTTAGCGAGAGAATTCAGCACAACGTCTCTTATTTTTCCACTTTTGAACTAAATATTGTGATACATTCAACTGTATATACTCAGGATATAATATTTCACTCAAATAATGCATAAAAATATCTCAAAAGTCATTTACAATCACAAAATCGGTCCGCAAAAAGTTTGTAACTCAAGATAGATCGTCAATATTGCATACTGCGTTTTTAAAAAAAAAATGATGAAAAGGGACTACCTGGATGCTGCATCGTGTATGAATATGCCGTATCAGCGATCCGAATAGTGGACCGGTTGGGCACACATACCTTTTAATCGCTCTCTCTTCGTTTGGGGCTATTAAGGCTTTGTGTATAAAGCTATAGAGAGTCCACAAGTGCGGCAGAGAACTCCTAGGGACACGCATCACATATGGCTTCAAGCATGACTCATTTTCCCACCATTTTTCAATAACTATTAACTAGTTTTAATATACAAATATCAATTTATATAAATTTATAGTTCAAGAATTACTTAGTTACTAAGAATTTAATAAGCTTTCCATCGCGTGCAGAGTGCCCTTTCAGAGTTCAGATATAAATTGATTCGATCTTTCGCTTTGCGTTCACTTTTTGCGTGCTGGCATGTACCCAATTATCGAATCCAATACATAACCCGGTTTAGAGACAAATCTCCTGGTATTCATGTATAAATCTTTTAAAAAAATGTATATTTCATGACTTTTGGGATAAATCCTGTATGTATTCAATATATAGCGAGTGCATCCCAAAAGTCATGAAATATATTTTTTGGCACATTCCTACTGGTTGCAACGTATTCAAATCGCTTAAGTGAGATTCTGGTTGACTTCCTGAGGATGGAGGAGGTCCTCTTCGAGATCTTCAAAAGGGCATACTAAGCATAGGAGACCCCATGGAAAAAAAATTATAGGTGCTCATGGAGATTAATTTGAAGAATATTATCATATTATACCAGCGTTATTGATAAATATTTATAAAAATGATATATTTCATGACTTTTGGGATGCATCTTGTATAGACAATATTGTAAGATGTATATTTTATAAAAGTCAATACTATATTAATATTGAATTTATTTCAACCGGGACAAATTGAATTTAATCAACCGATATTATTGCCAGGGGGATTATTTAATCAATCCCGCTAAAATCCTTCATAAATCCTGAAATTTTTATTTAAAAAACAAATCAGCCAGATTGACTCTTCTGGATTTATCACTAATAAAAGGGATCTTAAATGGCTATTAATTGCTGACTTTAAAGCGTCTGAACATTTTTATGCGAGTCGCCGTAAAGTAATTGGTAGTTTCCTTGGCCGTTAAGTATTCATGGGATAATGCATACAAAAAAACGGGAATTTCAGTTTCGATTGTCGCATTCGTTCTTTGTGTCGCTTGACAATTACACATTTAGGAGTGGAGGAATTAATACGATTAATCTGGATCCGGGGCGCGCATAGTCCAGGATCTGGTTATCCTCATCTCGCTGATTGCAGCTCTGTTTGCACTTGGCGAAGGCGAGCACTGCTCTAATATTATACTAGATGAATATGGCACATCCCCTTTGCAGGATTTCGTGCATGATCCAGTATTTTGGCACTTTAAAGCCTTTGTTTCTTTGATGAAACCTTATATAAAATATTTTGGATTGTTTAAATATTGCGCAATATTCGCTTAATGGACGCAGGCTGTATGAGACATTTTACTGGGGTTGACGGGGTTTTAATGTGACGATATTCCGTAGCTTTCCACATGTGGTGTACCCAGGATAAGATTAATTAGATGGCTAAATATTCTCCTGGATATCATACATGAATAAGTTATACAATCGTCGCTTTTAATATTGTTTGTTTACATATCTCCAGTTATTTTAAATACAAAGCTTATTTCATGTTTGCTTGTGCAATATAATGTAATTTATGCAAACTGCATTATCGATATTCTCGAGTGTGGGTGAAGTTCAGCGCAACCCTCCAGTGCGGGGATGAGCTTCTATCATCCCTCGAAGCTAAGCAGTTCCGCAAACTGCAAGACGGAGGAAAACAAAGTAAATTTCCCGACGAATCCATTGGCGTCGTTCCAACGTGCATCGAATTTGTGCCGGGATAAATAATGAACCTAACGGAGCGCGTTATACACAGACTCCCGCGTTATCGCCTTGACCTCCATCGATGCATCTGAAATATGACACGTCGCTTATTTTTCAGGGTTTCGAGGGCATTTATAAATTGAGAGACCCCATTAGAGCGGTACACAATCGAAATCGATGGAGCAATCTTACACACAGTATCATGTTACGATAGGGCTATGGCACTCGCGGAACAAATTTAAAAATTCCATTCGAAAACCTTTCAGGCGATCTCATACGTCATAACATGTATAGCGATAAAAATAGATGAATTACAAGCTATTTTGCTTTATAGACAACGAAAAAGCTTTGTATTGAGTGCAGCACGAACGACATATGCTTATTTAATGAAGTAAAAATTATAATATTGCTGAACGAATGGATGGAAATAGACGGGCGTCGAATATAAGTACTCTCTTCTTTAAATAACTATTCAGTATCTACACGAGAGAGAGATCTGTCTGGCTGCAGGAAGGACGACCTCCCGCAATCAAGGTTAACCGATGACTCTCTCGACGATGCACGCGCATGAAGCGATCGGTCGATATGCAGATGCAATGTCTCCGCAGAGCCACAAGAGATGGCGCTTTTAAAATAGCACATCACACCTGAAGAGAGATGGAAGATGTCGCTGTTAACAGCGCTACTACGTGGGGATGATAAATCGCCCACGCTACATTACAAAGCTGATTTTAATGTTATTACCGACATACCTGATTATAGTGACGCACAGGGGGTGGGAGTTGTGGTAGTTGTCCCGAAAGAGGAACGAAACCGCATGCAAGCGCGGCCATCATGGCGAACGCGTTGGAGCGGGGAGTGACCCGGGGACTGCCTCAAGAGCGCCCCCGCTCTATCACGTTACACTGGTGTCAGAAGTGGAATATTGCTGGTAATCTGGTGAATCAAATATTTTTTTCAAAGATTCACATTATAGGATTTGTATACGTTTTTAGATGTCGGGAAATGAAATTATAGTCATCGCTCTGAATTACTTCAAACCACGTACAAAGTGGAATTTCTGACAAAATTGTCTACCTAACAAATTTTCAACTTTGTAACTCTATCAAGTTGTTGCATTCGGTGGTTGATTACCATTATTGCAGTCTGCTACATTACCGACTGACAAACTTTTAATTGTACAGTGCATGGCTTGAGTTTGTAAATCTAATCTATTGAGCAGTTAAATAGAAATAGTTTCCTGCGAAACTATGTTATATTGTATGACTTTTTACGGTTTAGTTGCAAATTGTTTAGCTAAAACAATTGCGCAACTAATTTTACGAAGCCGCAAATAATTTAATAAACCCGGTTTATTCACAAAATATCATTTGTAATTGTTAGATGCTCCATATACAAGATGCGGCAGGGAAACTACCTTATTTGAAATGCGCGCCCTTAATTAGCAGCTCTTTTGAAAAGAGTAAAATGAAATTCATTTGAAAGAACAAAAGCAAACGTTTTTTTATTATATAAGTTTATTAACAATAATTTATTAAAAAAGGAAGGAACGCCCTTTTTAAGATAATTATCGCTTCAGAGTGCGCGTTTCAAATAAGGTAGTTTCCCTGTCTCACCCTGTATATTGTTTTTCAGCTCAATAAACTTTATAGAGATGTTTTTTTATCAACGTCTACTTGAATGGCATAGTCTATATTATCAAGGATCCCAGCCGCATTTTACATAATTAATAGAAACGCTGCTTAATCGACTAAGGAAACAAGTCCTTATCCCTAGCCAATTAATTAACAGACAAGGTCAAAAAGCGTATAATAACTCCACCTTCACTATCTAGTAGCTAATGAATCTCTTTTCTCGAAATTTGCATAAACTTGATTATTCAAATCTGAAAATAATGCCTTAGACTCTCGATTTCTTCTGTCCGCTCCAATTTCGGTCCAGACTCCAGAAGCGCAAAGTTCCCCGGCAACTTCTCCTCTTTCTTTCTCTTAATACCCGACAGCAATTATTCACTTTTCTGTTTGTCCCCTTTTTGTGATACTTGAAAGTCCTCCACCCTTTAAAAGGGGATGACACTCTTTCTGTTGCCAATTGAAAAGGCCGACTCATCGTTCGGCGTAAAAAAGCTCTTCGCGCTCGGACCGAAGTATGGCCCGATGGAAGGTTGTAATTTTTTACAAAAGCCATAAACGTCAGGTTATAATACACATATAAAAAGAGAGAAGTATTAAAACGTTGCTGAAAAATGAGCATCTCGAATTTTGCACGAAAAAAATAGAGTCCCATATAAAAGTTACGATACCGATGCTTGCACGTTTTAGGATCTTATATTAAGCTTCCGGAGAACCTCTTAATAAACAAAATTTGCATACGTTACTATATCATGGAATTTTTCATGTTTTCGCGTATTAGCCCCGTCGGTATTTATGGAGATTTAGTTTAAAAATTCATACAAAAAAATGTCGTCAATCCTATGATACAAAATTTGAACATTCAACGGGGACTCATTCTATGTGATTTTTACTAGGTATTACGAAAAGAATAGAAGAAAATAACCAAATCATATAGCTTAGTATTTAAAAACCTTAAATGAGAAAGTATTAGCTAAAATATTGCACTGTTTATTGTATAATATATATATATATAAATCAATGTGTGTCCGTCTATCCGTCCGGCTGTCCAAAATTTGCTAAGGTAAACAAAGCCTTTTGTCAATTATGCCGAGAGGCAATAATGCTATCAATCTAATGTCTGTCCAAGCGCTCGGCTGCGTCAGCCAAGGCCGCGCTGTGGTGCTCGGTGGCTCGACAGTCGCTATACGAAGTGAGGGAGAGCGCACGCATCTTACCTCTCAATCCCACACCAATACATCGCGTAGCTTTCCAACTAAGCAAGTGTTGCTAAGCAACCACATCCAAATCAATAAATAAACAAATAACTCATTAATGTATTCTAAAAGCGAGTTGGATGAATGTTCACACATAACAAATCAATCAATAATTGATTTATTCAGCGCTAAAATTCATGAAACATTAATTCCTTCGTAAAATTGATATAATTCTTAAACCAGATAATAGATTGAAACAAAATTCTTGTGGTGCCTCCAAAAAAGCTTACTGCACCTGATAGTGGTTTTCAATATGTGGTACGTTTATCAGCGAGATTAAATTCAAAAGTGATATTTTGATATGAATTGTATGTAAAGGCATTAATTAAATGACACGTAAACACACGAACAAAACACAAGGACAACATTCAGTTAGTTTATCATTCTATATAAAAATATATTTGAATAGGATATTTTAACACTGAAAATTTGCGTGCCTATAGTTCTTCTCTGAAACAGAAAACCGCCACGACATGTAGCAACTGTACCAGGTTTTTAGTGAAAAAAAAAGATGAATAATATCATCGGAGCTACAGTTTGAAATGAAAATTTTCAAAAGAGGTTATGGCCCAACGATTCCGACTGATATGCTATTCGAATTGAAACATGTGCAGTTTCCGGTGTGAGCATCAACAAAGAATTGAAACACACAGGGTATGCGTGCATGCTTCTCGCATGGACAGCTGTATGCGGGCTGCTCACGCTCAAATCATTTATTACCAGACGATGCACACCATCCGGAAAAACATTTTGAATCTAAAAGCACTTCATTAGCACGGCATAAGCATAATCTTTGGGATGAATATAAAAATAATATGGGGAGCCTCCTCTGACCCGAGCTGTGTGATTGATCCCCCTATTTGGGAGCATGTCAGTCCGCTCGCAAAGTGCACAGCATGGTGCAAAACTGTCAAATTAAAATTCCATGTCTGCATGGACACGTTCCTTTTCCACTTCTTGCGGCCACTTGCGCTCTAAACGCGGGGGGAAGCTAGCTAAATATTCTAATTTTACTTTGAAATTCTAGGCTAGGATAAATATATAGATGAAAACTGTTTAAAAATGAAATAGAAAAAAATAATTGAATAAATATATATTGTATAGGGTAGGGAAGAGTTTTGAGTTTTACTTACGGCTTCGAAAAAATGCAAGAAATAACAATTATTGGCGAGCCCACTAATTGTTACCGGTCGCATTTGTCACCGAATTTATAAGATAATCTTTTTAAATGAGAATAAATTTGAATAGTTGTTTGTCCATGTTTGTCCGGGTTGGCCACCCCTGAGTATGAGTAATGCACTTTGTGTACCTGCACCACACATTCCATGTTCTAGTATCCTTGAGCATTGAAGGGATCATGCTATTGGGCGAGAGCGAGTTTGCTTCCAACTCCTCGAATATAGTATCCTTTTTAACGCTCCACACTGTTGCAACATCATCATTGCCAGCTTTGCAGTGATGGTATTACGGGATTGTTTCTTTTCCTATTCTCTTGAGATGGTTGCTAAAGCAGCCATGCCCAGTGAGAATCTGGGTCAGGTGGTAACACATTTGACCATGTTGCCTGACCATCCACAATTTCAGATTTGTTATTGGTTCATGTGTCCACAGACCTTTTATTGAACTGTCCTATCGAGACGCCTTCTTTGATTTTTATTTTTGTACCATCAGTCTCTCCTGGGTGAGCAGATCAATTGGCGGTATGGCAGTCAGTGCCAGGATAGTCATTTCCGATACAAGTTGAGCTGAGCCCTACTGGGTTACCACTGGGTTATACTCGTGGTGACTTCGCGTAGCATATATTCAGGTGCACGTAGTCTGAAATTATTCTTCCTCATAATGCCTCAAATCTTCTGGAGGATACAGAGTGAAAGGGGTGGGCGCCTGGAAACTGTGCGTATAGTACGTCTGGAGATTAAATACTAACGGAAGATACTCTGTGTGGCTTGTCCAGGGACATCGGAGTCAGATCGCACACAGCAGAGCGTGAGCATAGACTCTGTATGAAAGAGCCCTAAATACTGGTAAGTCGTTGTTTGCTCGATCACTCGTCGTAGCGCTTAGAGTCCCTAACTGGGGCTCTTCCACTGTATTTTGAGGTTCAATGCCTGGCTATCTCGATCATTGGCAGCAGGAATGTAGCAGGAGGGTGTTCCACGTCAACTTCAGGTCTCCACCTTTCATTATTTGGCTTAAGGCTTCGCTTTCCAGGTTTGACATTTCCCGACTTTAAAGTACACGTTCTTTCATGGACGCAGACTGCGTTCTGTGAACATGTTTGAGCATAGGGTCCGATCGTGAATTCTTTCGGTATGTCAGCGGTCCGAAATATGGACCGGTTGGAGACGCAGACCTTGTGACCACTCTTTCAACGTTCAGAGCATTAAGGGCTTTAAGTAAATTCATTATTTAGCTAGATTCTCAGTACATTAGCTCAGAATATAAAGACAGATCCATCGTTTGGGTCCGTGGTAACTCTCCCAAGATAAAAATCGCATGATCGACAAATATATCGACGATTATAATTTGCATTACATTTTAATGATTTTCCTATATTAGTGCTATAAAAATAACAAACAAAAAATTTGCTTAAATTATTGTGGCGTTGAGAGTTATAAATGGATCTGTATAATTGAGGATTTATGGAGATTTTCAGATTAATAAACTGGCTTTGAATTAATAGCTTAAAATCGGCAGTATCGAAAAGATTTATAGGCGAATATAAATTCGATTGAATTTTCTGGAATGATTCAGGAGTTAGAGCAATAATTTAGTGCTATTATTCCGATATTTGGAGCTTAAAAATATTTGCAAAATAAGATGTATGGATTTTAAGTGCCAAGAACGTTTACAACGAAAGTTCGTTTTATTGTCTCCGAAGTACATTAATAGGTTATTCGAAAAAACGCGAATACGCTTGAAAAATTGAACATCTTTTAAGGCAATGCATCCTTGGGGAAAATCCGATAGCTTTCATGGCCGCGGTGTATCCATTATCCTAATACCTTTATGGTAATTTGACATCGTCCTCACTAAAGACGTTTGCTCGACGAAAGCAAAATAAAAAGAGCGTCGTTAGCTCAGCGTCGATTTGCCCGTTTGCATCGCGAAGTGAAGCCCTCAAATTTATTTTTTAAAAGATCGACGCCGAGAACAAAGCCGGGATTTTGTAAATTTCGCGATAAAACATCGACTAAGAAGATTAACGTCCGATTCGCGCCTCCGGTGCTTAAGTTGGCAACAGTTTCGCCGGCGACCATTTTTCAAGATGGCGGTCCATCTGTCATTTTGAATGGAAATCATTATTAAAACGTTTAAAACGTGATTGAATCATTTGATAAATTCATACACGCGTGTAAATTTATGGAGGGATTGTCGAGAATCAATATATAAAATTGTTATAGCGTATAAAATGGCCACATCTGACATTGTGCTCAAAATGATAAATGAATTATTTGGAAGACCGATCGATCATATTCGACGGATTGTGTTGAATTTTACATTCGTTCTATTATATACCTCGAGATACTTTGCAAAATTTACCATTTAAATAAATTTATATATATATATATATTAATATAGGGTAAGTTTAGGTTCTTTTGTTGGCGCTCTTTGAACGACGGCCATGTCTGTTGCAATTTCTGCACTATATTTCGTGGAAGCGATTAAATTTAAGTCTTTAAACATCCGCATAATAGCCTGAAGCCTTTACCTGGTTATATTCGCTTATTTGAACCTCTCAAAGGGAGCGTTTGAATATGGCGTGAATGATGTGAAACTTTTTTTTTATTTTAAAAAAAAATCACAAATTTTAAGCTGCAAAAATATACACTTAGTTATTAAGTAGAATTAGATCACAGTTTCTCAACGAAGACTCTAATTATTTGTATTCAATGGTAAATTTGGGGGGCGTTGGGCACTAAATGCCGCCCCCTTTGGCAACAGTCCTTTCCCCCAAATCTTTCTAGAACATCCACGCAATAAGCAACGTTGATGGTTTGTAAGATAACTCTTTGTATACCACACCCTTCCCTAAACGATTTCCTAAAATTCTCTTATCTTCTGCTGCTACCCGACTACTAGATAAGTATTGCACTAGGGTGGCAGCGATGTGTCCTTCTTGGACTCTTCCGTTGTCAACTCAGCTCATGGGATCAGCTCGGTGGGGATTTTTCCATTGGTTGTCTTCTCCTACGTTGAACATCGTCCTTCGGCTGAATAACGCACTTTGTGTATTTGCACCACGCATTCCATTCCCCAGCATCCTTGAGAATTGAACAAATCATATTGTTAGGCGACAGTGTATTTGCTTCCAGCTCTTCGCGTAGAGTATACCTTTCAATGCTCCATACTGGACAAATGAATGTCGTATGTACGACATCGTCATTGCATGCTCCACAGTGATGGTATTCCGTGTCTGCCTCTTGTCCTATTTTATTAAGGTGCTTTTTTTCCCCTGTGGGCAAGGAATCTTCTCAAGACACCCAGAGAATCTGGGTAGTGTAGGATTCACGATTTTTCGGTCGTGCCTACCCACTAAACCTCCCCCTTGTCCTTCTTTGTCCCCCTGGTATTGTTTTCCACGTTACTTCAGGAGGATAGGTAGTCTGGCTTTAAGTGATTGGCCCTATTCTATTGTTGGAGAGCCTGTTGCGCTCTGCGTCTCTCTCTTTCACTGCCCTCTTTGGCGCTCAGAATCTCCTCTACGTATTCGCGCCAAAATGCTGTGGACCATGTTGTCGACGCTGAGCAAGGCTACCCCGAGTGCTTGTTTCAGCAGTTTCCTCTGGGGTGCCCAAGCCTCACAGCCAATGATGGTGTGCTCTGCGTCATCAATCTCCACTTGGCAGTGTTGGCACGTATTTTATTAAGGTGCTAAACCAAAGCAACCATACCTGGTAAGGACCTGGGTAAGGTGGTAACAAAGCTGATCATATTTCCTTCTGCTCCACTCTTCCAGGTCTGTGGTCAGTCCGTTGTCCACCGATCTTTTGTGGAGCTGTCCCGTCGAGACTGCTACACCGCTATCACGGTTTATTTAGCCGCCTTCTTTGTTTCTCCTTTTTGGACCGCCTGTCTCTTTTGGGAGAGCAGGCCAATTGGTGGTATGACAGTCAGTGCCAGGATAGCGTCTTCTGACACTGTGTGGTATACAGCAGCCACCCTTATCGCACTTCTTCTCTAAACTATGGTTATTTTCGGCCTGGAATTTTCAATTTGCAATACCTCAGCCCATATTGGCGCACCGTAAAACAGCACCGAATACAATACTTCGTTGTAGAGTCTTTTTCTGTTAGTGTTTGGACCTCCGATGTTATGCACCAACCTGGGATATCTTAAGAATTTGATCCCCCCAAATATCTTAAGAATTTGATCTCACATCCATCGATCATCAGTAGTAGAGGCGCAAGTTTCTGCATCTTATGAAGAACAGCGCTTCCGTCTTTTGGAAAGCGAGCTCCAGTCCAGCTCCTGTTAAGCATTTCTTCGCTTTTTGCATTGTGTCTTCACAAGTCAATCGCAGGATCTCCACAGATTTGGTGGTGACTAGGAGGTCCAAATCATCAGCAAAGGCGACCATTTTGGCGCCCTTCATGAATGGTGTTCATAGCAGGCTATCGTACATTATGATCCACAGAGCAAGTCCGAGTACGGACCCCCCTGTGGAACGCCCGCCATAACTATTCGCTCTCTTCTTCCCCTATCAACGTCGTTGTACCGGGTGCACAACGGTGGTGGAATGACCCGAACGAAATCCACACTGCAGGGCAGCTAGTTGCCTTATTCCTTTTGAGAATAAGCACAAGCTTCTGCCTTTTCTAGGACGCTGGAAAGACTCCTCCCACTGAGCAGGTATTGCTGCCCAATGACTCTGTTAGGGACGCCATCCAGTCCCAGAGCTTTGTTCATCGCCACTCGCTTGATAGCCATGGCGAGTTCTCCTGCTGTGAAAGGGGGTACTACATCGCCGTATACAGAAAGACCCTTGCATCAGCAATAGAACTGCTACAAAGAAAACCGACAGGGGCTTCTCTTTGCATTCTTTCTTTCTCAAATATCCAAATTCACTTTCCACAGTGCTTCTCTCAACAGGCGACCATCCCCTCTGGACCTTACGCTGATCCACATTTTTCAAATTGACTATCAAATCAACAAATTTATCTTTCAATCTGTTGGTCTATTTCATTATTATAATTAAGTACATCGATCATTTCTATGGAGTATGAATACAATTTTTAAAAAATGCTAATATAAAATTGTAAATGAATATATTCTGCAATGTTATGTTAATGGAACATGTCGACCCTTAGGGCAGAGGTCGGTAGCCTTATTGCCATGAAGGATGTAATACATATTTTGAAAATCTCCAAAGAGGAATAATATAATAGGTAACATAAAGGTAAAACCTTCGGAGAAAACCAAACATTGTTCAGAAACCCCATTCAAATTTTAAAGCCATGGGGAAGAAAATAATCTTTAATGATGTTAATTGATCAAATCACAAATGATGATTAATTTTGTAATACAAGTTGGAAAATCTTCGATTTTGTACTTTATAATATCATCTGCAAATCCAAGAAAGATTCGTTATTTTTTCTTCGTTTAATCGCATCGTCCCAATCCTCTTTTTTCGTATTGGAAACACGTCTCACATTTATCTTTTTTTAGACTTCATAATGAAACATTTCCTTTGTTCATACCCGTAGAAAATCTCCATATTGAAGAAGAAGGTACATTCTCATTGTTTGCCGTTGAATCTACTTTAAAGACATTCTGATGAGGTTCGATTGGACTTTGCAATACTGAAATTTCTTTTACATTCAATACGACATGAAATTTTAATATTTTCTTAAATTATATTTGATATCTTCTCATATATAAAAATTAATCTTTGTTTGTTCGTATGTAATCCGCTTCCATACCGCTAATCAGATTGCAATAAAACTTCATCCATTTATTGTTAAAAATTGTGCAAGTAACATAGACATAATCTAATATATAAAAATAAATGTTTGTTTGTCCATATTTAATGCGCTGTCATACCGTTCATCCGATTGCAATAAAACTTTGTCAACTTACGGTTTACACTTGCGGGAGTAATATAGGCACAGTAAAAATATTGTATGGGTGTCACTTATAAAAATCGCGAAACAAAGTTACTTTGTTTTCAAGTATATAGAAAAAAAAATACTATTTTATGCCCGCGGGAATTCCCAGCCAAGACGATTCCCTGTGCGGAAATCCGTCTCTGCTGAAATGCAGAATAATTGTCTGAAATAAATATTTCTGCTTTAAAATAAAAAATAAAAATAACTCTTTCAAATTGCATTTGCATTATATCGCATGAAGCATTTGTAATGCAAATTGAATACATTCATTAAATATCAAATTGAAAATTTACATTATATGGCGAATCACTATTTAGCATTAAATATGTACGATTCTGTAATAAATGGCTTAGAGCTTTATTGAAGTAAATATAGATATTATATTCGTATATCCACCACTTATCGTCCACACAAATCCAATTTCTCTCAGGACCGCGCAGTGTGAGTGAAGTTTGTATATCAATAAATGAACCTTAACACTGTCGATATTGTCGGGTTCCATAATAGCGTTTCACATAATTTTTATTTATTTGATCTTCATCTGTTCATGATTGATGTGATAACTCTCCATTTTGTACTCTTATGAATATTTAGACGTGTAGAGGTACCTTTGCAGCACGACCTTATCATCCATGTACGAGTGTATGATGAGACGCAAGACATTCTCTCCGTCTCCGTCTCAGATTCACAATTTTTGCACTCAACGTGCGAGTATGAATTATGATTTGAAATGAGAAGTAAGTACACTTGGATCTGTTTTTATGCGGATCTTTTTATGCGATTTTGAACCTATGTGATTTCAAAAGTAATTGAACTTATCTCTCACTTTTCTATAGAGAACAAAGCTTTTTTTATGCGAATACGCATAAAAAAAAGTTACGATCTGCGTAAAAAATGAATCATTAAATTTTAGCGCCAAGTTTAACCCTATGAGTAGCGAGCTATCGTCACTTATCATCCGTACAAATGCACTTATCTGTCAGGACCGTCGCAGCGTGTATAAAATTTGTATTTAAATAAATAAACACTATCGATAGTACATAATATTCGGGCATTTCTTAGCGTAAACATAAACAATACACTAGAAATCTTTGAATAAACGATCTATTCAATTGTACGATGTACACAAGACACTCTTGGTGTCTTTTTTCTCCAAATTCAACGTGCAAGACACTCTCCATCGGACATTCGGACACAACTCTGTGTCTTACCTTTTTAAGGGGTTAATCAGCGATTGCATTTTAAAAAAGACGATTTCATCACAGAAGGATGACGAATAAATGTACGCTGACTGATAACGATAATTCGTACGAATATCGAGTAAAATAGACTTTAATAAAGCAATTCTAAGATAAATATGTAGCGTTTTTATTTATATGAAATTTTATAAACCTTTTTTATGCGATTTTTGGTACATTCTATGACAATGATTTGAAGTTATGCGGTTTTTAAAAATAATAGAACCTATTCTTCGGTTTTGTATGTAGTTCAAGTCTTTTTATGCGATTTTTTTATATGCAACTCCCCGTGGAACGGGAGGGTCATTTTTGGTCCCCCAATGAAATCCCAGATCACTAATCATATTTTTGATTTAGGTTGTCACCATATATTACGTGACGACGATTCACGATTTGATTACGTGACGCGTGAGCACTGCGAGGGGGAAGATTCGGGAACAAATCGAATGTGTTCCGAGTTTGTAGTCTGTGAGACTAATGTTTAGTGATCTAGGGTTAACCGTTCTATCAAAATGGAGTTAATTTGTGTAGTTATTCTGTATAAGTTAATGGTAAAAAACATGGTAGAAATACCAATTTTCAATTGGGAAACTAGGTTTTTCTGCGCCCTGGTGCCGCGTAATAGCAAAATCGTTATAGGAAATAGCGCTTATATGACGCCTAGATGTTTATTTAATAAATTTCGTGTGATATGTAGTGCGATTTTGCTGGAAATAGACATCAGACACATCAATATGATTCAATTTCGGCCATAAAAAGCATTTACGCTAACAGCATTTTCAGCATGATCTTCGAAAAAGTGTGGCTCATTGATACCATTTGCCCAAAATGCACACCAAAAACTAACTTTTTTTTTGGTATAGACATCTTTCGTCCGTTTGTTTGAATAATGTAAATCTATGGTTAAAATAGTACTATTTGGATGATCAAATTAACACACTTTATTCATCGGATATCGCAACCTTTGAAATGCCAAATGTTCAAGTTTATAATCGTCGGCATTGTATGGAAATATTTGGCATTTCGCATTTATTCTAATCGAGGGCCGTAAATTGGCCGATATCTACGTTATCTTGAATTATGGCTCACGTGAGTCGCGGCTCTTCGGCTTGGATATTTTTATCATAAGTTTTATTAATTCAAGTTCTGAAATAGTTAATAGGAAATGTGCAGGTTTCAACGATTTGCGTGCAAGGAGGTCAAGTAGATTTGTTGGTGCAGGAAATGGAACTTATCGAGTTTGCATCTATTTGTCGCCCCTGTCCACAGAAGCACTTTGTGTTTTGAGGTCACTTTCAGACACCACTCTTGTAAAATATGTGCTGCAGTTAACGGAAGACGTATTTTTAAGCCCTACCAGCTTAATGTGCTAAGAGGTTTTCGACCAGCAGCGACTTTGATTAATGCTTCGAATTTATAAAACACATGGATTTGACCTACAAAGTAAATGGAGACATTACGAGACGATTTCGCTCGTGTTATGCACTGCAAATTTTGCAGCGTTCGAAGTGCACTCCCAAAACTATGCAATTCAGATATGCACTTAAAGGCTTCATATTTACGACAAATATTTGAATTGAAAGCTTGCATGCTATGGCTATAAGGATATGCATTAAAAGACGGTCGAACTTTGTGTCTGTTTATTCAGTTTGATGGAGTGCATTCAGCATATTGAGCTTTTGAGTTCTGAGCTTTCATCTGATTTAAATATATTTATATTTTTATAAATTAAGGATATAAATAAGCCATTTCGTAATGGAAAAATAAGCTGGTATTACATTAAAATGGGATTTAGTCGTTCTACCACCCACGGATGTACTATAATAAATAGTTCTTACTGAACCATAATGGTATGGGATAAAACAACTCTACTATTAGGAAAACGTGTTATTTATTCGTTATGGCACGACTATAAAAGTTCCCCCAGAGGACAATACCTTCGTGGAAAATCTTTTCTTGGAAAGAATAAGTTCTGCCATTTTTACATGAATTAAATATTCTTAGATCAAGTTATGGTATATTAAGTAAATCCTGGAATTTAATTGTAAAGGAATAAGCTCAAATTCGGACCATTAAAAAAATAATCCTATCAATAAATTTAGAAATCATAAGTCAATATATTCGATAGATCTTATTCTTTCAGGATTTTATTTACTTTCCTTTCAGGAAAGGCTCAAATTCCTCCTGTCAATGAAACAGGTAAACAGACTATCATACGAAATATACTATATATATTGTCAAATTAATATGATTGCAATACCTGTTTATATCTGTATATCTATTTAACTCGTTCTTATCATCGAAAAATACAATGTACATGCGCTTAGTAATTATTTAAACGAAATGAAGTGCTACAGTTACGTGGTTTATTGCTTCGGGTCACGTGTAGCGCGGGTTAAATGGCTAGGATCTCAAAGACCGACTATCTCTCTCTTTCCGCCGTATTGCGCGCGCGTCTTTCCTCTCCTCGTCTCCCGCTTCACTTTACCAGATCAATATGCGTTAGCATGGTGGATCCGTTAAGAGTGCTTATGGATGGTAAAGGAACATATGCTACACATACTAAAGACATTAATTATTACATTTTATATAAATCTTAGGTATATATATATATATATATATTGCAAATCCAATGGTGTTTTTTTTTTGCTTTTGAGAGGTAAAATTAGATATTTCGAATCTCCTGCCGGGTTCATGTTTGCGGATCGACTGTCGCTGTCTTTGCCTTGTTGATACTTATATTGACCATTCTTCATCCAGTGTTGCCAGAGCGCAGTGTTGGTCCTTTTGTATCGTCACTTGTTTGGTAGTTGGTTGCACTGTTTTCTGGTATTGTCTCGGGTTCTTTGATTCTTAATAGATACTTTAAATGTTTATATTACAATCGTAACCCGTATTTAGTCAGAACACTAATTGAAACCAGCTTATACTTTCTTTCCTATGGGAGGGGAATCTTCCATAAGACACCCTGGGTATGATCCCAGGGTAGTGTCAGATTCTTACTGACTAAACCCCTCCCTTGTCCTTCACTGTCCCCTTGGTATTATTTTCCACATTGCTTTAGGAGGACAAACCCAGGTAATTAACCCTATTCTAGTGTTGGAGAGCTGCTCTGCGTCTCTCTCTCTCTCTCTCACTGCCCTCTTTAGCACTCAAATTTTTTCAACGTAATCGCGCCAAAAGTCCCAGTTCTTCTTGTTTGCAATCATGCTGTGGATGTTGTTAATGTTGAGCTCGGTTACCCTGAGTGCTTGTTTCAGTCAATCGACCTCCGCTTGACATCGGTGGCATGTCGCAAATTTTCCTTGCCAATCCACTTCAGGTACGCACCGAAACATCTATGTCTAGTGAGGATCTGGGTCAAGCAGTAGGTCGTTTTTCCATGTTTTCGGACCCTCCACCGGCTTACGACCAGGATAATTCGGTGGGTCAATCATCCCTTGCTGGACTGATCCCATCTCTGCTGCTAGGCTTTCTTCAGTTTCTGGTTACGCTCACTGTGGTTTTTGGGATCTTCGAAGTCCAAAGCCCTCTTCTTTGTTTAGAAGTCCAGCGGGGGAATTCCAGCGATCACGAGCACCGCTTTTTCAGATACCGTATGCTGTGGTGACTCAGAGCGCTCCTTGCTGTCGGACCCTTGCCAGCTTCTTTCTGTAGCTCTCATCTCTGAGCGACTCATGCCATATCGGGGCTCCCTACACAAAGATTGAGTGTATAACCTCGTGTATAGTTCTTCTTCTACACGGCTTTGGCCCTTCGATGTTGGATATGAGCCGTCCGAGCTCGCTGGCTACCTTCTGTGTCTTCTGCGCAGCTGCCTCAATGTGCTCAGCGTTTTGCTGTATTCAACTTCGTGACCGTTAACAACAAACTGTTTGACCCTCTGTCTTCTTCTTCTGCTGCAGATCATTGCCTCCATTTTCACTGCCGTCAGCTGCAGGCGGTTTTTCCGCATCCACGCGTTGATTCTGGCAAGGGCTTTGTTTGACCGTCACCTCAATTTCTCATGAATATCAAGCTGTCACCAGCAGTGCAACATCGTCCGCGAAGGCTTCTAATCCTTCTGGCATTTTCAACTCCAACAATTTCCTTTTCGCCAGGCAGGCATTTAGTGCACCTAGTACTAGTTACGGGTACTCGGCAATCATCAGCTTGATAATTTCTCCGATCATGCCGTCTAGTCCTGGCGTTTTCTCGGTCTTCATGGATCTCCCAACAAGCTGGAATTCTTCAATGTCGTCTCGTTCTGTCGTTTCATCCATGTTTCCCACAGTGTCAGGTTTATCCGAGAAGAACTGCTTGATTTGCTCAACAGCTTCTTGCTTGTTTTACTGAATGTCTTTATTAGATCTTGAATTACCCAATTATAACTATAATTTACAATTGCTGTACAAGTTTGGATTTTAGATAAAACTAGTTTTTACTTTGAAACTCAGTCAAAACTAATATTAGCATATAAAATAAAAAATATTATTGCAAAGCAAACTATCATGGCATTGTCTTGGCACCATTTTTGAGCATTTTGAGCGCGCGATGACTTCTCCATCAGATGAATTTACTGTGACATGGGTGACAAACTGAATACCGATGAATCGCTGGCGCTTGAGTACTTAAAAGAAAATGGATCATTTAATACAACATGTTGTGAATTTTTAAATATTTTTTAGGGCTGGCATTTCAAACAAATAAATATCAAAGCAGACAGAATAATAGAACGTACGTGAGATCTGCAATACTCCAATATGGTAATGGTTCCAACCCCTATGAAAAATCCCGCGTTTGATTTATATGCAAAGTTGGGGGGGAACGATTTTGAAGCAAATCCCGAGATATATGAGTAAATCGCCCCGGCGGTGCACAAGATGCTCGTCTCGTCCCGATTCGGGATCAAATCTCCACGCGAGACATCCGATTCCGCCCGGGCACTGCCCGGGGGCGCCGTGATTTATGGGGGGAATGAATGGGTCGCATTTATGACGAAACATAAATAACCGCGTTTCAGATTTACGCCACCCGCGTAATGAAAAGAGGATCATTAATATTGAAGCGAAATAATGACCGTACTCCGGCCATTATTCCCTGCCCGTGGGGATTATTTTGAAAAGAAACCCCCGGCAATACGATAATATATGAGCCGATATTATCTCCACGGTGGCGTACGAAGCTCGCCTTGCAATCAAAAGCCTTTAAAGCTCTTTGAAACGATTAATTAAATACTTTGAGAATGAATTCAGTCCGTCTCACTCGAGCTTGAATTAATCAGGTCACGCGCGAGCGAGACAGATAATACCCAATAATGTCCATCTCCTGTTAAGTCCCCATATTGAATTTCCATCAGATTTATTTATTGATTTTTATATTCATCGTTTGAGGGATATCAGAACAATTTTACTTTCAGCTTTGGATGTATGCCAAGATGTTTCCAGTTGCTAAGCACTCACTAATTTGGAGTAAATGTTTCTCTTCTGGGATATCCGTGAATCCATTTAGCTTCATGGTTGTTTGCGCTGTATGTGGTTTTTTGCAGATTTTATACTAAAACTACACATCTACAGTGTATACTGGATGTGTCAAATACTATGCAGATCATTCAACGATGATTTGATTGCTTTTACGTACGATAAGAATAAAAACAAGATTTATATTAGGGGTATCGAAAAATATTTGCGTATTTAGTAAAAGAGTTTAACTATAAAATTTATATACAACTGTAACAGCCCTAGAAACGTCGCCAACTTCACGAGCCCCGTGTTGTCGCCTTCGCCGCTGTCACGGCTGCCAACCGTGACGTGATTACGGTCTCAAAGACCGCACCGCGGGTCACGCGCAGCGCTGGAGCGCTAAGGACTAGCCGCAACGCCGGTCTCAAAGACCAATCACTGGCGGACGTACCCCCACAAAAACGGGAGGGGGCGGGTTCTTTAATACTCTAAGGAGAGCTTCAAGAAAGGATTAGGGATACTTCTATGTGGTAAACTGGTGACGCCTGAGATCGCGAGGAACGTGGCCTCCATCCGAGGTGGCGATCTGTCGTGGGATCAAAATGTACATCGTCCTCGTCTCAAGGCTATTTCTTCACTCCTTTATTTTGTCCACCTTCCAGTTAATCCCGAGCGTATCTTAATCTTGTTTTGCCAGTTTATTTTAAATAATCCCAATGGGATCCCAGTCTTTGCGATAATTTCTTGATTGTTTGCTGTGGCTCTAACCTGATTAGAGATTCCAATCGATTCATCCCTTAAACTTCTAATGTCCGATTTAAATTTCTGGAACTAATAAAAGCATTTGTAAACCATCTTCACCATAAACATCTTTGAGTAATTTACTGGCTTTTATGGCATTTCAACCGAATTTAAAAAAAACAGTATACACTACCTGTTGTTGATTTTGTTAGTTTCGGGTCTGAAAATTTTACCTTTAAAAATATCTGTTATACATGAATAATATTAAGTAATAGTTATTCCAAAAAAATATCTTACAAAGAGGTTTTCGTTACTATGTCTAAATACAAACTGAGCTCAAACATAAGGTCTCAAAATTTTCGAATACTTTCGGGTCTTCCTAATATTTCTACTTTGTTTACAGTGTGTATAACTATATATATTGATGATTATTCATTCAATGTCATGTGATGTGTAGCGCCGTCTTACTCGCGCTACGTCGCATTTCTGACACCAATGTAACGTGGTGTGCCACTCGCTGGACAAAGTCTTCGGGCCGCTCCCCGCTGCCACGTATTCACCTAGATGACCGCGCTCGTATGCAAATTCTCTCTTTTTTTGGGTCATTATATGCCCAAGCGAAACAATGGAAGTGGATGGGTGCCAAATAGAAACACTCTTGTCTTAGTTATATAGTGCTAATATCATTTATATTAATAATATGAGTTGCAAATAGATTTTCTTAAATAAACTCCCATCTCATTGAATTTTAAATCTAAAAAAATGCAAACTATTTAAATCATAAACGTCCCCAACTGCAGAATCAATCTGTGATCGATCCATTTTATATCCACTTTTTTGGGTTTCCTTTTTTGTCCAAATCTCTCTTAATAATTCAAGAGTTTTTTGCCCCGTCCATTCCCACCACGGATGCTTTTTCGTCTAGTATCTTACGAAGAAGTAATATCTCATATATTTTGCAATGTTCATCTGGCAAGTCTGCCATAAATGCGGTTCGTGCCACTGGGGATTTGCTCTACGGGAATCTAATACATAGAGAAGGACATTATTAAATTGGGCATCTCCAGACCTCCAGGTACCACTCACTGGACGCTCATCTGCTCCCAAATATACACCCTCATGTCATATGTATACACTCCCGACCCCACAACACGACCTATCGGATAGGGTGAGCTATTTTCAGCAAATTCACATCAAGTTTAGTATCGAAAATTACGACTACTTAAGTTTATCCCAGCAACGTTTCTATTCAATAACGGATATTATTTCGAAGTTGCCATTAAAATGATTTGGGTGTATTTTTTGATTTGGGTGTATGTAATGTTTATGTCTAAGGCAATCCCGATGGAAATATTATTCTGGATGTAATGTAGATGTATTCAAATAAGTGCTCTTCAATTATAATAGCACAAAAAATTACGTCAAATATGATAAATAGAGATGAAAATACATTGAGATTGCTCTCAGATATTGTATATTATATAGAGAGGAAATTAAAGCAATATTGAATTTTCTCCAATGGAATAAAACACGCTTTTTTCCAAAGCTAACATCGGCGAAAATAATTATATCGAATGTGTACAGGAGACTTCCAATTTAATAACAAAAAACGTCGATTCATCCAATTAAGGTTACACTCTGCAGGAATTTTTCTTCGCGCATTTTTGTATCAACTGTTCATTGAAATTTGTAAGATAAATTATTTAATATTGAGTGTTTAAATTCTATTTGGCTTTGCCGGAAAGCCTGTATGCATTGTGCTTTATTTGTGTTTCCGTGGGAACGTGCTTAAAAGTATAGAACTCTATAAGAGAGCTGATTCTTGATCACTAATCATTAGTCTCACAGATTATAGACATTCGACATTTAAGTATGTTCCTGAACCTTCCCCACTAAATATATTTCTAATTAAACATATTAGTTCGAAATACAATGTTTAATAAGGAATTTTGATGACTACAAATGATATTAAACAGGATGCGGCAGGGAAACTCCCTTATTTGAAACGCGCACCTTGAAGCCATAATTGTTTCAAAAATAATGAAATGACATTCATTTGAAAGAAAAAGATCTAACATTTTTTTATCATATAAGTTTATTAACGGTTATGCAATGATCAAAAGATGAGCGCGCGTTCGCCTTAGAAGTGTATTTTTTGTATAGGCGCGGTAGAGCTAATTGAACTAAACGTCATAAAAAATGAAACTCCAAGCGACAATTAGTCGGAAAGAGAAGGAAAATCATTTGTGGTCTTTCTTTCCCTGTCGTATTTATATATATAAAAATGTCTCGCGTCCGGATATTTGTTCGTTTGTTTGTTTGTTTTCCGCTCGGCCATGTTCGGCCGCATTCGGCCGCGCTCGGTGGCTCGCGAGGATCGTCGTTGGGCGGAGAAGCGCGCGGGTCCACAGTCGCTCTTCGAGGTGAGGGAGAGCGCATGCATCTTACCTCTCACTCCCGCAGCAATACATTGCGTACCTCTACTACTGCCTTTTGAACTAAGTGCGTGTTGCTAAGCAACCACATCCAAATCAATAAATAAACAAATCACTCATTCATGTATTCTAATAGAGAGTTGGATGCATCTTCACACATAACAAATCAATAAATTGCGAAATTAGCTCCAGGATATGAGGTGCTAGTTTTAATCTGCTTTATAAAATAAATACTTTACGATTACTGCAGACGAATAAATGCAAGAATGGGCCTTCATTTTAATAAAGCTATCGTATGGCAATCTAGGGAATGGTTTATTTATTATGCATTATTGCAGTCTATTTAGCGTATTAACAACAAAGTCTTACTGCAGAATATTTTAAATAATGCATGAGAAATTATGAATTTGGTCGATAAGCACGAAACAACACCATAAAGCAAAAACGCAAATGGACATGGAACTTTAAGCTCTTGCTAATACATTTTATTTTCCTCACATTGAGCATTGATTTCAATATGCTCAGTCAAATGTAGACGGATGTCCATCACTTCCACAGTTCACACAAATTCATTTTTCTCTCAGTATCGCGCAGGGTTAGTCAAACTTGTATATCAATAAATAATCATGTTCTTGTAGTTGTCTAAAGTAACATTTCCACTTTAATTTTTGCAAAAGCGGCGATTTTTCTTTCAATTAGAATTTATTTTGTGGGCATCTCTGTCGTGTAAATTAATTCTTTTCCACGTCCCTAAACGAATAAATTCAATAGTGTCCGGTCTGGAGACCGTGCCAGCCTCGTAATAGGGTACGTCCCTAGACAAAGAAAATAGGTGGTATCAGACCGTGCGAGCCACAGCATAGGGCACGTCTCCAGACAAAGAAATCCAGTGGTGTCAGATCTGGAGATCATGTGAGCTATAAAATAGAGCACGTCCTCAGGCAAAGAAATCCAGTAATGGCAAGTCTGGAGACCGTGCGACACACAGAATAGGGCATGTCCTCTAGATCAGCGCTTCTTAAACTTATGTAGTCCGCGGACCCCCTCTTGGAGCAAAATTTCCTTCGCGGACCCCCTCTTGAACAATTTTTTTCTCGCGGACCCCCTTTTGTACAATTTTTTTTTTTTTGGTGAACCTCATCCCAACCCTTGTGACTTTTCAAACAAACAAACATTTCCTGGCCAAAATAGAGCTTCTTATAATGTTTTCTGTAAATAATTTCATGAAAATATCTTGTTTAACTAAAGATAAATGTATTTTTTATATCTTCGCGGACCCCCGGAAATGGCTTCGCTGACCCCCAGGGGTCCGCGGACCCCAGTTTAAAAACCACTGCTCTAGATAAAGAAATCTAGTAGCGGCAGGTCTGGCGACCGTACGAGTCACGGAATAGGCACGCCAAAAACCCAATTTGAACAAATTTTGTAAAAAAACAGTCTAGAGTTGCAAATAGTTTTCGTTATCGTTATATTTGGCCGTATGGCATCCGATCGCGAGCCCCGTATTCATCATATCAGCGGTTCAAAAAGCGGACCGATTGAGCATACAATCCTTATGGCCACTCTGTCCTCTATTAGGGCTTTTTGTGGCATTTTCTATGATCTGTACGATCACGGAAGCAACGTAGCGTCTAGACCAGTGGTTCTTAACCGGGGGGGAATTACCCTCCGAGGGGTAAAACGGCTTTTCTGCGGGGGTAATGACAATATTCATTTTTAGTGTGTAGATATAATAATAAAAAGACAGATGAGCATCATATGACTTGCACTCTCTTCCAAGAAGTCTCTCACTGTGTCCTAATGCCTTTCTAGTAATCCTTCTCGCAAGGAGAGGGATGAAGAGATGAGAGACGGAGACGATACAGTTTCAATTTACTCGACCACTAATTTGCACGTTTCGAATTTGTGACAGTGTTTTAAATGAAATGATTTGTTTCTGGAAAAAAGCGCTTGTATAAAGAAGCATTTCTACAATGGGGTTTCACGAATATTGTTGACAAGAATATGGAAAAGCCTCAGTGTGGCTATTTGTATATATTATATATGTTGTTTTCTTCAATGAAATTTTAAAGGGGGGTAAAATCAATTTCCCTGATAGGTTATAGGGGTAACGAGACTAAAAAGGTTAGAAAACACTGGTCTAGATACTTTTTATCAAAGTATTTTTTTTACAACATTAACCACCATCTATACGTCAGGTCGGGTATTTTTCGGACAATATTTTTACATTATTTTAAAACATACATTGTAATAGTATTTAATATATTGCATGTATAATAGTATTGGCTAACTTTAGAAGACTAGCTTTAGAGAGTCCCAAAAGCCATTTTTAATTCGGGACCGAATGGCAGTGAACCCGGCGGAAGACTTCAATTACGCTGTGTACTGGCAAACTGGTATCCTTTCAAGTTTAACAACTTATTGCATGATTTGTTTGACATGTAGCATATCGTTGAAACGGGTATAATCTAGAGGTGAAATATTGTATAATTAATATATGTGATTTTATACGATTTATTATGATTTTATGAAAACCACCAACGATCTAAAAAGACCCCAAACCTGATAGTTTTCAACCGGATACGGATAAATTCCATTACAGCACGACTTTGCCGTTGATGTACAAGTATTGATACGCAAGACACCCGTCTCTGTCTCTAATTCACTAATCTCTGCACTCATCGTACGAGAATGCTTCGAATGTGATCGCAAATATGCGTGATTACTCATCAACGAGATAAGCAAGTGTTTATTTTATCTTATCGAGCCGCTGTTGATCCAGGTATTTTGCATCATTTACCCCCGCAGAATTGCGCATCTTCACAAACAAAACAGAAGACCTCCGTTTTGATGCGATCAGATCCATCTCTGGTGGATCGTAATTACCTCAAAGAACATAACCAGGGTCAAGTGTCAAAACAAACGGTGTCATTACTCCATTTGGCCGCTTTATAAGTGGCCCCGGCGATGGTCCACCATGAATAATGCATGCCTTTAAAAGCGTGTGGGGCTCATTTAGCCCTCGGGCATCCCTATTCAATTCCATTTTATTCCATTTCCACGCTTTTAATATTCAAGGTGATATTTTTTACGCTTGGAGAGACCACAGAAGCCGCGGATCGGATGGATGCCTTGCATAATAAACTGAGAGTCTGCGCTGCGAAATTTGTATTTCCATCAAATTAGATCACGGGAACGTGGCCGATCGAAAAGCGATACGTTATTTATTTCTTTATTTGTGTGTTTTTTGCCTTGAAGGACTCGCAAACCCTTTGCGAGGAATGCACCTATTTGATTTTCGCATGAAACGTCCGAAAAATTCAATTATAGCTTCCAAACATCGTTCTTTAGATGATTTTGGCAAAATCGAGAACCTTGTCGTTATAGAAAAATCCTGTGAAAAGTGTTATTATATAATCATTTGTTTTTTTAAAAATACGTCCTGAATATGCTGAATTTACCCCCGAAACCTATCAATTACATGAGTTGATGAAAATCTCAATTTCTTCCCGCAATTTTTTTTTTATATAACTGTAACACAGTCCGATAAATTAATTATGGAGTCACAATCAATTTTGACGTTATGCAAATTCGATATCGCAGAGATTTATACTTATACAGTAAATCTATGAATTTATGATGAAATATCAATCCGCGTTATGGACCGGATGCTGGATGGTCATTTGTTACTGATAACGAGCACCAAAGTCATATAGTTGTTTGATCATATCGCCATTTATGGTCTTTTTTGTACCTTATTTATTAACCAAAAATCCGGTAAATTTCGTCCTTGCCAAAATAAATCGTCAGTTTTTAATTTTTTCTGAAAAGATAAATTTTATATAAAATTGGCAAAACTCGGATAAATACGCCATTGGAAATCTTACACGTGCCGACTACCGGATGATAGTTGCAAGAGAATCGAAACAGTATGCGATGGATGCGATACCCGGGATGATGATGATGTTAACCCAAATTTATCGATTTCAAGCTTCAACAAATACATTATTTTGTTACTAAAACTGAAGACACAAATGCGTATTGTTTATGTTTACGCGAATAAATGAACAAATATTATATGCTATCAACAGTGTTAAGGTTCATTAATTGATATACAAGCTTCACTCACGCTGCGCGGTCTTGAGAATAAAATGTATTTGAAAATTAGCTCATTAATCAAATGGTTAATTCGATTTTGTATACAGTTGCGTTTTGAAAATCGTTCATAACAACCGATTAAGTATTGAGGTCCGACCGCTCGTCTTGGCCGCAGAAAGGTCTGATCTTCCATACAATTGATTATCTCCCATTTTTATTACAGTTATACCACTTTTAGATTTTATTTTGATAAAATTTTATATATGTATTAATGGATTAAAGATAATTTAATAAATAAAAGCGTATATCACCGATATTTCAGCCATTTTCTTGTGTATTATGAAATTCAAAGATAGTATCTTTTGAATTTCAGGTGCACAAAATTAGTATTAATATAATACACTGCATTTTCCATAATAATCAGACAGAATACTTTGTTGGCGTGACTTTGTGGAAATGTCAGCCCACTTGAAATCCTTTATGGAATTCGTTCTGCAATCCAATTATAGTAGTCTGCGACTATGATTTATACAATATTTTAATTTGTTGCATTTTTATGTCATGTTTTATAGCCATTTATGTTTGAAAATAGTACATTTAATATAGAAATAGAAGGTAATATTTCAGTTTTACTAAATTTATTTTAATTCAACACCCTGATGCTTTCAAATAATGACAATTTACAGGATGTTTTCTTGGTAAAAAATGAGTAAGGATACCGGCGTATTTTGTCCCTGCAATGCGACAGTCTACATATCTACCCTGTCTAGCTCCACTAGGTTTTCCATACTTGCCACGTAAATGTTTTTTTTTAACTCCTTTCGGATTTATTTTGAGCCCCTGACTGAAGTTTACGACCTCCTTCTTTACAGCCGATACACTACAAAATATCGACAGCTCACACGTCCTTTTTCTGGACCTCCGAGTCCTTATCGATCCTCATCGGGATGACTTTTTTAGTTAAGACTGAACAGTGGGATGGAAACACGCATAAGCGCTTCTTCTTAAATCAGATAAATTATGGGAAAGTTTTGAAAGTTGGATCATTAAATCTGCCCAAAAGAAAAAGTCTAAAAACTTTTTAATTCGTTAGGGGAGAAAGATTGGCTTAAACCATGAATGTCGCCTCATATCAGATCTGATAAGGAATGCTGATTTTGGTATAAAAATATGGGTGGATTTGTTCTAATGCTGCTGTAAAAATATTCTTATACACACATTAAAAATATTATATAAATATTATTAAAAATTTTAATAAAATAAGATTAACCATTCCTACATAGTAGCGCTGTTAATCTGAGCAGATTTAATTCGCCAGATTAACGCCGACATCTTCCGTCTCTCTTCAGGTGCAATGTGTTATTTTAACAGCGCCATCTCTTGTGGCCCTATGGAGACATTGCATACCGAAGGATCGCTTCTTGCGCGTGATTAGTGACGCGCAGGAGGCGGGAGTTGGGGGAGTCGTCGGTTAGCCTTGGCTGCGGGAGGTCGTCCTTCGTGCAGCCAGATCTCTCTCTCGTGTGGAATAAATAGTTATTTAAAGAAGAGAGTCTTTCTATTCGACGCCCGTCTATTCCCATCCATTCGTCCAGTTACATCACGGCCCGATAGAAGAACGGACCCGTGCGCTAGCGTGGCCATTCTGGCGAGCACCCGGGGGGCGGACTCTGCCCCCGGTAGCGCACCCGCTTTAACGTTACAGTATAATGCTGGATTTCATGTATATAATTAATGCATATGGCTTTCTATTTATAACCATTCAAGAAGACCATATCTGATGGTGAAAATGACAAGCGCATAAAATAGATTGTAAATGTAGTATTTGAACTATTGATTTGAATAAATAATTATATTTTATTATAAATAGAAGCACGGAATTTAAAATAAAGCGCTATAAATGACTGAACACAACATGTGCGTGCATACTCATCAAAGGGTTAATATCTTTCAATTTATATATATTCAATTATAGTTATAATATCAGACTTCCCATAATATGAATTTATTTATGAACATTATTAAATAATTTAAAAAAATGGCATCAACGCCCAAGGATATAATTATTTTATATTATATATTTTAGGTGAATCGAAAAGTCTTTGTCGATTGTTTAACAATGAAAGATTAATTTTAGTTTTTTCATCTTTATTTACAAAATATCTACTATTTCCCACAGATTTTGAGTTTTCCAATTCTTCTTTTGAATTTTTTTTTGAGTTTTGCGTCGAAATATGTACAAATATGATTTTCGACTTCAGTTGTGTTTCGAATGCGTTTATCCTTTAGATAATGTGACAAAGATCGAAAAAGCCAGATCTGATGAGTATGGAGAGTGTGGAAGTTCTTCCCATTTTAATTCTTTGATTTCTCAATTTTTTGCTCACCTTTTCCAACTGGTGACAATACCCATGTGCAGTTATTGTTTTGTCAGATTTTATAAATTTATAATAAATAATTAAGTGCCACTAAGTGTCAGCAGTCTGAAAGGCGGACCGGTTGGACACACAAACCTTGTGGCCACTCCCTCATCTTTTAAGGCATTTAGGGCTTTTGTGTAAGCTTTCTACGATCTCCATGTTCACGAACCCTAGGCTCAGGTCAGTGGAGGGTAGTGGAAATGTAGTCACCAGCCAAATCTCCTGCAGATTTGAACCCAAGATGAGTGAGTTAAGAATGGGACTACCAACAAGAATTCCGGAATTCCAATCTGAATTTGTTATAATATATTTTTAAAAAAATAGAATTTGGACAATGGTTAAACTATGGAATGTAACTGAAAATCACATAAATCGTGCGTCAAGTGTTTCGTTTTGCCGCTAGAGGGCATCGCAACACGCACGCTCGTTAAATCGGACAGTTGTGGATTACTTGGAGACACATCGCTCACTTTTCAGGTGTTCTACGAATTTGCAAGTGTTTCTGAAGGGCCATGTTTTGCAGCTTGAATGATTAGATGTCCTCCGTTAGATAATGAAGCTCGAAAGCCATGGATGGCGTTGAGCCTGAGTTTTGTGTGGAACGTGCGGCCATAAATAATACGGCGAGGATGAATGGTGCTTTTTAGCGTCCAAAGTAATGGCCCCGTCAAGTGTCTAGTTTTACAACATTCATCATCTACGTCATAATTCGTAGAAAGCTCTCGGTTAATTAAGCAACTCACGGCTAACTCGCACAAACTGCGCTGCGACCGGAACAAAGGCTTTGTTCCGATTTTAATCCGATTTGGCGCACTATGGAGCTTCTGCAAAGTTGCTGAAATGTGTAGGCTTTGGGTCTTCGCCACTGTCGTTTGTTTTCCATCATATCGCTGTTTGTTTTTTCAATTGGCAAAACCCTCTGCGTGATTTTCTCCGTTCCCTTTTGAGCACTCGTTCTCCTGTTTTTTTTGGAAAATATTTCATTTCGCTTTGATGTAAGCGTATTGAGATTGTCTATCGATTAAGAAATATAAATACATGCAGATATTAAATATACAAATGGATACAAGGTGGCTAAAAATGAAATGCACCTATGAAATAACCAGTAATTTTGCGTTTAAGCTGCCCACATCCACCTTGCGGCGACTCTTAACAAATTCGCTAATTCAACGTTTACTTCGTCGGTATCCAATCGAAGCATCTTGACGTCGGTGTATAAGCTCAGGAGGTTCCTTGGGAGCCTTCAATATCATTGCAACAGTTGCTTTAACCTTTTTTGTTTTTGTTTGCTTCTTCTAAATCTTCAAAAAGACACCACCATTCTGGTGGTAGTGTGGGATTTTTACCCACTAAACCTCCTTGCTTTTCGGCTGCCATTCGGCTACTAATTAAGTATTGCAGATTTGGTTCCCTTCTCTTTGCATGTGTGGCAGCAGGGGTTCTTTATGCAGGCAGCTGCCTTGTGTCCTGTTTCACCACATCTACGGCATGCAACATGTGACCAGCTTCTTGGCAGCTGATGGCACTGATCTTCGTTCGAATTCAACAATTGATCCACCCTATCTTGACCTTTTCAACATCTAGGAACTGGATTTTCGCCTGGGCTGGCACAGAAACAATGGCCAGATGTATTCCCTTTGCAATGTTGTAGCCCATCTTCTCGATTTCACGTCTTTGCGTAAGATCTTTAAGGTCCCGCATAAGCAATTGCTCCCTTTCACTGGCTTGCTTGTTGAGTTTGATGATAATGGCATCATTCCTTCTTTGTTAAGCCATTCGAGATTTCTGCGACATCTTTGCTTTTTTCGCATTCCTTGCTGGGCCTTCTTCCTGTTGTCTTTTATTTTCCTCTTGTGGCTTACCTCCGTCCACTCCATATGCTTTCTATTACCTTTTGACACTCTCAGATACGCATGGTTGGGGAACATCCTTGATGCTCATGGCTATTGCCTTTTTTAGGCTTAAAATAACCTTTTCGGCATTCGCCAAGCTTTCAAGTACCCTTTTGGGCACCACCTCCTCTGTGTTTTGGTTTCGTGTATCTACCACTTTAAAGACTGTCATCTTTTGTTGTTTCTAACACGCACTGGGGATTTTTTTCCTCATTAGGACTATCAGGTCATGCTTTGACCTGTTGATGAGGAATCCCGCATATGCTGCGAGCGGATTCGAGTAATACAGCAAGAGCATTCTCGCCCGGTTTAAGAGACAGAATGCTTGCGGGAATTATGAAAATCATATTTTTTATTCAAAATCATTACAATATTTTATTAACAATATATTTTTTTGGGTTAATTTATTAATATACAAGATTGACTCACGCTGCGCGGTTCTGAGAGAAAAGTGGATTTATGTGACTCACTAATCAAAAGGTTAAAATATTTTCAACAGATATTTATTGTGAATTTAAAAAAGGCACAAAACACACCCCACCACTATTCATTCGCCTCTAAATAGACAGCCTCCCTAAGTACGTTCACTATCGGCTCGTAGAAAAGGTCCACATTAGACCCAAATAGGATTAACGAAAATATAATCTTGATGAAAGATAAGGCCTTCCTGCGGCCAAGACGATTGGTCGGACCCCAAGACTGGTGGTGTATATATTTTTACAACTTTTGTATAATTTACATTACAGCTTCATTATTATTTAATAATCTCACTTTTATTATAAAATTTATCTTGAAAAACAACAAATAACTATTAATTGATTATGTTTCGTAATTCCATTCAATAATAAGCGCAAAAATACTTTAATCAAATATATCGTCAAATTTGATGCCCGGTTCATATTCAAAGCCTAACGTTCAAATTTTGAGTGATTACCGTCGACGATAGGGTTGCTGTGATTTATTAATATTGCCATGAGAACGATCACGCATAGACGGTGGCGCCATACGAATATAAGCGGCAAATCCACTGTACGTACTGAATGTATTTAATTTCTTCGACGGCTAATGTTTTTTGTTTGAAGCACTCGTTCTTGCACGGCGATCATCCCTTTTGCTTTAAAGCGCCCCCGATTGATTTTCCCAGCTCCGACCGCACAAAGAAAAACTTTGAAATGAAAACTTCCGACATACAAATTCCAACCGAATTTCGAGCGAAATTTGTGCGGCGGATGTTGAGGATTCCAAGATCTATTTCGATGTGTGAGTGCCCAATTCGTTCCTTGAATATTTCGATATTCTTAAGAACCCTTTGAGGATGACTTATGAACCTCATCTTGCGCGTTCCAACATAAGTCTTTCAATCATATAACAAAAACATGATCCTCTAAAGTGTGTATTTATCACATTCAGCGTGTAAAAATGTATGTATGTTTGTCTCGTATGCGTTCCTATACCATTGATTTCATTGTGATGAAACTTTGGTGAGTTATTATATGCATATTCATAATGGTTATGAAATAAATACAATTATTATTTGAATATGGAATGTATTTGGGAGACGTTTAGCGGATGCATCTTGTTTTGATCATACAAATCTTCAAAGTTCAACAAATGCTTTCTTTGTGTATCATTTGAATATTTAAGCATTGCCTCAAGTTTTTATTAAGTCATATTTTTAAATGGGGCTTTCGTGAAAAGATAGTGAAAATCGCACGTACGTTTTTTTGAATTTATGCGTCGATCTGCTCAGTGAAATTTCTGGGGTTTTTTTGCTTGAATTCGCAATAAAATGTCCATTTTCGCTTTGATAAATCACATAAATTGAGAAAACGTCAACTATACTGTGGAATAATTTATATATTGCGGTAATAAATTTAAATTTTGTGCCAAAATTAATGCAATATTGGGGGGACCCGAAAGTATTCGAAAATTTAGTAAATGAAGCTCAAATTTATAAATAACAAATCGTTTTAATTTTTTTACTTGGTTTCGAATATAATATCATATTCACTGTAGCGTGGGCGATTTACCATCCCCACGTAGTAGCGACATCTTCCATTTCTCTTCAGATGCAATGTGTTATTTTAACAGCGCCATCTCTTGTGGCCCTGCGGAGACATTGCACCTGCTTACCGACCGATTACTTCTTGCGCGTGCATCGTTACCGATTGTGTAGTGACGCGCAGGAAGCGGGAGTCGGGAGAGTCGTCTGTTGGCCTTGGCCGCGGGAGGTTGTCCCTCCTGCAGCCAGACCTCTCTCTCTCTCTATCTTGTAGTGCGGAATAAATCTTGCGAAGAGAGTTTTTTCATTCGATGCCCTTCGATAAAAGAACGGACCCGTGCAGTAGCGCGGCCATCCCGACACGTGGAGGCGGGGAGCCGGGGACTTTGCCCCCGAGAGCGCCCCCGCCTAAACGTTACATCATAATAAAAAAAATGTTTTATAGTTTTAATACTAACTAAGCTAAGTAGATAAGTGACCCTTAATAGACCTACATTTTTTGAGATTTTTTAGACTAATGGATGGAAATAGACGGGCGTCGAATAGAAAGACTTTCTTCTCTAAACAACTATTTATTCCACACGATGGAGTAAGATATGGCTGCAGGAAGGACGACCTCCCGTAGCCAAGGCTAACTGACGAATCTTCCCAACTCCCGCCTCCTGCGCGTCACTTCCCAACTGACAACGGCGCACGCGCAAAAAGCGATCCGTCGGTATGCAGGTGCAATGTATCCGCATGGCCACAAGAGATGGCGCTGTTAAAACGACACATTGCACCTGAAGAGAGATGGAAGATGTCGCTGTTAACAGCGCTACTACATGGTGATAAATCGCCCACGCTACAAAAGTTGTTTTACAATGAGATAACAAAAAAGAAGACTTTGTACAGATTTTCATTTTTTTATAACTGCTATGGCCATTGTGTTTATGGTGTTAATTCTATAATAATTACAAGTACTTCTTTCTGAAATCCGGACCACAAGGGGTCGAGGACAGTACTCTATAATCCGACAACGCCTTGTAAAATGTTTGTCGGATTACCGCAGGTCTACTGTATATAATTTAATTAATTATCTTCAAAATGTATTAAATCTATTTCCATGTCAGGAAGTGTTACTGGATTTATAGACTGAGAGCTGACAGCATAAATCAAAGATCATCTAATATATGTAAATAATTTAATAGTTGTATTCGGGCGAGTTTTTGGACTATCATTATGACAGTCTGGCGACTAGGTGTCGTTGAGTTTGGGATGCCAGACTATTACCAGCTTATTAAGATAGTACCAGACTGGTTCAAACTTGCTGAAACTAACCAGAAAATGATGTCAATTTTAAAAAATTGGAATAAATTATTTTTAATACCTTATAATAAATAGTTTACGTTTATAAAAACGCCAGACTAAATAGATGTTGCCTTAACAACACTTACTTATATATATAGCATTACTTAATTATGTTGAATTTTCAGTAGATTTCAACCCCTCCCCTCCTAAACCCAACGGCATTCAGTCGCCAGACTGTCATAATGATAGTCCGGAAACACATTATCTACTATTAATACTATTTTTGCGGTAATTCCTTATTTTTTTTGAAATCTTGCACATTGGGAAACTATTTCCTTTTGAATAGTTTTTCAAAAATATCTATCTATGCTTTTTTCTGGCTATAATAATCGACAGGAAGATTTTTCATTTTATGCGTTTATGCAAACATTTATCACAGACAGTTTTTCTTTCTTTGGACGATGTATGTCCTGGAGCGGAATTTTTCCTTTCCTCTCCTCGAGAATAAAATCCTCATCTTTATTAAAAACCGAAGAACTTCGTATAAAATAGGACAGCGGTCTTATTATCCAGAATTAGGTCAAAACAGCGTTTCTATGAACTGCCCCCACATAAATATAATAATGTTAGTTCGCTCGCAACGCAGCAAATTGGCCTTCCATTCTATCGGTTCTTTTTTGTTTTGGGTCAATTAAAAGAGCTAATTTGCATGTGAAACGAAAAATAGCTTTTCCCATCTGGAAAATGAACTAATTATACATATCGATATTGAAACGATGATGTATAAAATGCGCCTGGTTGCCTTTCAATTTGCCACTCTAATGATATACATACTAAATTTAAGCACTCGGTTATGCTACAAATTGGCATTCGATCCATTGCCATTAACATTGTGTTAATTTGCATTTAAAAACAAAGAAGATTTAACTCAAAGAAGGTATTTTAATATAAATACCGTGCCTTTGAAAAACTTCCCGCCGAGAAGCAAAAGGAATACCCTAACTAAGTATTTCTTATGGGTGCAGTCGTAACCATTTTCATGGCTCATTGCACTTTATTAAATTAAAGGCACGGTTCAAATTCATTAAACTAATATCTAAATTATTATATTCGTGGCAAATCCCCAAAAGGACCATTCGGCTGTTCCGACATCGATATATAAAAAGGGAGCGATTGTGAATATTTCGTAGAATCAATTCTTCTTATGGTCCGCCGGGAGTTAAGTTGTCGCATTACGGATCCGACGTAATAGCAGAGTCCCAAATTACCCTGTATAAATTCAAATTATCGGGACACGCCGTGGTGAGCGTCTGATATACGTTTATATGTACATGCCGAATTCAAATAATAAAAGTTTGACTTCATTTTTATGCGTTATTTTGATTGCCGAACTCATCCGAAGAGGGCGTCGCGTGTGCGAAGGTCGTAAATAACGTATTCAATAACGAACAGACAGACATACAGCACGCGACGTGCTTAAATTAGTTCACATGACCGATTAGCCAAGATGTTCCGAAATTATCCGACACCCAATTGTCATTTCGTGTTCATGTTTCAATCGTCAATGTTCAACTTAATTAAAGCGGCCAAAGCTTGATTTACGCGATATATACGTTCAAATTTCGGCTCGAACTCGACTTTACTGTTATAAAACATCGCCAAACTTGCGCACAGCTTTATCATGTACAAATTTTCAGTCAAAAAGGGATGTACAGCACGGATGGATGGGGGTGAACGGGCGTCGAACAAAAATACTCTCTTCACTAGATAACTTTTTATTCAGCACGAAAGAGATCTGACTGCGAGAAGGACGTCCTTCCGCAGCCAAGGCCAACCGACAACAGTGCACGCGCATGAAGCGATGACGCTATTAAAATAGCACATTGCGCCTAAAGAGAGACGGAAGATGTCGCCGTTAATCTAGCAAATTAAATATGCTCAGACTTACAGCACTATTGCATGGGTGTCTTAGTATTACAAGAACAGCTTGGGAATTCACAAAAAATTTGATATGAAGAAAGATAATGAAAGGTCTTAAAATCGTTGTCTTCTTTTCCAAAAAGGACGTCCGGCAAAAAAAGGACTTTTGAAAAAAAATTTAGAACTGCTTTATGAGGATGCATTTTATTTAATATTTTTGATAAAAAATGAAACTTGTGTAAACAAAAAAAAATATAAAATATATTAACCTTCATTATTCAACACATTATTTTGGTGGTATTTTGATCCCTTTTTTGTAAAAAAAAACTTCTAACTTAGCTGCATTTTTGTGTATTACCCTGTATATTCCACCAAATGTACAAATAACTATTTTCATAGTCAAATTTGCCTTTTTGTCATTTACAATTTATCCATCCTATTAGTTTTAAATGTGTTTGCATAACGACCCATCAGAATCCCAGTCTTTGCAATAACTGCTCGATTATTTGCCGTAGATCTAAAAAAAAATTAAAAACGCTATTTTTTCATGTTATTCTTAACGTATAGATGCCGGTTATTGTTGTAAAAAATACTATGATAAAATGTATCTAGACGTTACTTCCATGATCGTACAGATCGTACGCAAAAATAACTAAAAGTAGACGTAGGAATAGCTATAAAATTTGTATGGTCAATTGGTCCGCTTTTTGGATCGCTGATATGACGAATGAGTGCCTCGCAATCGGATGTGATACTCGAACATATCTACGGAACGATTATAAACTCTCATTATGAAGTTGTCTAAAGAAGACATTTACAATCTGTCGAAAATATTGTTGTTTTTATTTTATAAATAAAATTCATGTGCAACTTTCAACTGGGTCGATATTCTGCTTTTTGCGCCCCAAGCCCAGAAAATCCACTCATTGCAAATACAAGACTTCAGCTGTATTTGAAGCCTATGTTCAGCTGTATGTTCACCGCTTATCGTCCACATACACACAACTTATTCTCAGGACCGCGCAGCGTGAATCAAGCTTGTATATATAAGTATATAATTGATTTATGTCGCTTTCTACTATATATTATGATTTTAAGAAGATCACTAACGTTCCAAAGTTTGCTTGAATTGCTTTTCGCAATATTCAGACGTGTAGGGGTACCTTTATAAGACATTATCTCCATCTCTGTTTCCGATTCACTCCGCATACAATGTGCAACAATGCTCTTTCTATATCACTCGAATACGAACGCACATATGCGCGATTACTAATCAACTGGATAACTATAATGCCCTATATTATCACCATATTTCATTTACTGTCCAGCATTCAAATGCCGAAAACACATATTTTTATAAATAATATGCAATGCTTATTGTGCTCGAGGGTCGAGATGTCAAAGCCATTTGAAAGTAATTTATAAGAAACCATCGGTGGTACCCAAGGGTGCCATTTTGATATTGGATCAACTCCTTCGTAGAAAGTCGTCCATATATTCTAACATATATCACCTTTATCGCTCTTTTTCTTGTGCATAAAATGAATTAAAACATCATATGAACCAAGCAAATTTCAAAAATAGCCCACGAATTAAATTCAATTTCGCATCCGTATTAAAGTTTTAATCTCCGGTAAAATTGCAAGCTGGGCTGCACAGTGTATTGCTCGCGATATTAAAAACTTTCATATCCCCTTCGAAAGCTTTTATCGTGGAAAAATATTTTTTTTGTGGATTCGAAAGCTTTTCATTTGTTGAAAAAATAGACGAAGATAAGCGATGGAAACCGTCCATTTGTTGTACAGGCGTATGCCAGCCGATGTTATCGTATGAGGGCGTATTTAAATGCAAGAATGTTGTTGAACCGTCCATTTCTATACGATTTTGAATTTCAACTAGATCATGCCAGCGTATAGTTATTCTCAAACCCCTGGGAATTTGCAAGCAGGTCCCTGATTTGCATTTAAATGTAAAACCTGGCGTGGAACTTATTTGCAAAACGTCAAATGCAGCGAATGATATCTGGAACGCGTGATTGTCGGACATTGAACACACTCTAAATTGTCGGGTGTCCCGCATGAAATTGCCGAATTTGTGAATGAGCATAAGCGTAAATGATGTCTTCCAATTAAATATATGTAATATTACGCCTCATCCTCCATCACGATAGATTCCAGAAGAGCTTCTTCTTCCTGAGCATACAACATCTCGTAACCAAATTCGTTAAAAATCGCCCATCTATTAGATAAAGCGGAAAGAAATGTCTTTTTTTTTTGGTTGCGTCTTTGCCGTCAGTTTGCCTCAAGTTGCTGTCAAGTGAATTCGTCAAAGTTGGTGTCATTTTGAAGCTCTGTTGTTTGTCTTAATTTTTCAAATATTTTTATTTTTTTTAGCCATATTGAAAATGTCCAAGTCAGAAATTGATGAGACCCATTTGCGATCTTGTTTACTGTTTTTGTTCGATTAAGGATTAAAAGCAAAATAAGCTATCCAGAGTATCTGTGATACATATGGCAACATATTGAATATTCGAAAATGCCATAGATGGTTCAAAAAATTCAAAAGTGGCGATAGAGATTTGATAATCGACGATAACGCATTAAATTCTCTGGTAGAATCTGATCCTCGAAAAACAATAAAGGAATTATCGCTTGACATCGGCTGTCCCTGGTCGACAGTAAAAGACCATTTGAAAAATTATAGACAGGGAATTTAGGTACCGCGCGAGCTGTCATCAACGGCCTTGGAACAACGGATAATCATTTGTTCCTCGCTATTGTCCAGGTATGAAACCGATCCATTTTTAAAAAGGATCATTACTGGGGATGAGAAGTGGGTCCTCTACAACAGTCCGAGAAGGAAAAACAATGTCTTTCTTGAAATCAAGTACTTGTTTCTACCCCTCGACCGTCATTATCCTTGAAAACGATCCTCCCTTGTGTTTGTTGGGATTTTTTTTGTGGAACAAGTGAAAAATCATTTGGATTCTTACTTTAGTAGAAAACCGGCTGAATTTTACGAAAGAGGCATTAAAAAGCTAACTAATCTGTGGAGGGTGATTATAAATAACAATGGAAATTATTCAATTGAGTAATATTGTACAGCTTTTATTCAAATAATTTTAAACAAAAAAATGACATTTCTTTCCGCTTTACCTAATGTTTGCCTTATAATGAGTATCAGTACGGTCTTCTCTGAACAATCTAACCCACTTCATGTCACTTTATCGACTCATAATATCAATATTAAAAGCTTTCATCAGCTTCAGATGGATATTAACGGCGATGCTTCTCTGTATTTAAAAAAAACGGATGATGTGGCGAAAGCGCGCGACGAATTCTCCATCGTAAGAATTTACTGTGACTAAACAAAATGGCCGACAAACACGCGGTATCAAACAAACTGACTGTTAGAGTCCCTCAGAGAATATTCTCCTGGTTTAAGGAAACCTTATAACTTTTTAGATGACCCTCGTACTATAATATTACAATGATTATCTAAAAAATTAAAACAATTTAAATTGAGTTACTAAGGTAATATCCCAATGAAAACTCTTCCCAAGAAATAATCTTTTTCATTATTAATAATATAGAGATAGAAACAAGCTCCTGAACCAAATAAATCCATGATTAATTTTTACTTAGAACTATTGCATAGTACAGAGGGCGGTAGGGAAACTACCTTATTTTAAATATAAATAACATCATTTATAAATATATCATTTAAATAGTGTCCATTATGTTCAATGCACTCTAATAGTCGAGTTTTAAATCTTCTATCTACTCTTTCCAACATCTGAATATAAAAATTAATGTGTTCCTGTTTGTCTGTCCAAAATTTGCTAAGGGAAACAAAGCCTTTTGTCAACTATGCCGAGAGGCGATAATGCTATCAATCGATAATGCTGTTCAAGCGCTCGGCTGCGCCAGCCAAGGCCGCGATGGACGGCTGGCGCGTCGTGGTGCTCGGCGGCTGGCGCGTCGTGGTGCTCGGCGGCTCGCCAGTCGCTATACGAAGTGAGGGAGAGCGCACGCATCCTAACCTCTCACTCCCACACCAATACTTCGCGTAGCTCTCGAACTATGCGCGTGTTGCTAAGCAACCACATCCAAATCAATAAATAAACAAATCACTCATCCATGTATTCTAAAAGCGAGTTGGATGCATCTTCACACATAACAAATCAATAAATACCGAAATAAACTCCAGGATTCAACACGATATGAGGTGCTATCATTATCTCAAAAATATATTAAGGACGTAAACGAACATCAAAATTTAAAAAAACTTTATCAATTTACAATTCGGGTGTTCCGCGCTAAAATTCATGAAACTCTATTTCCTTCTAAAATTGATATAATTCTTAAACCAGCTAATAGATTGAAATAAAATTTTAGTGGTGCCTCCAAAAGAGCTTACTGCACCGATATATTTAAACAAAACAGTGGTTTTCAATATGTGGTACGTTTATCAGCGAGATAAAATTCAAAAGTGATTTTTTGATATAATTTGTATGTAAAGTCATCAATTAAATGACACGTAAACACACGAAAAAAACACAAGGACAACATTCAGTTAGTTTATCATTCTATATAAAAACATATTTGAATTGGATATTTTAACACTGATAATTAGCGTGCCTATAGCTCTTCTCTGAAACAGAAATCCGCCACGACATGTAGCAACTGTACTAGGTTTTTAGTGAAAAAAAGATGAATAATATAATCGGAGCTACAGTTTGAAATGAAAAATTTCAAAAGAGGTTATGGCTCAACGATTCCGACTGATATGCTATTCGAATCGGAACGTGTGTTTCAATTCGTTTCCGGTGTGAGCATTAACAAAGAATAGAAACACACAGGGTATGCGTGCATGCTTCTCACATGGACAGCTGTATGCCGGCTTCTCACGCTCAAATCATTTATTACCAGACGGTGCACACCATCCGGAAAAATATTTTGATTATTGAAATTATTCTGCCGCACCTTGTATCAACTTCGCCGTCCCTATTCGATTAACGACAATTCAATACTTTATTAGTGAATTAGTTTTGCACATGCTGTATTCTTGAGTAAATCCATATTTTTTTGAGAACCGTGCATTGTGCATGAAAATCGTATATCAATAAATGAACCTTAACACCGTTGATATTGTTTGCATACAATATTTGTTCATTTCTTTGGAAGATTTCGTTGCGTTCGACATATCTTAAATAAAATCTTGTTTTAATCGTTTGATTAGCGATTTAATTTTCTTAGTAAATTATCATACGGGCGAAATTTCCATTTTTCTACACAGTATATGCGTATAAAACGCTTTGGGTTAATATATGGATATTTAAACGTGTAGGGGTACCTTTACAGTATGATATTGCCATCGATTTTGTGTTTTATTAGAGCACTTTAAGCCTTTCCTTGACCATGATGTATTTACTACAACTCGACTCTAATAATAGGAATATTGATATAAAATATAATAGATACGGGCTTCAGAAATGTTCAGATTTTCATGTGGTGTACCAAATACATATCATAGTAGCGCGCGGGTGTTTTTTAGCACGGTAAGGGAAAGGTTAACAAAGCATTAATATATTCATATTGTTTTAAATATCTTCTTCAATTATTTAGTTTTGCTATAATTTCTTCAAATAATACCAACATATTTCTATCAAACGATTATGAATATTCGGCAATTTAAAACAGTCCTATGCAAATATGCCATATATTAATATAATATTCAAATTAATCATAATCAGATCAAATACACGTATCAAGTACATACAGATCAAGTATATTCTTATAACATAGCTTCATAATTCATAATGTGATTTATAAATCATACAATTTATAAAACATGTCAATTAATCGATGAAGATTTTCGTATGGAATATGCGCGTTTTTGAAGATTTGCAGCTGAAAAAAATAACCAATGACGTGCCTAAGAGCTTTGGAGAACTTTCCTAGAAAAAAAATCTCAAAGGATTGGTTACGGTCTGGAAGACTTCGATATATATTAGCGAAGAATCCACTGAAGTATTCCCTTTGAGCAACTTTAAAAATAGCCAGCTATGTAAAAGTTGCGATGAAAAACTTTGTAAATTTTCACGTTATTTTCGTCAGAGTCAGCATTATTCCCTAATGGCGGATTTGCTTTCAATTAATCGTCCAATAAATTGATATGTTCGCGTCGAATTGTCAATTCAATCCGAATAACCCTTTTCGTGCGGGTGGCAGTATCGAAGAAAGAGAGCTCTTATCCGCCAGATGATTATTAGTGCTATATTTCGTTTTTCACGATGTGAAAGGATCTTATTTAGGGCTTCCATAAAATCTGCCCCCAAGTAAAACCAAGAACCTAATCGGGGGAATCCGATTGTGCAAGACCGTATACATCTTTTATTGGTAATATCGAACGTATATACTACTTTTTATTTTTCTCTTTAAAAGTCATCAATGCCGCCTCTTTCTTTTGTGCTATTTCTGATTTGTGATTTGAATGAAGAATCTGAGTTTCGTTGCGAAGCTCGGTATAGTTAAAGTATTTATATGTGCTTGAATTATTAGCATTTTTTTGGCAGATTTTCATCTATTTAATCCGTCATAATAAGAAATATATTTTAATGTTTATATCAGATCAAGTTTCGTAATTATTCTTCGTTTTTAAAAACAAGCTATAAATATATCAACTGATCAAACTAAAACTTTCAGCCGTTCAACTTCCAAATATTTTGATATACTCTTTGATTTATTAAGAGCCCCATCCTGCATTGGGAAAACATCTTCGTTTAAAAACTATTTACTTTTTTGTAGCAAAATAGTATTAGAAATACAACTACGACCCTGTAAATAAAGTGCTATGGAGGACTGCCTGCAACATGTGCGTGCATACTCTCTTAGGGGATAGGGGGTATTTTGCTACGTTTCACACATAAGCCCTATGTCCAAAGTGCAGGTCCCTGGACAAAGAAATCTAATGGTGTCAGATCTGGAGACCATGCGAGCTACGGAATAAGACACGTCTCCAAACAAAGAAATCCAGTGGTGTCAGATTTGAAGACTGTGCGAGCCAAAGAAAATAGGCCCACGAAAAGAATTAATTTACATAACAGAGATGGCTAATTTGTACAAATTTTGTAAATCAATTTAATATTATTTTTTAGTAGTTTAGTATTTTTAACCCTGACTCAAGCTGACAAATTGAAAAACTGGTAACTCTTCAAGTTTAACGACTTATTGATTGATTCGTATAACACGTAGCATATCTTTGGAAAGGGTATAATCTAGAAAATAGTTGTTAGTTTTTTTTGTTTAAAGGAAGAGCAGGGCGCTCTTGTCAGGATGGCCGCGCTGTCGCACAAATTTATTCTTTTTCCGGATCATGTGTAGCTAAACGAATGGATAAGAGTGGATGGGCGTCGACCATAAAGACTCTTTTCTCCAGATAACTTTTTATTCAGCACAAGAAAGAAAGAGAGATGTGGCTGCGAGAAGGACGTCCTCCCGCAGCCAAGGCCAACCGACGACTCTCCCCGACTCCCGCTTCCTGCGCGTCACCACTCGAATGTAATGTCCCCGCAGCGCCATAGAAGATGACACTGTTAAAATAGGCGCTATTGCATGGGGATGTCAAATCGCTCACGCTACAAAAAAATAACATTTTTCATTCGTTTTCACATTTTATGCATCTCTCTTTGGAATCTCAGTCCCATTGTTATGATTATTTCTTTATCTTCTGGCATTTTGTCCCCACAGGGTATGAGCGCGTTAGAACTTCCCTATTCAGATTTGAACTTTCCCCGATCTTGGAATGCCCATGCAGAGATCCCCTCATAGACGCAAACCATGTTCTGCTGAAATGTTCAAGCTTGGTGTTCTACCGCGAGGCGCTCATTTGTCGTATCAGCGATCCGAAAAATGGACCAATTGTGCTACAGACCTTATTTTCCTCATTTTTTAGTGATTTTGGACAAAAAAATGCGTATCGGCGTACCTTCTATGATCATGATAGCAACCCTAGTGGTAAGAACATATAGATTTCTCACGCCATTTGTGACCGCGGGCAAGACTAAACTTTCCCCTTTTCCATATAAATATATTTATTTATTTATTTTACCCTAATTTTACTCTTGTAAATGAATGAGGAAGAGACTCTCCCAGAGTTTAGATGCAGATCCATTGCAATAAAATTTAATAAAAGCTTCTTTCCTAAGAAATAATAAATTCAAAGACTCCTTTTCTATAGTAATGTCATTCAAAGCCATTGAAATATTTCATCTCTTATTTATTAAAAATTGTGATATTTATATGAAATTGATTTCTTTAGAATGAAAAGCACTGGTCTTCTCAACGAGCGTCGATCTCTGCACGGCTAGGTTTTTGTAGATCATAAAATATTATTTGTGCCAGCAAATATGGTCTCAACCTTTCATTCATCTTTCAATCTTATTTTATTGTCTATCTCTCCTTCGAGATATCCAGCGCCAATATTGGATCCTTGAGCGATCTCGACGTCCTCCCTGCCTTATTGTATAGTTGAATAATTTTACGATGTTAACTACTCTCTTTATTATGATTGGATTTATACAATATCCATTATAATGATGAAGAAGTCGGGCGACTCGCATAGCCACAACAAGTGTATCGCGTGATCGCAAATATTCCCCAATAAATCCCCCAAAAAGGAACACACATTTGGAAAAATTCCGAGAGCAAAATTATAGTTTTAAAGATTGAGCCATAAATTTTTTCGGTTATCTTTTAAATCACCTGAAAATTCTCGAGCGCATTTTATGAGGGCAATTTCAACCCCATCTCCAATGCGATCGGGGGGAAGAAAAACGATATATTATCTTAAATAAATTAGGTATATGGGCTTTCAGCGTTGGGCACGTACATCATTATGTGCTCACGTCACCACTTTTTATCACCAAAACTCGATAATAAAGTGGTTATACAGAGTGGTTTGGCTGACTATAAACATAGCTAACTTCGCTTAAGCTATTTTTTAACCCAAAAACGGAAAACAGAGATACCACTATCCCAGCTTATCAGAACGTGCTTGCTTTACTAGCTTAAAAACTAGCCTCGTGTGCACCGGGCATCAGTCTGCCGTTTGTATATATACTCCTGTAACGTTGAGGCGATGGCGCTCTCGGGCGCAGTGTCCCCGGGCGGCTGCCTGCCTCCACATGCTCGTCAGGAGAGAGAGAGAGAGAAAGAGATTTGGCTGCAGGAGGGAAAACTTCCCGCAGCCAAGGCTAACCGACGACTCTCTTGACTCCCGCCTCCTGCGCGTCACTACCCAACTGGCAACGATGCACGCGCAAGAAGCGAATCTGCTCAGATTAACAGCGCTACTACGTGGGGATGTTAAATCGCCCACGTTACACTCCCAAAGCATCTGCTCTATAACGTCAATATCTTCCTTGTGCTTGTTGTAAAATAACATTATCTGTGACTTTTAGAATTCTCCGACAACTTCGTTATCAACAAAAGCCCTCTGCCTTGCAAAGTTGTGAAATAGTTATCAGCAATTATTGTTGTCCCAATTCCTTTGTACTTGCCAGTTTATTCCATTAGCATCTTTTCACCTAAGTTGAGTACTCTCTGCCCATCTTCTTTTCTAGTATACAACAGGTAACCTTTACAAGGATACCCATTTCCTGAATCACAGACCCACCAGCTGATTTTTCCAATCATATGATGCGAAAAGATTTTTTACTACATATGAGGCATGTCCACAAAGTAAGTGTACTGTGACCATAACGGGCTGTGTTTTTTTGTTTTTTGATACTTGGCAACACTGAGTGGTAAATTAGGCTCTTTTGATAGAGCGAGCATCGCAAGAATACGGTAGTACGTAAACTCATATTGTAGTGTCCAGTTGCGTGAAAGATGTAGGTAAAAAATCTTGCCAAGTGCGAGCCACATGCTGTGATCCACTTGACTTGAAGTGATTTTAATTGAAAGATGAAGATTTTCTGAGCTTTTTTGTGGCTGAATATGAAGCCTGGGTGGCTTATTATACGCTTGAGTCAAAAGACAATCATCATACCCAGGAAACCATCAATGCACAACAATATTGTGAGATCTTAAAAAACTCAAAATAAGATGAATGCTGACGAAAAGAGTGTGCTTGTTGCACGACAACGCCTATCCTCATACAGCCTCGGCCACCAAGGTGTTCTTGCATTCATTAGATTCGGATGTTTTGAACCACTTTACCGTATTCCCTTGACTCCCCTGCTTCTTCATATGATCATATTTTCACCTCTCTGAAAGTACAAGTGGGAGGAATTGGTTTTTCAACTGACAGTCCAGGTGCAGAGAGAGGTTCTTAAAAGGGAAAAAAGGTTCGAGAAGGGCATAAAAAAAAGCTTGTACCACGACTTCCCACATGCCACCAATAGTCAACAAATATATTAACAATATCCTGTAATATTTTTTCAAATATAAATTATATGAAAATTTAGTACACTTACTTTCTGAATATTATTCGACTACATACATTATACACCCTGTACATGTATTTGAATTGGATATACACTTGAATAATAAAATTCGTTATGCTCGTATATTTTTACATCAAAAATTGCCTTTCCCGTCCGAATAACATCTTCTTTATGTTGACCAAAATGGATCATTTTTGATACATATTTTTTTTACATCAAAATTGATTTACTATGCAAGTTTTGCTCCAAATTAAAAGCAAACGTACATTTTTTGCTCGAATTATTTGCTTTCGGCTTTTGGATGTTATCATAAATTTTCCCAATGCTATGAAATTGGATTCTGAGAATGTTAAAAATAATATACACCCAAAAAATTGCAATTAGCTATGCAAACAGATAACACTGTTTAAATTTAAATATCATATTGTATGTATGTTTGACTATGTATTATCCGTAGCATACGTTTTGGTTTTTTATGACCATCGCTTGAGCAAATATTACCTTTTGGATTAGTGTATGAAGCTTGTATATCGATAAATTAACCTTAACACTATTGATGGCACACAATATTTGTTTATTTTTTCGTGTTAACATAAACAATATATATATATTTATCATGATTCTAAGAAGACCACTAACGATCCTAGACGATGAAGCGCTATTGTTTGCTTTTCGCAATATTTGAGAATATTTAAACGTGTAGTGGTACCTCTACAGCACGATTTTGCCATCAATGTACGATTGTGTGATGAGACGCAATACAATATGTCCGTCTCTGTCTCCGATTCACTAATCTCCGCACTTAATATACGATAATGCTCTTTCTGTATCACTCGAATCCGAACGCATATATGCGCAATTACTCATCAACGGGTCACGAACGCGCCAGAACAGATAGTATCCAAAAGTTCCAGATCTGGTAAATATGCGGAATGCAATAAAGTATCCCAAGCGAGCTCCTTTATTTTTTTGCGTCAAATCAGCCACACGTGGTCGGTCGTTGTCACGTTGTATACTATGGTTTTTTACCGAATTTTGCCTTTGCTTGAACGTTTCGTCGGGCGATGGACTTTACTTATTCAGTCGTCTTCTTTGATAATTCGTCGATGATCATCATTGTATTTTCTTCAATTTGAATTTTTAGGATCAATTTATCCACTTGACTAGGCCATCCTCTTCCAGATTCATCTTGTAAGTCGATGCTTCCAGATTTATTTATTTTTTTGACATATCATCACATCCAATATATCACCATAAATGGCTAAAATATTTGTCGTGGTTTCGCTGTCGTTATTTTTTTCATATGGAACTTCATCAGAATTCAACTCTGCTTGTTGTTGTCCCGAAGGATATACCTCTTCCATTATCGCTAGATTTGTAAAAAATGATATTTTTAACGCGATATTTGAATAATTTTCTATTTATAAAATATGTCAACATGCATTTTTCCTGGATGATTGAAAATTACTGTTTAAAAATTGTATTTGTAAAAATGCGACATTAATACTGGGTTTACCTAATGTGATTATAAAACCCATTTTATTATGATATAAAACAATGGTTTGTTCTATAATATTAATGTGAGCAATAAATACAATATCTGAATGTCCATTAATTGCAATAAAATCAGCAGGAAAGCTCATTGAAACTGATTTATAGGGGGTGTTAAACACAGCCTAGGAAATTCATCCCGATTTTCGTTATATGCTTTAAATATTTCCGGCTTGGGATTTTGTTAAAGAATCCATTAAAGGTAGATTTTGGATGAACAAAAAAATATTTTACAATTTAGTCGGTTCGAAATTTTTCAAACATAATACCGAATATTTAATGAAACAAAATAGCCATCAGCAGAATATTGGATTTTCGTTCAACTAATAAACATTCCCCGCATAAACCAAATTGTTCTTAAACTCCACAACGAAACTTGGTGGTGCGTCTGCCTCAAAGAAGATCACAGGGATAAGACATCGCTATGTTTGTATAGTGAATTGTTTCAATAGTTGAGCCATTGCCTGACAAAATCTAGCATTGTCGGCGACCTCACTACATATTTCGCCGGCTAGGGGTAGAAAGAAGGGTTGAAGAAACGTGCGAATGACTGGAATATTCAATGTATTGCAGTGAAGCACGCGAGCTACCTTATCCTGTTGTTTATACATTTTTTTCACGTACCTTCCACGAAAGCTTCCTAACTCTAACTTTTGTACAAAGTTATTCGCACAAATAACAAAACGCAGAAGGTTTTCCTACGGAAAATTTGTCTATAAAGAGTGAATTTGAATAAAGAATTGTTTTTCTTTGTTGTTTACAAACGAAAAAGGTGTAGAAAGTACAACATCCATGAACGATGATGACTCTACAATGGCAATTTTTGGGTGACAGATTCAATTATTGGATTATCCCGGATGAATTGTTATGACGAAGCACAATTATTTTTCTGCGTTTGATTTTAAAGCATCATTGCGAAATGTCATCCCCATGCAATGGCGCTGTTAAGCTGTGCAGATTTAATTCACCAGTTTAACAGCAATATCTTATGCGATGCTGCGGACACATTGCGAGCGCCCCCACTCTGGGGGAACACTTCTGAGGCAATCTCACTTCTGACACCAATGTAGCGCGGGTCAGTGGAGGTTTCGATTAAACCCACACGCTACCGTGGCGGTCCAGCTGCATAATCGCCGATGACATGCGAGAACACGTCCTTCTCACAGATTCCAAGGTGGTCGCCGGTATGTTCCTTATCGAACCCTGTGAAATTGTGAACCATGTCACGTGACATTTTTTTCGTAGACAAAAAAGCACGTGTCTCGCACGGTCTCTAGATCTGACACCATTGGAATTTTTTTTGTCTAGGAACATGCTGTATATATTAAAAAAATGAATTATTTTGTTGCTAAAATTGAAGACATCTTGTGTATTTTTTATATTTACGCGAAAAAACGAACGAATATTATGCACTATCAACAGTGTTAAGGTTCATTTATTGATATTCAAGCTTGACTCACGCTGCACGTCCTGAGAGATAAGTGGATTTATGTGGATTTAGGTGGTAATAAAATACCACCTAAATCCACTTGGACAAATTGGATATGCTGAAATAGAGGATGAATTTTAAAGTAAAACTTCTATAGGCGGGGAAGGGCAAATTGGCTTCAACGTCACGTAAAATGAAACTCTAACCCGACCAACTACCGATCGGAAAGAGAGGGAGAATCATTCCTACTATCTCCGTCTCCTTCGCGGCGCCTCTATTGTATGTCTATGTGTGTCTATACGTAGCATAAAGCAACCGCTACACCATTAGCATTCCTATTTTATTATGTACTACACAACACACAATGCAATCGTTTACCTGTTTGGTAAAATGGCATTGTTTTAGCCTTCTTTTTTGATTCGTTTAAATGCACTGTATTTGCACGGAAAGTCAAAGATCGCGTGGTTAACCCCATGTTGTCGACACGCCATAAATTATGGCATTTGATTTATGTCCCACAAACAAATCCTTCAGAAAAGATTCAAATCCCTGGAATATAATGACGTAAACATGTCGCGAGCTGGCTTAGAAGATAGTCGAGGATATAAATGTCCTTCGTCCCAGAGCATACGCGCTGTTCTTCGGGAGACTTAAGGACCCTTCGCAGAACTTTAATATCAGCTAGGCTTTAATTTATTAAAAAGGAGGATTTTCCTAGAGCGAGGCGATATTCTTCAGCACTATGCTACAGCTTATATATATATATTATAAGAATCGCAAATGATATTACGGCAAACTGTCTTGTTTCTTGAATTTCTCCAAGTAATAAAATTTGCGCAATTCCAACGCTCGTCTGTTCTTCTTTAAAGTTCATTGGACAATTTATTGAAAACACAATTACAGTTGCACGAGCGTATTCTCTGTGCGCAGTATTCTCTTTCAAAGAGCTAAATTTGAAAAGCAAATTTAAAAAGTGCAATATACATTTAGAAACTAATTTAATTCGACGTGAGAACAAACCGGCTTTCATTTGATCCTCTGGGTATTTTTGATCATGAGCGACTTTTAACTTTTGCCACCTTTTTGCAACTTTTTATTTCTGTAATTATCTTTTAAGCAATCAAAAGCAAAGATGGATTTTATTCAGACGTGACAAGTCAATCTAATGCCAGTTCAATTCTGTTTTATGATTAAGAAGATTTTTTTTTTCGTTTTCAACAATTTTAAAGTGATAAGCAATGTGTCTATATGGTTAAAAATTGTATACAAATAATGGGATATGGAAGACTGAAAGAAGAATGTACGCACGTGTGAGTGCGGCCATCTCGTGGGAGCGGGGAGCGCCATGTAACATTGGTGTCAGAACCGACGATTCGTTAATATGCCGAGCAACTCTAGATAAAAGGTAGTGAGTTAGTTACACGCACCGATGCGTGTTGTGGGAGAAATAGGATGGTCGAGGATTCGCCGGCTTGAGGCCATTGGGGGCACCATCTGGGCAATGATGCGGCCGCTGTCAGAAGAAAAGCAGCTCGCATTTAATTTAGGAAGATGACGTGATAGAAAGCTACTACGATGGAATGCTGGCGGCTGATATAAGTTTTTGAATCGCAATGCTTTGTATGCACAACAGGCGTTGGCTAGCTGGAGATATCACCATACTGATAATATGTTGTTAAGTATGTAAGATGAGCCGTGATGCTCTGTGTGAGCATCAGGCACTAACGAATTGGAGATGCCACTGGGTTAGTAATATCTCGCTAAGTGTATCAAATTGGGTTGGCCGGCATTATAGAAATTCCAGGGACGTGGTCCTCTAGATTAGGACTAAAATCTATTGAAATATTGACCTGAGAAATTTTGCATATCGACCTTTTTCCTGCGGCTAGATCTCTTTCCCTCGTCATCAATCAAAATAATTTGCTAAAACGAGAGTGTTTTTATTTGGCACCCAATCATCATATGGCTCCTTTACGGTCCGAGAGAAAAACGAACCCGCGTGCGAGCGTAGTCATATCTGCAAACATGTAGGAGCGGGGCAACATCCAGGGACTTCGTTCCGAGCTCTGCTCCACGCAATAATACCAATAGTGTTATGATATAATATTGCTTGTGGAATATCATATCCCAATTTATATCCAAGTCTATTAATGTCTTATCGTAGCTTTCTCACAGAAATTCAAATGAAAGGTGACACGTTTAAGTTTTAGGGAACATCAGTGGAAACTTAGGAATTCAAAAATATTTTAATCAATCCTTAATATTTTAATTTAAATGTAACGTTGAGGTGGGGGCGCTCTTGGGGGCATATAACTATTTATTCCATACGAGAGAGAGAGAGAGAGATCTGGCTGCAGGAAGGACGACCTCTCGCAGCCAAGGCCTACCGACGACTCCCTACTCCCGCCTCCTGCGCGTCACTACCCAACCTGCAACGGTGCACGCGCAAGGAGCGATTGATCGGTATGCAGGTGCAATGTCTCCGCAGGGCCACAAGAGATGGCGCTGTTAAAATAACACATTGCACCTGAAGAGAGATGGAAGATGTCGCTGTTAAAATTGCTACTACGTGGGGATGGTAAATCGCCCACACTACATAAATAAGTTGCTATCAAATTTTATATTTATTTGAAAAGCGTTCCCATGGAGACATTTAGGCTTCGATCATAATCCATTCTGATTAAAAATGTACTGTTTATCGTTATGGTTAAAAATATAGTAGAATATAGGGAGTACGTAGATGTGGAGCTTGTAAAATATATACATACATATAAGGGTGTGAGATATTATGTAGTTGAAGCACGTCACGTCCCGCTCGTTACCTTCCGCTCTTGGCACCCAAAAAGTCGGAAGACACATGTGGTTAGGTTGTGTTGACAGTTCATCTGGGATACGTGTCCGGCATTCACATTAAACGATCCCCCGGGTAATTCCCCTAATTCGGAGGCTTTCACGGGGTCGGCTGGCAGCCACCCAAAGCGATCATCACGTTGCCAACAATCTCGACCGACCGTTTCCAACTTTTTAACCTTCCGACGGCGGGTCTTTATGAATCGTTTACGACACTTTGATTCTCTGCGGCCCCCGGCTGGATGGCCCTATAAATCTTTTTTGAAAAGAAAATGTCTCGTTGGCCATCGTGAAGAAATCGGTCCACTGCGATAAAGGATTCCCACGCAGATATTTCAACAAAATAAAATATTTTCAAGCGAAACTTGTAAGTAAAATTGGCTTGATCGTCACAAAAAATGAAACGCCAAACGAAAATTGATCAAAAAGCGAATAAGAATCATTTATAGTGCGCGTATAAAGCATAAAGCAACCACTACATTAGTACCAAGCGTACTTTATTATATACAAGTGCGTTGCAATGCCATGCATTGCATAACAAACTGCGTACACAAACAATATTTTTACTATGCCTATGTTATTTCCGCTAGTGTAAATAGTAAGTTGACAAAGTTTTATCACAATCGGATGAACAGTATGGAAGCGCATTAAAAACGGACAAACTATGCCTATGTTACTCGCGCAATTTTTAACAACAAGTGGACGAAGTTATATTGCAATATGATGAACGGTATGGCAGTGCATTACATACGAACAAACATAGATCAATGCGGTCAGTAGACGGTGGTCCTGGTCAACGAGTTGGCTGCGATGAACAACAGAACACTTTTAGGACTTCGGATGTCGGCATCCAGAAGCAAAAATACCCTCCAAAGGAAGAGAAGATGAAGGAGATCTTCCACTGTCGGAGTCTGGTAGCCAACTCATAAAAATTTTCTGATTTACATTGTATAAATACTGGCTGCTTTAAGCTAATGTAATTTATCAGTAGACGTAATTTATAGACACCATCGAAATTGTTGGGAATTTAGGATATATTTATTTAAAAAGCTCCATATGTTATTCAGAGTCCAAAGAAGTAAAATATTATTTCATATTGAAAAGGGGTCAGAATAAATTTATGAGGTTTCTTCACGTGAAGGAATACCATTACCATCTCTTTTTATATTCTAGTCGTTTTTTATTGGGCTCGTTAGGATGTAACGCGTCCCATATCCAACATTACATACAAATTACCGACGAGGATCATCCACAATATGTAAATTCTCCAAGAAATACAAGCTGTGGCTTTCGAATCATAATTAGTGTTCTGTGAGCTTATACAATATATATAAATAAAATCGATACACATTGTATGTAGTCATCCAAATGTGACGCTTGGATGTCAGGACTATATAATGTTTATAGATGACGTTTTTTCCAAATGATTTAAGCCATTTTGTTTTAATAGAAGATAACACAATTTTATATATGGACCTCCTGTTATTCAAGAAATATGTCTATGCCCAAAAAATAGGTATTGTTTGGGGTGGATTCTTCAATGCCGAAAATGTCTTTTTTAGACTATATGTTAAATAAATCGAGAATACAAAAGAAAAACGTCTAGGCGTCACATTTGGATGAATGTAGAAAGAAGAAAATTTGCATATAAATATAAAATCGAGCGATTATATTGCGTTGGGGTTGATTTTTGAGCCTGTGGAAATTATGGAGCAATCAGTTGTGCGTTAGGACGAGTCGCCATCCTCATTTGGAGCCGAGAAGGCATAACTAACTGCCCTTATATATTCATGGAAAGGCTTCCATTACATCCCGAGAGAATCGCAACTCCACCGTAGAACCAGAAATGAATCGTGAAAAATTCCATCGGAAACGAGCGACAATATAAATACGTGTTTGTCCAAATTTGAGGCGAATATCTGGATCATGTGTGTGTGTGTTTTCATGGTTTTCAGCGTTTATGACCTGAAAATATTCCCCTGGAGATCTTTTTTGTTGGCACGTTACTCGATCACACCCATTTATTCAATAATAGATCAGTCGGCTTATCCTAAGCCAGCATGACTAAGTAAAATTGATGAAGATTAATGTCATTCTCCACATCATCCCCGTATTGGGCATTTCGTCCATTTATGCTTATTCATAGTTGAGATGTCAATTTTGAGAGATGTACTTATGAATCATGCAATTCATTCAACGAATAGCATTTTTTTGTGTGATAAATCAACGTATTTTGGTGATAAAAGCGAATTATATCGCTTGTGTGTAATTCCTTTGGACGTGCGGGAAACTTGTCGAAATATTTTCTTTCAATAAGAACGCCCAATTTTTCCATCCTATATTTTCTCCCATCGCAAAGATTCAGAGAAATCCACATAGAGGCGGATGCCTCAGGCGCGCTCATCGATCTCCTTCGACGCGTCAAGGAAGCTGCTTCATTTAGATCAGTGCTCCGCAACGTTTTCTCACCTACGGCACACCAAAGCTCTTCTTTAAATTTCGCGGCACACCAAAAGCCAAAAATATTAGATATTGATTTATTTATTTTTAAACAGCTCTCCCCATAGTACATAAAAAAAGACTCTAAAAGGGCCTGTATATTTGATACAATTTTACAATAAATTTAATCTTTTTATTTCTTATGTACACATACATAAAAACTATAATATATTTACTTTTGTGCAATCTTAATAATTATTATAAAATAATGACCAATTAACGTGATACCTGCGCTTTTTTCGATTCAAATTTTTCAGCCAAATTTCTAATCAGTGTTCCTAAAATATCGCTTGACATGTCGTGAATAAGTCAAAATATCAACATTATCGGCAGACAACGAAACTTTATTTACTTCCTTAACATCATTGGGTCAAGCATAAGTCGAATAACTTCCTTACATACTGGTTTAATAAGTGTTTCGCCGATAGTATTTGGTTTTTTCTGACGTGTAGTTAATTTTGCAACATGGTAGCTAGCTTCTAAGGCCTTTTCAGAAACCGTAAAGACCGAATTCATAAATTGTTTAGGTTTTTAATTTGGTTCTAAACCCCTTTGAAAATATTGTTTATCCGTTTTGACGCAACTGGGATGGTTTGAATTTAGATGGCGATTTAATTTATTGGGTGCCATTGCTTCGTTTGATAGCCGTGCTTCATTTTCACACTGTCTTCTTTGGCATTTTTGCAATACTTGTGCTGGGTTCTTCTGTATGTAAAGACGAATCTTTTCCACTTAAAATTGTATCCATTGTAACGTGGGCGAGAGCCCTCAGCAGGGCCCAGTTATCTTCGTCATGCTTCTGTCGACCAGTCTCAGTTACCTTCGTTCGTAAAGCTTCTGACGACCCGCGGCTGCCGCATCCCTCGTAACATCGACGAGAAGGACTCCACAGGGTGGTGGTGTTGGATTTCAAAGACGATTTTTTCTCCACAGTATGCTTATTTGTTCCACTTTGAATAGACTGTGGCTGCGTGGCGTGGAATACCCAAACTCGAGCTCAGAAGTGAGTCGAAACTCAAGCTTTCAAGGAGAGGATTTCGCAGACAGGATGCAGAGTAGTCTTAGTTATACCATATTTAAAGAAGTGTAAAATTAAATATTAATCACATGAAGAAAGCATAACCATACAAAATTCATTAAACAACTAATAGTAATGAATGGTAACTACTGCCGCAAGACGAGTGAATGTAACGTAGCACAGTAACACGACTAAAGTAGGCTGATCGGTTGGTAATTTGTGGGATCGTTGCTATCCTTGCCTAGTATTAGCAAAGGAATTACTGGTTTTGGCAAAGAAAATGGCTGGGAAATACCTCATTTTTAGGCACGCATAAAATATTTTAGTTATACGAATGGCAGATTTTTTTATTATCGTATTATCGATTGTGTCAAAACCCAGGGACTTTTTCTTTTTTAGTTTTCTAATGATTTTTGTTATTTCTAGAGGAGTTACCAATTTAAATTTGTACATGTAATTATTTGAGCCTTCACGGAAATCCCTAATCGACTTGTTAACAGCTTTCTTTGTTTTGCTGTTGCTCATATTTTCGAAAATCTTGTGATTTAGGCACAAGGTTTCTGCAAACATTTTTGTCTTTTCTAAATCGGTTTCGGCTATCTTATCGTTTCTAACCAAAATAGGAATTCCCGTGGCTTTGTTTTTTGTGTGATTTGACGGTTTTCCAAAGAGATCCAATCTGAATTCTATTGATTATGTCAGCACGATGACAGATTAATCCCGGAATAGAAATATTAATATCTGGTTTTAGGTGTCTGGTAACATAAATAGGTGACAGGCGCTGGATAACTATTGAAAAATGTTTTAGTTATAATATTGTATTATTTGACCGCGGCACACCTGTATCGGCTCACGGCACACCAGTGTGCCGCGGCACACCGGTTGCGGAGCACTGATTTAGATGACAGGAGAGGTGGTCTGCGTCGGTCGTCGGCCGCCACCTCTCACTTTCATCCTCTCGGTTAGGCACCGCCTGAGATGTCACCGGGTCGTCCCAGTTCACTGGATGTCTCAGTTCCTCACAGAACACGGGCGATTTAGGGCCTCGGTAAGGTTTGGGCTTTCAACAACTTCGGAGTGTCTATGCGGAGATCAGTTCATGAACGCAGACCATGTTCTGTAGATATTTTTGGGCATGGCGTCCGATCGCGAGGCATCTTTCATTGGGTCAGTGATCCGAAATCCGGTCCGGTTGGTCACGAAAACCTCCTTCTAATTTTAGAACATTAAGGACTTTTTGTTAAAGTTTTATACAACATGCTGTGCACTTTAAGAGCGAGATGGCATGCTCCCGAATAGGAGAATCAATCATACAGTTCGGGTCAGAGGATGCTCCCAATGTTGTTGTTATATTCATCCCAAAGATTATGCTTATGCCGTGCTAACGAAGTACTTTTATATTCAAAATATTTTTCCGGACGGTGTGCACCATCTAGTAATAAATTATTTGGGCGTGATCTGTCACATACAGCTATCCATGTGAGAAGCATGCACGCATACCCTGTGTGTTTCTGTTCTTTGTTGATGCTCGCACCGTTTCAATTCGAATAGCATATCAGTCGGAATCATTGGGACACTACACTCTTCTTCTTGAAAATGTTCAATTCAAACTGTAGCTCCGATGATATTATTCATCATTTTTTTCGCTAAAAACCTGGTACCGTTGCTACATGTCGTGGCGGATTTATGTTTCGCAGAAGAATTATAGGGACGCCAATTTTCAGTATTGAAATACCCAATTCAAATATAATTTTATATAGAATGATAAACTAACTGAATTTTGCCTTGTGTTTTGTTCGTGTGTTTACGTGTCATTTAATTAATGCCTTTACATACAATTCATATCAAAAAATCACTTTTGAATTTTATCTCGCTGATAAACGTACCACATATTGAAAACCACTGTTTTGTTTGAATATATCGGTGCAGTAAGCTCTTTTGGAGGCACCACTAAAATTTTGTTTCAGTCTATTAGCTGGTTTAAGAATTATATCAATTTTACGAAGGAAGTAGAGTTTCATGAATTTTAGCGCTGAACAAATCAATTATTGATTGATTTGTTATGTGTGAAGATTCATCCAACTCGCTTTTAGATTACATGAATGAGTGATTTGTTTATTTATTGATTTGGATGTGGTTGCTTAGCAACACGCGCTTACTTGGAAAGCTACGCGATGTATTGGTGTGGGAGTGAGAGGTGAGGATGCGTGCGCTCTCCTTCACTTCGAATAGCTACTGGCGAGCCGCCGAGCACCACGGCGTGGCCGAGCGTTTGGATTAACATTAGATTATCACCTCTCGGCATAGTTGACAAAAGGCTTTGTTTACCTTAGCAATTTTTGGACAGACAGACGGACAGGCACACATTGATTTTTATATATATAAATATATCGATATCTACTTATGTTTTATTTTACTTGAAAGACTATCTAATGGAATTAAATATGAAATATACAATTGTTCAAATATCTATACATATTTTGGAGGTCTAATTTTCGATGACTTAAAATAAACTGAAAATCCGCACCAAACAGTGACTTATTAGTGAAAAAAATTTGAGCAGTATAAAATGCAGACAATTTCTAGATTGCAGATTTGAATAATTGATGTAAATGCTTGGCCATCGCCGCTTTGTCATACGTTCAACAAAGTGCATCAAAGAGCCTTTGTTATTTTAAGCTACCATTTCAGCCTGAAATTACTTATTATCCTATGTTAATAAATCCGTTGCTAAGAACACGTCCTTTGGCAAAAAGGAAAATGGGACATAATTTATTTTTAAATTACTTTCTTGTGCGATTTGAATAGCTTTGTAGAGTGCCTCTCCCTGGAATGTTTCATTTTCAAGTGTTAAATATTTAAAAAAATATATGCGTGCTAATTCGAAATACCCTCATAATTGCATGGTAAATATTTAAATTTAATCATAAGTTGGGCCCATTCCGGGCACATTGATTACCGATATGGTTAGGAGTTGGCTCGCAGGTCCCACAGCAATATTATAAATTAATTTATCCTCATTGGTGTTGCATAATACAAATGTGGAAAGCTCAGCTTTTCAGATTTGTACATAGAAAATCCGGCTTTCAAAGCTCTGAGCGTTTGGTCAGGATGAAAAAGGTTTTCCGGAGCTTTCATCCGAGGAGTGTGTAGATTAAAGTATAGATTGGACGGACGTCGGATGCAATATTTTGCCATTCACCATTTTCTGTGCAGTTCTGCCTTTCAACGTTTTCTTTTAAAAGGAATCCGGAATAGATTATCAAAACTCACTCATCCTAATGAAGCGGATTTTCAGAAACAAAACGATTGTATTTCAATAGGGTCGTTCATGGACGCTGTTGTTTCTGCGCGAATTATTGGATAAATAAGGATTTTTATAACCTTTGTATTTAATAATTATAACATAAGCATTTCAAATGAAAAAAATAAAGAATCAGTGTCGCAGTCCATCTTCCTGACAAATACATAGTCTGAGATGCCTTCCCGATGCCGTCGTCGAGTTCGCCTTGGAGACGTTATCGCCATTGGAGTCTCGTGATTGGGACATCACTCTGTTTGAAAAATAGTAATCTTGGAGCAGATCGACATGTTTTTATCGTCCATACAAATCCACTTATATCTCAGGACTGTGCATCGTTTGAATTATCGTTATTAGTTGATAAATTTGGGTTATCGATCTATACAATCGTACGATGTACGCAAGACACTATCTTTGTCTTTGTCTCCCATTCACAAATCTCCTCAACGCGCAAGAATGCTCTTTCTAGATCACTGAAATTCGATCGCAAATACGCGACTATACTCCTCAAAAGGTCAATAACATCTAGAGGCAAACTTGAAGTTATAAGCCTTTTTCGCGGCTCTACACCAAACATGAATTTATATACAGATTTTTTAATGCTAGAATGAAAGCGAAACATTTTTAGTGTTGTTATCCTGCATTTTGTAAAATTGTAAAATTCAAAACGCACCATTTTCACAGCTTTGAGCTATTTTGTCAAAAAGCGTTTTATATAGTTAAAACTAGTTTTAACCAAAATCAATTTTTAACTAGCAGTAAATATATATTTACAATAAAAACATACAATATAAACTAGTTTCAAGTAGTAAAAATGCGTTCTAACTAAAAAAAAAATATTTACAAAAAAGATAAGACCCAGCTGCGAGACTTTAAAGACGAACCTTTACATTACGCAAGCACAAAGTTAACCATTGGAATGCAGAAATATCCACTTATACTCGTTATACTGTATAAGTGGATGTGATATCTAACGACTTCACTCAATAAGTTCGTAGGATGACAAATAAAATTTTCTAATCGAGTGTGAGCAAACACGGTACCCGCTTCGAACAGAGCTTTCTCATGCACAAATTTTGATGCAAAATGGAATGAATACACTGCCTTCTGTTATTTTTAAGCTGTTGGCTATCCCTCCGGATGGCTGTTAGACTCCACAATGCCCACCCATAAAACCCCAGGGGGGGGGCAACTCTTCGTCCGTGGACATATGGAGTAGAGGAGCACGAAAGTAGCCTCGTTGGTTTGCCCAGCTAACATGAGTTGGGTGAGCAGGTCACCCAGTGTTGCGCTCCCATAAAGGGATGTGTGGAACAGCTGATTACAGTAGTTTGGGAAGATTGTGTCAAAGGCTCACCACTATCCTCTGCAGCCTAGGCATACAGGGGTTTTAGGCTGTTCAAATGGCGACTTGTCACCGTGGTTAGGTACTAAGAATGACCGAATCGATATGACTACCATGGGGAAGGAGAGCCCCTGCAGTCCGTCATATCCGCCGCACCCTCGGGTACAATGCGGGTGGTCGCCTGGACGCTCTGAGCGTAGCATTTCTGGCGGGACCAAAAGATTATTGGATTGGATCATACGGATTGGTCATTTGTGGCGCCAACTGAATATCATCCTACGGACTTGTTGAGAGCTGTCATTTAAAACGTGTGTGCTTCCAGGAAGAGCACCAGCGTGTCTCATTAGGGTGTGTGGTGTATCGTTATTGGGGAAACACAAGCTTATTCCTTTTCGGGTGAGGCCGTATTCAAATTTTCAATAATAATCCTATTAAATTACTTGTTGAAGGAAAATTAAGCGCGCACAACGGTCGGAATGTTCCTTAAATACCTTAAGGCTTTATAATATAAAATTTCCATAAATTCCCCAGCACCGGATACGCCAACGCCATGTATATATTTGATGAGACATTAATTAATACGTTTTTAATGAAATTCGCGATACGCCGAACGGGAAAAAAGCGATATATTATTAGCCGGGGCGCAATCGAAACGTTGTTTGGCTAATAATTTGCATACTTGACATCCGATCTAAATAATGCGGTCAGGGGGGAAGAATTTCGCATAATTTCCATATTTATGACATTTATATGTGGGGAGGCTAGGAGGACATTCACAAATACAACCCCAAATTCCTGCGGCACACACGTCGAACAATGGACGACAAACAACCGTTTTAATTAGATTGAACTGACAGGGGTCCTTAAAATGCGTCACGGATTATATTTGGATGTGCCAAAAATCATTTACATAAATCGACGACCGAATTTGGTTACAATTCAAATGAGCGACCGAAACGGAGCTATATTACAATAGATGTATCGATAAGTTAAGTTAAGACTATTAACGTCAATGGCTTTCATTGACATAAAAACCTGTTCCGACTCTGACCCGACCTGCCTCCGATGGATTATCAACTTTTTCGATTTCGGATACATTTTCTAAAGAATAAATACTTTAGAAATACAACTGCCACGCTAATGGACGGATTCGTTCTTATTTCGGATCATTTATTCAGCACGAGAGAGAGAGAGAGATCTGCCTGCGAGAAGGACGTCCTCTCGCATCCAAGGCCAATGTTCGACTCTCCTCGACTCCCGCCTCGTGCGTTGTGTCGATTTCAAGCTGCAATAAATGCATGCATCTTATTATTAAAACTAAAGATACGCGTGTGTATTTTTTATGTTTGCGCAATGAAATTAACGAAAAGTGTGTGCTATCAACAGTGTTAAGGTCCATTTATTGATATACAAGCTCGAATCACGCTGCGCGGTTCTGAGAGGAAATGTTTGGATTTGGTGGACATATGATGGACGGTGGACATCTATGTTTAATTCAATCAAATGGTTAAGTGAATTCCATTTTGTATACAATTGAGTTTAGAAAATCGTCTTTAACAATTAACCCATTTTTTCGGGATATCATGAAGTTGTTCATTTCTCGGTTTTTTTCTATTGATCTGAAAATGAATTTTTGATTTTTTATACGTGCAGGAGAAGAATATATGTACTTATAAAATTAAAAACTAAGTAGGCTTTTTAGATAAACTTTCATATATTCTTGACAAATTTTATCCTAAAAAAATAATTTATTTAGGTACATCCAATCAACAATATTATATTGAAAAACTTTCCAAAAATTCAGCCAGGTCGATAAAAAACCTTTTAAGCCCCAACTTAGATCGTTTTTGAAATTGCAGGTTCGATATAATCTCATTTAACCCATTGACGCACAGTTACCGTCAAATACCGTCATGCGTCAGCATTTAATACCTGCTTATTGCACCAAAATAATTTAATAACTAGTTAATTCATTATTAAATATAGTGGTTAAATAATTAAAAAATAATGGACTTTCAGTCAAATTTTTAACGCTTTTGAGCCGCCTTTTTGGGATTTCGTCCCATTGTCCGAAGTCCGAAACTCAATTTTCACTGATCGCCATTGATTGCGTACGAGCATATCTGATTTACAGCACAAATTACTATTTATGAAGTGCAATAACAAATGTAAACCTGAAACGAATGCTAAATGTAAAGGCGGTTTAGTGTGTCTTTTGACGTTTTGCGCTTGTTAGCGGCCCCATTAGGCCATAACAAATTTCAATGCGGCCATGGCGGTAACGGCTTCATTAACTCCTAATTATCTTCATACGTTGAATTTAATGCATCAGATACCAACGATGTGCAACATTGCTCCAGTTATACGACGTAATTAATATTTTTAACAGCTGAATATTCACGTAAAAACATTGCAAATGCATATTTAAATAATATTGGGAGTTGGGGTGAATTAATGTTAATCCGTTGATGAGTAATCGCGCATGTGTGCGTTCGGATTCGAGTGATACAGAAAGAGCATTCTCGCATATTGAGTGCGAAGATTAGTAAATCGGAAACAGAGACTCGTACATCGATTGTAAAGTCGTGCTGTAAAGGTACCCCTACACATCTAAATATTCTCAAATATTGCGAAAAGCAATCCTTAACGCTTCATTGTTGCCATTTTCGTCTATCCAGGGCCTTTTCCCTCAAATTTCCTAGGCTCAGACGTGTGGCGTCTTTTTCTAATTGACAAGGTCAGTGTATCCGAGATCTTTCAGTGGATCTACTGTCCGTGACCTCGCGATTGGACCTCATGTGTCTCGATCGCCTAGCCTCCCTCATAATTGCTTCCAATGCAATATTAAAGAGAATCGGGAATAGAGAGTCCCCCTGTCTAACTCCCGTCATCATTTCAAAGGGCTCCGACAGGACGCCGTTGGGACATACAACGCTGATCGATCCAGCCACGCACGTCCTCGACATCTACTTCACCAGCTTACCTAGGATTCCCATCTCCAACATGCTCCTCCAAAGTTTTTCCCGATTGATGCTGTCGTATGCCTTGCAAAAGTCTACAAATATGTTGTGGAGATCGACACCATACTCCCACATTTTTGTAAGAATAGTTTAATTGTAAATAATTGGTTCACAGTAGATCTACCAGGCCTGAAACTACACTGATACTCTCCGAGAAGTTCTTCCACGTTGAGCGACAGTCGTCCGATGAAAGTTCTTGGTGAACAATTTATATGCTTTTTTTAAAAGAAATATGCCCTTTAGTTTCAAATATATTTGGCGGCTCTATTCCGTGATTCGCACGGTATCCAGATCTGACGCCACTGGATTTCTTTACCTTTTTTCCTGTGGGAGGGGAATCTTGCATGAGACACCCTGGGTATAATCCCAGGGTAGTGTCAGATTCTTACCGACTAAATCCCTTCCTTGTCTCTGTATCTCCCCCCTGGTATTGTTTTTCACATTGCTTCAGGAGGACAGGTAATCTGGCCTTAGATAACTGGTCCTATTCTAGTGTTGGAAATCGGCACTCTCTCACTGCTCTCTTTGGCGCTCAGGATTTCTTCAATGTAATCGCGCCAAATGTCCCACTTCTTCTTGCTTGTCATCCATGCTGTGGACCATGTTACCCCAGTGCTTGTTTCAGCGAATTTCTCTGGGGTGCCCAAGCCTCACAGTCAGTGATGATGTGTTCTGCATCGTCGACCTCCGCTTGGTAATGGTGGTACGTCGCGGATGTTTCCTTGTCAATCCGCTTCAGGTACGCACCGAAGCATCCATGCCCAGTGAGCACCTGAATCCTCCACCGACTTACGATCGGAATAAGTCGATGGATCCATCTTCTTTTGCTGGGCTGATTCCATTTCTGATGCCAGGCTTCCCTCAGTTTCTGATCGTGTATCGTGCGGTTTTTAGGATCTTCGTAATGCAAAGCCCTCTTCTTTGTCTGGAGATCCAGTGTGGGTATTCCGGCGATCCACACAGCGTGGCTCACATGGTCTCTAAATCTGACACCATTGGATTTTTTTTAGTCTAGAACATACTATATATTTTCAACAAATGCATTATTTTGTTGCTAAAATTGAAGACACGCGTGTGTTTTTTATATTTACGTGAAAAAATGAACGAAAATTATGTGCATACCCTCTTATAGCGTCCACTTCGTTTGTGGCGCTTTTTACGTAAGCAATGGGTAAAATACATAAAATAAAAGCTCTATACAACTAGATTAACATAATATCAGATTGCAACAAAACTTCATCCACTTATTGTCAAAGATTGCGCGAGTAACATAGGAATAGTCTAATATATAAACACCAATATTTGTTTGTCCGTATTCAATGTGCTACCATACCTTTCATCCGATTGTGATAAAACTTTGTCAACTTATTATTTACACTTGCAGAAATAACATAGGCATAATAATATTTGTGTATGCAGTTTGTTATGCGAATAAATTTCAAAGTAAATACGATTTTTTCAGTAATGAGACTTAATAAATAATATAATCAGTGTGTTGTGAATGACATCGGCCTACGAAAGCCGTTTGTATGAAAATAAAATAAAAAAAGATAAAGCTTTAAGGGAAACGAAACGAGTGGAATAGGACAATTGGATATTATCCTTTTTCAAAGAGTCTATATACACACGTGTTATACATTCAATTCTGCGGCTCAAGTGTTTCGAACTTTGCGAATGTTGGAACTCAGACACTTCAATTTTGGACACTGCATTTATTATAATTCGGATTGTCGATTGCTTAATGCGATCAAATAAACAAAAAGCGGAAATTGTGTACGTTTGTGATATTAAAATACAATATTTGACTTTGTAAATCCAAAGAACAAAAGCTGCTTGGGGTGTGTTTTAAAGAACTATTTGCCCTCTAATTGTACATCCGCTCAGCGTATTTTCACAGGGAAGACTTCATTTACAGTTAAACATAATATTATCAAAGTGTTACTAATGTTGTCAGAGTCTATTTTTATTAAACACGTTAATGTGGTTAAACTATTAATACTGTATAAATAACAATTGTCTGTTTTAAATCTATGGCAACTGATCTAAATATACGAGAGAGATTGAAATATAATCCGGAATTTTGCTGTACAAATTTATAAGTGATATATAAAAATACAAGTGGCGTATCTTACTTTTATACATAGTTCCTTTCCATTAGAAATATATTTAATTTATCGGATAGGAAGCTTATTGATCTTGTTATTGAAGAAAGGAGGCACTCGGATGCTCCGAAAACCAGTTGCGCACGTATTGTTCGACCGCAGCGTTGTCTTGAAATCGTTGCCTTCCTAATGCCTTATAAACAAATAGTAATCAAATGAGGTCAAGTCTGGACTTAGTATCTTAGGGTCTTAGTCAGATCTCTAGAGGAGGCGATCTTTAGATAACGTGGACCAAAAGGAGTGATGGAGATAAAGAAAGAAATTGATTATAATAAAATCAAGGGAAATACTACGCGAGGTCACTGCCTTCACGAGTCCAACCCCAGCTTAAAGAGCAAGGCCGCAAACGATGACGGACTATAGTTCCTATAGGAACTCCTTCTTCTCCATGGTACTCATTTGTAGTTCCAAGCCATGGTGAGATGAGTTGCCGTTCTCCCCTATGTGCACTAAGCAGTTAAAAATATTTATGACACCTTTTGGACAGAATCTTCCTGCTCCTTCTGTAATCGGCAGTTTCACATTCCACTTTATAGGTGCGCAACACAGCGTAAGCTGCCAAGCCACCTCATGCTATCTAAGCTACTACTTCAGCAGCGTTAGATGAGCAAACCAACGTGGCTGTTTTCACCCACCTCTACTCTACATCATTACACGGGAATTTGACCGTAACCCACGAGCGTAGGGTCCCTCCTCCCGGTGGGGATTTATGCGTTGGCATGATTCCCCATGAGTCCCAAATAATCATAGTCATCGCGTTGTGCAATAGATGATGATACGATAACTCCAGACACAGTGACGGAAGTATCTTTGTAAGTTTTTTTTGTAGAACTATTGTTAAACATTATTTTTATCCGAAGCTTATATTAAGGCATAGGATGGATACCGTACGCCTTCACTAAACACAACAAAAACGATCGAAGAAAACAGCTCTACGTCTTCTTGGCAACGCAAAAAATAGTCTCTATTTGAATAGCATTGTTATTGATAGTATTAAATGGCTCTTTTATGATAATATACGACGAATAAATCCATCGCGAAAAACCCTAAATGTCCCACAAGACAAGAGAGGGGCTACAAGACTTGCGTGTCCAACCGGTCCGTCTTTCAGACCGCTGACGCCATGCCCACAGAACATAATCTGCGCCCATGAGCATGAGGATTCCGAAATTGGGGAAAACACAAACATATGCAACGAAGCCCTAAATTGCCCGTATCCCGTGAGGAACTTGGATGTCTAGTAATTTGGAACGACATCATAGGCGGTGCTTAACCGAAGAAAATAATAATTTAGAGTGAACAGATAGCGATTTAGTGATATGGTTGGTATTTTGACGAGAAATTCGTGCTGTGTGGTCTGTTCCGAGTGCCCTCGGACTAACTACACAATAGTGTCTTTTACCGTTCTTTGATCCCACCTAAAATCTTCCAGGTACCCATCTCTTTCACTGTGTGTCCTCCAAAAGGAGGCAATTTGGTTCGGTTATTTGTAGTACCTAGCCACAGAGATAAATTGCCATTCTAGCAGCCGAAAACCTTTCTTCCATTTGCACTTGGCTGTTGAAGACAGGGTAAGCTGCCCACCCAACTCATTTGATAAACAAACCGACAAGGCAACTTTCGCCTACCTCTACTTTACATCATTACCCAAGGGGTTCAACTGTTACCCACCGACGTAGGATTGCCCTCCTTTTCCCTGGAGTTTATGGGTGGGAATCGTTGAATGAAACACCCACCCAACTGAACTTTTTTAACTAAATATTCAAATACTTTCGGGTCTCCCTAATACTAAATATCATATTCCAGAATCCTAATCCACATGGATACACAAAATAAACACAATATCATACTTTTAAATTGTTCCACTCGAACATAGGGAGCAGTTTCTGCGCGTTATATTTATATAAATATCCTTGTTTTTTCACAGCGCTTTGAATAAAATATTTAGGGGATTTTCATTTTAATCAACACCTTCATATCATTTGGGATTTCTTCAGTGGAAATTTTATTAAATCATGCAAAAGTCACAATGGATGTAACTTTATAAAACTTGATGCTGTGGGAACGTTTCGACCTCAGCATTTAATATAAATTCAAATTGATGAAAAAAAATGCTCTTGTCTGAGTTCCGCCATTGTGCAAATACGCAACGTGGCGCCATCTTTTGACAGAATTATTTATTAATAAAAACAAATATCTAAACAATGTGGTTTTCGAGATCAACATAGATCATCGGTAATGCTTATTGTTGTCTTCGCTGCGGTAAACGATCCCGGGACAAAGTTCTTCCAGAGGGCTTACATTTCAATGGCACGCCTTATGTTTACAAAGCAACTCTTCAGGAATCGGAACACGTATTATGTGCTTTGTTCTAGTTTGTATATCGAGATGCCTCTCATGATACGACGATCGGATGCTGACGAAATGAGATTTGGCCTTACGAGATTCAAATGCCGTACATATCGCACGCTCGAACTTTTAAATTTGCCCAACAAAAGCGCAGCTTTGGAAGTTTAATTGCTTCCATCCACGGGAGCAAGTAATGTATTTATTTTGAATTGTTTAATATTTGAGATTTTGATCCAAGGTATATGGCGGGTGAATGAGGTCGATCGGAAATGGGGTAGGTATTTGTAGTCGTTTTAAAGACAATGGGTCTTCGTCTGAATGTTACCACTCCTCCGGTTCAAACCCTACGCTAGGCCTCGATTAATAATTGGAAGTTTGTTTATTTGCCAGCGGAGTACCCTAGTGTTTGTTCAAGTTAATTAACACCATGACATTGCTGTGTTTTCAACCCCTCAAAGATAACTTCAGAAGTCAAGATAATTCGATGCCATATCCGGCGATTCCATTGCCGCCATGTTTTCCCAAATTCAAATCGATACAAAATATTAGGGCGTATCACATGAACGTTCGGAATTAGGTGGGAATTAAAACGCCATAGCTTTTACAAAGCATCATTTATTCATTCGAAATAATCTCCATTAGCTTCGATAGTATTTTGCACTAAAGTAAAGTATTTAATGGATCAATAATAGTGTCTAAAGATAGGATCACTTTTGGTAACATGCTGAATTTTATGTATACAGGGTGTTTTGCACATGGACCGACAAATTTTTTTTGGACGTTAGGGGGATCTTTTGCTATGTTTTACACATAGACCCTATGTCTTAAGTGTCAGGACTGTCGAAATAGATATTTTTTTCAACATTTTGCCCTTTAAGTCGCCATAATTTTTTAAAATCTACAATCAACTAGCAACTAAAATCAAGAACAATTAAGATTTATTTTGTGAGCACCTCTATCATATAAATGAATTATTTTTGGCGGCCGTCTTCAGTGGCTTGCATGGTCTCAAGACCTGACACCAGTGGATTTCTTTGCCTGGGGACGTCCCCTCTTCCGCGGCTCGTACGGTCTCCAGATCTGACATCACTATATTTCTTCGTCTAGGGTCGTGCACTTAGGACATAGGACCTGGAGATGTGCCCTATTCCATGGCTCGCACGGTTTTCAGACCTGACACCAATGTTGCGTGATGCCAAAGCCATCCGACGATTCCCACTTCGTAGGGCTTGAAATATTTACGATGAACATTTGGATTGATCCGACTTATTCAGACTATCCAATGTGTATATGAAGAAACATTGACGGAATAACCTATTGCATGTATCTATAACGTAGCTTAAATCTGCAATATATAAAAATCGACTTTGAGACTTCAACGATTTGATATATTTGGCTTACAAATTTTACATAAGTCAGCTTGTTAAATCTTCAAAACGATGTACATATTCGACGGCAAAGGATTCAAGCTGTACGGTTGGATCCACATATAAAATTCTCGCTTAGTGGATTGAAGCAAATCTTCTTCATATTGACATTCCATCTACTCGCTGAGTAAATTGCATCGAATCGCATATTGTTGAAGAAGCTATCTGCATATTTTTAGATGTGGGAGTATAAGAATCGTATTTGAATTTCTTCCCTAAAATCTCCTCAGGACTTGATTCTCCCCTTTGTCTTGAGTATTCCTATGTCGCAGGTGTGATGTATCCATAATTCACCCTTGGTTATAAATCGATACAAGAATTCGGCTAAAACATCGCTAGCAAACGCGGCACCCATCTTGCGTATAACTTTCTCATGTGCAAATTTTCAATAAATATGTATGTTAGCTCGCACACTTTCAGTCGACGATCTTCGATTACCATTTTATGCATTTCCTTCATAATTTTTAGAACGATTAACTCATCATATCGACCATTACGATGTTCGTCTTGGCAGTTAGTACGGCCTCGTTCAAATTCTGCCATCTAATGCAGGAGCAGACTCTCTCAGAGTAGAATCTAGCTCGGCTTTGATATTAATTGGACTGATAACTTTCAAATAAAAGTATTGTATCAACAGCAAGCAACAACCGCCATCTGTACATCAGGTTGAGCACCTTTCGGGATCCCGGATCCCGAGATCCCGGACAGTTTTAAGTGCTCATGAATCCCGGGATTAGTAAACGTAGTCCCAAAAAAATCGGGATTGAATTTTTTATCTAACAAAAATTGTACACCTCACCAGCACGTTAAAGGCTACTAAATCGAAACATTCTCGACGAAATCTGGACACTTGGAAACAGTGGCGTAACTACTAATTAGCGAACTTAGGCGATGTCTAGGGGCAGTAACTGTCTAATCTATGTATACAGTACATGTATGTTTTTCAAATTATTATATTAAACTTTCCCTACCGGTGATGTATTTACTACACCTCGACTCTAATAATGGGAATATCGATATGAAATATATTAGATACGGATTTCAGAATTTTTGTATTCCTCCGTAATATAACTACGAATCACATTAAAGTATTATAGTATATAAGTATTCATCTGCAGCCGCGGAAATAAATAATTTGTCGGGAAATCGGCAATTTTGCGGCGATATCTCCGACGATCCCAACGGTCCCAGGATTCCAGAACTGATCCAGGGACGGTCTAATGCAATCCTGAAATCCCGGGATCGAAATTTTGACTCGGGATTGGATTCCTTATCTCTGAGACTACCCTATTATACTCATTAAAAAATAATGTACATATTTAAAATTGATTACGATTGTTAACGCGCTATTATTTCATGATGATAAAGAGGCAAAATTTATGTGATTGGCTTTAAATTATTATATCGTTCTTATAAATATTCAATGCATAGGATATTCAAGGAATATGCTCAAATTTATTCCTTCGATATTGAAAGCGGCGCGTCCTTTGAACTATTTGTACCCGGCGGGCTACCAGGGTGAATGTGTCTAAAAAATGTCTGCGCAATAGGAAATTCGGTTGTTTTTTTAACCCTGAGCTATTTCACTTGTAGATAAGCGGAAGCGAATAAAATTACAATCAGTTTATTTGGAGTCACGGTTCAGGAAACACATTTTTTGTTACCATCGGAATATTATTGTTTTTGTATACGGGATTCATCATCAACGGGACAAGGCTTGTTAATGATTGTTTCTGTCCTATTTTTAATAAATGTTTTGGAAGTAATTAAGAAAAATATTTTTCGAAGGATTGTTTGATCGCAAAAACATTGTATAAGGCATTTAGGTTCCTTGAAAGAAGACATTTTCTCAACCCTCAAATATATTGTTTTCTCTTTTCTTGCGCCCTTTAACATCCTTGCGGGTTTTTAGCCTTTACAATGGCCGAAAAAGCTTTAAGGATACATTTCAAACGTCGGGTTTTTGTATTCGAAACAATCCGGAACGTCTTTAATTCTTTCTTTAATCTAATAGAAAACGTCGGCCCAAACAAAATTAGGCCCCATCCCGGGCAGATCCAACCCGAGAGCCTATTACTGTATTATAATCCGATAAAAGGATACAAATTTCTCCCAAAATTTGTATATGGGGGGGGGGATTTCAGGGGATTTCCCGTGGATGCGCACAAATTAATTTCTAATTGTGAAAATTAAGATCGCCGAGCACGAAGGGCGTATGATTTCCATTTGCAAAATTGCTCCCAGCACAGGGCCGCAGACAGGTCAGTGTATATTAATTAGAAACATATTGCGTGCCGTACACAACGCACACACAACTTTACACCCCCACCGCCTCTCCGCCCGTCTTATTCCTCTATGGAAGGTGTGTTGGTGCATTTACTTCGCCGGACGATTTTTTCGCCGGGCCATTTTGTAGATTTGTCGGAAACGGAAGTGTGCCGGAAATGGCCGCCAAACAGCAGCGAAAGCTACCCGCCGCCCATTTGCGGCGTTTATAAGTAAATGGCGAAAAATAATATATTTCTATGCGTAAATGAAGCGCGTAAGGTCGAAAACAACTATATAAAGTTTATTTAGTGGCGTATAAAAAGGGTCGTTTTTCTTTGGGCTGGGCGGTAAATCGGGTGTCCCGATTAAAAGCCTTCTCGCCCCTTAAATCTGCCAGAGTTAATAGCCCGTGAGGATTTTTCATCTTCGATTTATACAATAAAGTTGCTTTAAAAATTGTGCGCCTTTGCCGATGTATTACAGGGTCGGACATGTCAACTGGAGCATACAAACGCGTTCATAAAATCTGTGCATACATTTTTTTAATAAATATTTGCTGTTAATTCAATATGAAATTAGTTAAGATAGTAATTTCTGTAACTTTGATTTTGTTTGTTAATTTCAAAAATTCTATTGTATAGATAAAATAAATGTGGTTTGTTTTTTCCGCATAAGTTCTTATATTATTTATTCGATTGCGATGAAACTTTAGAAAGTTATTATGCACGTCTCCGTGAACGCTTTCGAATTAGTACAAGCATTGTACGCGATTTGTTTTGCGAGACGTTTAACAGATTCACCATGTTGGCGCATATCGGTCTGATAAAGTAAAACAAGCGCCACAGGGACGAAAATATATATATATACATGTAAAGATAAAAGAAATAATAATTTAAAAGATTAAAATATTACAAGATTAAAAATATTCAAAATTCTTATGTCTTATGGCAATGCTCTGTACTGTTTTTAATTTGGGATTGTCGCTCTGCCGGTATCCCCAGACTGGAGAGACGTAGGTCATGATGGGATGTATGAGGGATTTGTATAAGAGCAATTTGTTCCCTATGGAAATTTTGCTTTTAACTCTTTGCGATCCTATGTCGAGTCTGGCTCGACATTTTGTTTCTACATTTTCTTTCCCCACTCAGATTTAAAATCATGTTATTTTATTTTGCGTATCGTTTTCAGGACAGTATTTTATGCCCGAAATAACATTAAAGCATCGAGTATTTCGTCATTTAGTTTGGATCTGATTTTGTAAGCCAGGCAATCTGCTGCTGAAAATGCAAGCTCAGCCTCCACACTCGTCGAAGGTAACATCATCAGATATTTAAATGATAGTTCGAGTTGATGATTTCCGCCACCATTTTCGTATAACACCATCAATTTGACTGATAAAATTGCTTTCTGGTGAGACACGGACTAAAATTTGCAAAATTCACGATTTCCTGACAAAAAATTTATTTCCGTCACTGCAGATGAATTCTTATATACTACAATACTTTTATGTGATTCGTGATTATATTACGGAAAAATACAAAAATTTTGAATCCCGTATCTATTATATTTCATATCGATATTCCCATTATCAGAGTCGAGGTGTAGTCAATACATCACCGGTAGGGAAAGGTTAATATAACAATTTTAAAAACATATATGTACTATTATTAATATTATTTCACTATTGATTGAATTGTTATGTGTGAAGATGCATCCAACTCGCTTTTAGAATACATGAATGAGTGATTTGTTTATTTATTGATTTGTTTGGGCAGATGTGGTTGCTTAGCAACACGCGTTTAGTTGGAAAGCTACGCGGTGTATTGCTGCGGGAGTGAGAGGTAAGATGCGTGCGCTCTCCCTCACTTCGTATAGCAACTGTCGAGCCGCCGAGCACCACGGCGCGGCCGAGCGCAGCCTTGGCTGAGCAGCCGAGCGCTTGGACGGAGATTAATAGCATTATCGCCTCTCGGCATAGTTGACAAAAAGCTTTATTTACCTTAACAAATTTTCGACAGACAGACAGACGGACAGGCACACATTGATTTTTATATATAAAGATTAATATTTTATTGAACCTTTAATGTAATTTTTCAAGCCAGGCAATCTGCTGCTGAAAATGCAAGCTCAGCCTCCACACTCGTCGAAGGTAACATCATCAGATATTTAAATGCTAGTTCGAGTTGATGACCACGTGAGCCCCCATTTTCGTGTAACACCATTAATGTGACTGAAAAAAATAGGGAGTAAAACTCACAAAATTCCCGATTTCCCGACAAAATATTTATTTCCGTCGCTGCAGATGAATACTTATATACTATGATACTTTAATGTGATTCGTAATTATATTACGGAGGAATGCAAAAATTTTGAGACCAGTATCTATTATATTTCATATCGATATTCCCATTATTAGAGTCGAGGTGTAGTAAATACATCACCGGTAGGGAAAGTTTAATATAAAAATTTGAAAAACGTATATGTATTGTATATATGTATACATAGATTAGACAGTTACTGCCCCTAGGAGTCGCCTAAGCTCGCCAATTAGTAGTTACGCCACTGTTTCCAAGCGTCCAGATTTGTTGAGTGAATTTATTAACTGCAATCTCGATATCTGAGATCGAGTACAATGCTTCAGGAAATTTATTGGTTGTATATATGGCTTCTTTATATAAATATTTTATACCAACAAGACTGAAACCATGTTGTAGCTGCTTATAATAAATAGTGTTAATCAAGATGCATTTGCCATTAAGTCCTTTTTATTTTTAAGTATTTTTAAGATTTTATATGTTCATTTTTGGCTTGAATAGATAGCAGCTTTGAGATTTCATACTCACTCTACGCCAATAAATTGACTCCGATTCTTACATGCCATACGTACATTTATCTCGTATCTGGAACGTCTTGGGATATTCCTAAATGGACCATTTATCTCCTGGATATAGGAAGCAGACGTGCGTCAATCCCAGATATGGCCCCCCTTATCGCTGGTGGCCATCGGGCCCTTTGCATCATCGTAGAGATTACCTTTATCACATAATTTCACACACATGACATGCTTTCATACATATTCTGGATAGGTTTAGAAAGTAGTTTTTAGAATTTAAAACATCCACGTAATAATCTGTGGGGTAAGAGATCACGTGACATGGCCATTATCTCGCGGTATAAAGCCAATTTCTTAGAAAACCATTTAGTAAAAGCGTTCCGGTAAACTTCATCGCCGGCGATGGAGAACGCCTCCTTAGATAATCTGATTTATGATCGGGTCTTTAAATAATACTCAATAAATACCTAGTCTTCATTGACCTTTATTATCGGGAGTGCCAAAAATACGTGCCGTTTTTTATATCCATTTTATAGTTTTTTGTATCCAAAAACTGCTTTAATACAAGATATTGGATACAAATCCAAAGGATCGACTAAACAATAAATATTACTAAGCATTCAGAAAAAAAAACATTACAAACCTAAACCCCGTATTTTTGCATAACTTTTCTAAAGAGAAGTGTAAAAACGGCACGTATTTTTGGCACTACCGATATTTTATACGATTGATCTGGAAATGTAACCATATAAAATACCAAGCATATAAATATTGCAAAACAAAAAATGTCGCCGAATCTGAATTTTTAAAAACAATCCTTGAAATTCAGAATTTTCCTCTTATTTCAGCATATTTTCCAATTCGATTTCAGGAATTTCCTCTGAATTCTTGACTGCCATCTATAAACGATTCAAAAATACACCAATCATCCAAGTAACAAACCTTATCCAATACAAATGTATTTAATTGAAAATATTATTATTATTAAATATTCGAACCAATTTTCCGAACAGTGAGAAAATGTCACAATAGACGTCGTGAAATAATTTCAGCTTTTCTTTCGTACTGTTTCAGGAGGTGCAAATATTTAATATGACACCATCCTGTTTTGTAGACTGCTGCTTTATCGACGCTTAAAATTTTATACGCCCTTCGTCACTTTCAGGCAACCAAAATCACAAATTGATATTTAATTACGTGGCTTTTATCGGCTGAGATAATTGAGCATATGATCCCCTAATCGCACATTAATTAATTCCACTGGCATATTAAAGAACCCACCAAGCATTTATCGACGAAATCAGATATATAAAAATTAAAAAATTTAAGCTAGTTAAGGGTAAGATGTAAAAATAAGGGTGTGTTTTGGTTGACACGATTTCGACATTTTTATACATCTGAAATTATAAATTTAAAAAATATTCTTAATCAATAAAAATGTCGCTATAGTCCGTAGCTCAGAAAAATAAAAATATTGTATTTTCGCAAAATGGCGATTATTTAAAATAAAAGCTATTTTTTGCAGTATTTTTCCAAAGTTTTATTTTTTTAAAGCAGTTATAAATATAATTTTGACGTAAATCTGGTAGGAACATTAGAGGGTTATATCAAGAGTGTTTGAATTAATTTTTAAATAAATTGTTCGATTTAAATTTGATATATCGTGTCAACCGTTGAAAGAGTAGTTGTTGAAAAATTAAAAATTTCTTTATTTTATGAATCCATTATATTCATGAATTAAACATTACAATATTGCTCTATATTTAATTGAGAATAATATTAAACGTAATTCCATCCCTCAAATCCAGGGACTGTTCATTAAATACACTACAGACAATACAAAGCAGGAGCTCCAAAGGTTAAAGGTCGTGGATCTTAATTCCACCATCACTATAATGAATTCTATAGCATTTGGACAAGTTAAGGCCATACACTACCCGCAGAATAACCCGTTTAAATAGTGATCAAATTAAATTTAAAGCAATTCGAATTAAATTAATTAAACCCGTATACAATTCATCTCGTTAAGTTCTTATGAACGGCGAGAAATTGACTACCTCGGGTTATTCCATACACTCTCACGCACAGCAGTGACGATTTAAGCAGACCTTGCGTTTTGATAACGTACGTGTATTGGCTAATTATTTATCGTATCACTTGAATTGAATTTGGTCGCCAATCGTCGAATAGTCAACTCGCTAGGACGATTGTGGTGAAAAAAATTTTATACAAATAATGTTCGGGTTTAAATATTAAATTTGTTAACTTATACAAATTTTTCAACGCTGTAATCTTTTATAATAATTTGCCATACGTTAATAAATAATTTGCAATGAATTTGATAGATATTACTTCAATAATGTTAAAGTTATAATCTAAGAAAAGTAGAGCGTTTTTACTGAAACAGTTGAAGCATACCCTCGAATACCCCCAAAATAAGTCAATTTAAATAAGATAAACAGTTCTAATTTGAATTATTTTCCCACGAATTAACGCCTCATGACGTGTTCTCACTTTCCGATCGCACCGACCCCGGAATTCGACGCAATTGAGCGCGCTGATAACCGATAGCGAGGCGCTTTGTTCAAAAATCATCAGTCAAATTTTTGACGTTGAAAAGTCGATGAATTTTCCTCGTCTCATTACGGTGACGAGCGAACGAATCGGAGGGAGGAAAACGCCCCCCACCGTTCTATTCCTTGGCTCCTGATTTTGCTACCTTTGAATTTAATATCGCCGTAAAAAATCGCTACAATTAAGACGTCAATTCATCGATTCGTCTGCGATTTATCGCCAATCAAACGCGCATTAATAGACGGGGGAGGGTCGCGATTTTGTGCTCAATTTTGAGGGCATTTTAATTTTATTCCTTGATTTGAATGGCCTTATTCGAGAGCGCCGTACGGAGCCATAAAATTAGTCCCGTATTCCATTACGACCCCTTTTTACGGCCGGGTTGTTTATAAAAAATAATTTCCCGGCGTCGAAAAAGAGCCATAATTTTATCGCATTCAAATTCTGTCCTTTGCCGAAAAGGTTGTCAGGTTCAGAAATCGCGGACCTGAAATGATCACAAAAGTCCACCGCATGTGAATTTACATCGGCGCTGGTCATGGGCGTTGAAATATTAATTTGGACATCGTGTGTGTGTAAAAAAACAAACATAGGGTGCTCTCGAAATATTTTACATGACGTTTGATTTATATGCGCTTATAACGAGCGTTCCCATGGAAGCACAGACGATATTTGGACAACATAGTGTAATAAAAACGTTAAATTAATAGATAAGTAATATTAAATCGATGTTGTGGATTAAATCGATATTTTATGCGGATGGAGTGATCCCAGCTACGAGACACGTTTAGAAGCCGGCGGGAAGAATATTTTCACCCGCGGCTAAGACACTTGGTCGACTCTTTGTTGTTGTTTTTCTGTACATCTACATTCCGAATTCGTACATCTAAAATACACAATGGAAGATTTATCAAGAAGCATTGCATATAAAAATCGATTTTGTTTTTAAACGCTTTTCTCGAAACTACTTGTTTCAACACGGTTGACATGATATATCAAGTTTAAATGAATCGATTCACTTTAAATTTAATACAAATATTATTTATATAACTATCTATCGTTCGTACCAGATTTATATCAAAATTTTATTTTTAACTATGTTTAATAAAATATTTAAAAATGTGAAAAATGACGTTAAAAATATTTTTTTTAAACAGTCGCCATTTTATTAAAAACACAATAATTTGTTATTTTATGAGGTTACAACTATAACGACATTTATACTAATTAAGAATATTTTTATAAAAATTTATTTTCGATGGTTAAAATGATTAAAATTATGTCAACCAGTATACATCCTCTTTTTACCTCGTGCATTTTATCAGCCTATAACTTTATTTTTATTTATTTTTTGTATTTATCTTCTTAATACTTATTTCCATACGTTAAAATCATAATTAATGCATCATTTGCGTGTATTATTTAATTAAAATTGCCATGAATAAGATGTCAAATGTTGATGCCAAAAAGCCCTTCAGAGAATTACAGATACAATACAGTAATGGAGCTTCTAAATCAATCTATCAGACTCGAACGATATTGGCTTATCTAATATCATCAATGAGTCACGAAAAATTTACAAGATTGAGCTTTTTAGCATGTTTTAGCACGTGGATGCGTCGATGTAAAGACGATGGAATTTTTGCGCCACCCGATGATTTGTGGGGGTGTATTCAATGAATTTCTGGATGATTTAATTCCAATGTGTATTTTCTGGAGTAGGCATTGTGTTCGGGGCTTTCCAGCCATTTTAAGCGTGAAGATATCCCACGGTTTCATATAAACATTGCCTTCTGGGGGTAAACTGTCAGTCGGCCTTTGGCCACAACTCGGGATAGTCGCTGCGGAAAATCCCCGGAAAATTCCCGCGAAGTGTTTTCGAAAACATCGTGAAGGTTTCCATCGTTTTCGTTGTGAAATTGTGTGATAAATATGTTCATTTCCATCTAAAAATATGATTAAAATGGCCATCATCAAAAATTGTGACAATTATACTAAGAACATTTAAAAATCAATTTTCTCAAATGTATATTATATTTGGTATACATTAAGTAGACCAAATTTTTCTACTACATTTTGAGATTTATTCCATATAAATGCGATATAATTCATCGAATATATAAGTCGATTGGGGTCGATTTTACGATCCGAATATTAATAACGAGGTTCGGCCGCTCGTACGAAAACAGTTGCAAATTAGTTTCGAAATTAATTCCCCTTAAAACAACAGGACCGGGACTGCGGCCTACACCGTCCCGAGAATTTAAAAATATTTCCGCAAATCCGAAAGTCTCAATTAGGCCGTTAGACGTTTAACGCCATCATTATGTGATCGTTATGCGGATCTGTTTTGAAAGCCGTACTGTGTAAATATTCCTTGTTATTTCAGCGCTTCCCAAATGATGTCCCAATCCCGGAATAATAAATCTATAAATATTATCGGCTTTTGTGCGATACTCGGTGGCGGCGGCATTGTTTAAGGGTGCCTACAATCCTAAATTTCCGCCCTTTTTATTAAAATATTTGATTGATTTGATGGCGTTGTCTCGAAAATTAATACCTCATCGCATAGCGAAATTATTTTTATATGGATATTCGCCTTAAGAACAATTTTATTGTCTATAAAAATTCTGCTCTAAATACAATTTTTACGAGGATCATCAAAATTAATTGGGGCGTGCAAAATGTGGAGTGATCGTATTTTATTAGTAATGTCCGCAATCTTATGGAGAAAGAACAAAACAACAGCGTTTGATCGAATAATAGATCCATCGATCGTTTGAAATTATGATTAACGCTGAAAAAGCGATGATATATCATTGAATTCTTAATGTACAAAGCTGTGTTTTCGTCTACAAATAGCTTACATTAACTATTATTAGATAAACGTCATCTATTTGCGATATAAGGTGGCTGGGGTTTTGATAGACGTGGTTAAAGTTTAATATTCAGCTTAATATTTCACCTGGATGTACAATTCGAACCGATTCTTTTATTTTTGGATATGATCAATTACAACATTATATCTCCCCTATACACTGAGTGTACCTCGGATATGATTGAACCTATTTGTGACTATCATTTTGCGTCAAAAATGATCAATCTGACCCAATAGATACATACTGAATGAAATTGGTGGAGGTGTTCGAAAGTTAATGATTTTACACACGCAAACCGGATCCCATTCCAACCGCAATATCCACTAATGGATGATTAAATAAATTCCCATTAAAGATGATTATATGACGTATTCGTATTTATGCACAACGAACCGTGGCAAAATATTAAGGCCTAATGTCTATAAGAATACTGACCTATTATAACAACAAGAAAAAATTGAAGGTGCTTCAATATCGTCGATCATTGAGCCGTCTGAAAATGAAACGCTTCATTAATAATCAATATGTACACATTGGCCTCGTATAATACACAAGTAGTTTATGTTATCTGTTGTTGAATAAACGTCGTCTACTTTCTATACAATATGTCTAGGGCTTCGATAGACGTGGCTGAATTCATAGCGCGGGAACTTAATTGAAGTACACGTCGCATATAAAAAAATCGCATAAAAAAAGATTTGAACTACTTAACCGCATAACTTCAAATCAATGTACCAAAAATCGCATAAAAAAAGTTTATAAAAATATAATATAAATAAAAACACAATACATATTTAAGTCCTTATAAATTCTTCAACCGCGTTGTATAAAGACCGTGTTGTACGAGTCCCAGGTGTATTTAAATATCGCCCTAAATTTTATCAATTCTTAATAATTTGGGATATTTTGAATTTAATTTTAATTTGAGGCATATTTCGGGAAAATATGGGGAAGAATTGGGGGCGTTAATACAATGGACACAAATGAGCGCTCAACTCTATAGTCTTGACAGAGATGATAAATTCTTCAATACTCATTCTGTTCCATAATTTCGTCTATTTTGTAGCGTGGGCTTTCGCCAACTTTTATTGTGGTTAATAAATTTCAATTTGGCATTGTAACATCATATTTAAAATGATTTTTCAATGTGGAAAAAATATGATTAAAAGAATAATGGACAGTTACGATACTAATATATGCTATATGTTATGTATGAACCTATATTTTTTACAGTTTCACTATCTAATTATGTGTTTTTTTAATTTAAAATATAGCATATTATATCATTTTTTGAATCATTTTTATCAGAGATTGTGTTCTGTGAACCTGAAAAGGTTGAAATCTGTGAGGGCGAAGTCTGTTGAATAAAAATAATGCAGTGACACTTCCAAATTTAATTCCCGTATTTTATCCAGGATTTTGCTTTATGTATATTCCCCGCATATACGACCATATGCACACAAAAAATATAGTTAATCCGGGATAGCCCGTGTTTGGTTGCTCGTTTTTGTTGTGTTCGGTCTAAGCGTGCGGCACCCATCCTATTCCATAACACCCATCCTATTCGTTTTTACGATCTTAATCTTAAGCTTTTATTGCCCAATTTAAATTTCTGTAGCCAATATTGTAATGGCAGGTCTGAATTTCCTAAAGAGATAATTTATTTTGTCTATCTGCCAAGTACACTTAAACCTTTTTTTGTGCGGTAGATGCGTTCCGCGGAAAATTATACTGATAAAAAAAGTAAAGATGCGTTCAATAGATTTTAAAAACCGCATAACTTTGAAATAGCCATATAAAATATATCCAAAATCGCATAAAAAAAAGTTAATAAAAAAACGGAACAACAATAAAGCAGTTAAAAAAAATGGCATTTTTGGTAACACTTAAAGGACGTCTTGCATCATTGGTAAAATTTTAAGGATGTCTGACATCTGGCATCTCAAATGCCAGACATCTACCAGATAAATACTAATTATTTTAATTACAAACGATTGTAGCGTGGGCGATTTACCATCCACACGTATTAGCGCTGTTAACGGTGACATCTTCCATCTCTCTTCTGATGCATTGTGTTATTTTAACAGCGCCATATCTTGTGGCCCTGCGGAGACCGATCGCATCTTGCGCGTACATCGTTGCCAGTTGAGGAGCGACGTGCAGGAGAGAGTTGGGAGAGTCATCGATTAGCCTTGGCTGCAGGAAGACGTCCCTCTTGCAGCCAGATCTCTCTCTCTCTGTGGAATAAATAGTTATTTAGAGAAGATTGGCATTTTTTGGCCTTATATTGTCAGTTTTATTTTTTTTAAATAGTTAAAAAACATTTTGACAAAAATCTGGTAGGAATAATAGAGGGTTATATAGAAAAAAATCGTACCCAGTTTAAAAAAAAAAATTTACAACTTGAGATATGATGTCAACCGTGTTGAAAAAAGTACTTTAGAGAAAAACGCGTTAAAAGATTTCATAATGGTTGGACTGGCCAAGTTGCCGCCTCACTAAAATAGCTATAACTCCGTAGGTAGCTGGAATTTTGGAAATTCTTTTGAAGAATGTATTTTTAAAATCCAAAATATTGGAAAAATGCAAAAAAAACGACACAGTCCCAATTTTTTTTCCCAAATTTTGGTTAGTATTGATGATTTATTTCCCATTTTATCCAAAATATCTCGATACGTACTCTTTATAAAATAGAAAATTGCTTTTAAAAAAACCGCATAACTTCGAAATCGCACAAAAAAAGATCTGAGTGTATTTTAATACGTTTAAATATCGATTGTATCGCCATTTTAATAAACCATGTTTATAAATCTCCTAATAATCGCAAAATAAGCCTCGCTTTGATAAATGCATGAACATCCGGGTGCTAAGTTAATTAAAATCTGGGTGAGTTAAGGGTAGAGATAATTCAAAGAGATCGCACGATACTTTTCCGGATGGGGTGGATTTTCGCCGCGGGTCTTCGGGAAATTCAACCCCATTGAAAAGCAATTATCTCGACTCGCTTCTTTTGGACATGGACGATATTGATCTCGGTCAATAATAAATCTTTTTCCGTCCGGACCCTTGACAAATTACAGTTGCTCCTAATGAAGTTTTGAAAAATGAGGCTATGCATGCAGCGAAAGTTTCATTAGACGAAACATTTTCCATCTTAAAGTTTGAAATTTACACGTTTTGCCATGAGTTTTCTTAACAAGGAGCAACAAAGCTCGTTTAAATTGCTATAATTGAATTCCAGCTTTCAGAAGGCAGAGTTTCTCTCCGGATTAAAATATTTGTAAAGCTGGAGTCTGGATTCAAACTCGAATGAATAAAGTCAATCAGCGTTTCTTATGCGACAAACAAACTTGCGATTAATCACTCAAAATATATTTGAATAGGGATTTAAAACAAACTGTTTAAAAATGTATACCACACACTGTTCTACAGGATAATTTTCGGCTTTTCAGCATTTCTTGTTCATAATTTATTGAGAGTTCATTTTAAATTGAGTTAAAAATATGTGCTATATTCGTATGTCCACCATTTATCATCCACATAAATCCACTTATCTCTTAGAGCCGCGCAGCGTGAGTCAAGCTTGTGTGTCAATAAATGAACCTTAACACTGTTGATATCACATAATGTTCGTTCGATTCTTCGCGTAAACATAAAAGTATACATATGTGTCTTCATTTTAGTAACAAAATAATGCATTTGTTGAAGCTTGAAATCAATACATTTGGGCCGATCGACACAATCGATATAATATCGTTTCAAATATTGGATGTATCGAAAAATCTTTGCCGATTGTTTAACAATGAAAGAATTAATTAAATTCTCATATTTTTATTCTCCCTTTCCAATTGCTGACTACATACATCTTCAGTTATTGTTTCGCCAAATTTCATAAATTTATAATTCATTAAATATCCCCCCAAACGCACAAGACACATAATAGAAATACTTCATCGTAAATTATATACATTGTTTTTGTTTTTGCTCTTGTTGTTGTTCAGAATCATGCTGAGTTTTAAGTATATGATTGCTTTACAGGGTGCGTTCCGAAAGTAATGCAATTTTTTTTAAAGTAATTTATTGAACAGATTTGCACAAACTCTTAAAATTCTTCAAAGTACTGTCCTTGGGCCTCTACCCATTTTTTTCAGCGACTCTTCCATGACCGGTACGCACACTGGAAGGCGTCTTCGGGGACCTCTCGCAAGGCCTTCGTCACGGCTGATTGGATCTCTTCTATGAACCTAAAATGGGTTCCTTTCAGGGCTGCCTTAATCCGAGGGAACAAAAAAAAGTCTGCTGGGGCGACGTAAGGATTATAGAGGGGGTGGGGTAGCGTTGGCACGTTGTTTTTGAACAAGAATTCGCGGACTCATAGCAGGCAGGGCGCGTTGTCGTGATGGAGTTGCCAAGTAGCGGAGATGTCTTTTCGCGTCCTGACGACCCTTTTCGGGGTCTTTCCAGCACATCCACGTAGTAGACAGCGTTAACTATCTGTCCTTGAGGAAGAAACTCCTTATAGACTACTCCTTTGCTGTCGAAAAAGACAATGAGCATTGTTTTCACACAAATTACTTTTAAAATTGCATTATTTTCGGAACGCACTCTGTATTAGAAATAGAAGCACGGTATTGTAAATGAAGTGCTATGGATCGCAATATTTAAGAATATTTAGACGTGTAGGGGTACCTTTACAGCATGACTTTACCAGCGATGTACGAGTATATGATGAGACGCAAGACATTATCTCCGTCTCTGTCTTCGATTCACTAATTTCTGCACTCAATGTGCGAGAATGCTCTTTCTGTATCTTTTTTTCCCCCTGTGGGAGGGGAATTTTGCATAAGACACCCAGTCAGATTCTTATTGACTAAAACCCTCCCTTGCCCTTCTCTGTCCACCTGGTATTGTTTTCCACATTGCTTCAGGAGGACAGGTAGTCTGGCCTTAAGTAATTGGTCCTATTCTAGTGTTGGAGAGCCGCTCTGCGCCTCTTTCTCTAACTTCCCTCTTTGGCACTCAGATTTTCTTTCAGAAGTTTTAGACTCCATGATGCCCACCCATAAAACCCCAGGGAGGGGAGCCAACTCTACGCTCGTGGGCAAAGGTTGAACCTCTGGGGTAATGATATGGAGTAGAGGTGCACGAAAGTAACCTCATCGGTTTGCTCATTAAACAGTTGGGTATGTAGGTCACCCTGTGCTGCTTACTGTGAAGGAGTATGTAGAACTGCTGATTACAGAAGTTGGCTTGGTACTTCGTTACGTAGGTACGTTCCTGTGGGAGGAAATCTTCGCTCCCGTAGTGGGCTCAAGACAACCATAGTAGACAGTGTCAGATTTGTACTAACTAAACCCCTCCCTTGTCCTTCTCTGTCTTCCTGGAATTATTTTCTACATTGCTTCAGGAGGACAGGTACTCTAGCCTTAGGTTATTAGCCCTATTCTATTGTTGGAGAGGCGCTCTGCGTCTCTCACTTTCACTGCCCTCTTTGGCGCTCAGAATTTCTTCAACGTAATCGCGCCAAAGTCCCAGTTCTTCTTGCTTGTCATCATGCTGTGGACAGGCTGTGCTTGTTTCAGCGTGTTTCTCTGGGGTATCTAAGCTTCACAGTCAGTGATGGTGTGTTCGACATCGTCGACCTCTGCTTGGCAGTGGTGGCACGCCATGGATACTTCCTTGCCAATCCGCTTCAGGTACACACCAAAACATCCGTGTCCAGTGAGGGCCCTCCACTGGTTTACGACCGGAATAAGTCGGTGGGTCTATCTTCCCTTACTGGACTGATCCCATATCTGCTGCCAGGCTTCCTTCAGTTTCTGGTCATGCTCTTTATAGTTTTTGGGATCTTCGAAGTCCAAGGCCTTCTTCTTTGCTTGGAGGTTCAGCGATCACGAGCACTGCTTCTTCAGATACTGTGCTGTATGCTGTGGTGAGTCCTGCCGTTGGACCCTTGTCAGCCTCCTTTTGAGTGACTCATGCCATATAGGGGCTCCGTACAAAATATTGAGTGTATAGCCTCATTTATAATTCTTCTCGCGCGCCAACGATCAACTCCCAGCTGGCAGTGTTGAACGCGTTCTTGATGTCCAACGTGACCATCACGGCGCCTCTGTTTCTTTTGACTGAACCTCTCCACGCCTTCTGGATTATCTCCACTACTCTCTGTATCGCTCCAAGCGTGGATCGGCCCGGTCTGAATTCATATTATCTATTTGACAGGTTCTCTTCAATTTTCGCCTGGATCCTCGTGAGAAGCAGCTTCTCTAGTGTTTTTCCGAGACCATCCAGTGGCCTCATCGTCGCCTTCTCCGATTTCGGTACTAGCGCCAGTCTGGCCGTTTTCTATTTTTTGATGAAACTCAATTTCGATCGCACATATGCGCGTTTCCTCATCAACGGGTTAAGTTGTCGAAAGCGCCAAACGGATCCATTCATCAATCACGAAAAAAACTCTATTTAAACACATCTATTCAACAACAAGGCCCAGCTTACATTATTCTTGCACCATGGCTGAAAATACACACGATTTAAATATACATTTACGATGCCATAAACAAATTTTAATTACATCGGTACGGACGCGATTATTTCATCAAAGCATTAATACATCATCAATTTATTTCTCCGGATGCTGCAAAGGCCAAATCCAACGAGATCTCAACAATCATTTCTATTTTAACATCCCGATAATAGGAGCTTTTGATGCGATTACAATTTTTCTGGATTAATATTCCCGCCCGGATTTATTTGCACGCTGAAACACGTCGTAAACACAATTAAATAAACGAGGGCAAACAACATTCATGCATTGAATTATAATAATATTTTGACAGCTTTGAATGTTGTAAAACTGAAAAATCACGTGAAAATGAACACAATACACAAACATCGCCATTCGGATATATATTTCAAGAGCTTTTTGCATGCAAATCTCTTTTATTGGTACCGGGATACACTTGAAATTGATTAAGCATCCGGATATCTATGCTCGTTGGAATATTAAAAACTATTTGATTACATATTCAATTCAGTTTGAATTGTGCTAAAGTTCATTCAAAGAAAAGCGTACGCTTGTTCATGCTCATGAAAGCTGTATAAATATATTTTTATATTCCACAGCAAAAAAATTGTATAGAATCATGGCTATTGATCGATGAAATGCTTCATTAGTCTGTCTTTATAAACGAAGCATATCTCGCAGCACCCACATAATGAATTAAACATTATTTCGTTCGATGATTTAGGAAGTAATAACAATAAAAAGGATTTCCCACAAATATAAATGATCATCCAAATTTGAATTAAACACATAAATCCACTTTTCTCTCAGAACCGTGCAGCGTGAGTCAAGTTTGTACATCAATAAATGAACTTTATAGACCCATTTTCATATAACACCATCAATGTGACTGATGAAATTCCTTTTTGCTGAGATACGGACTAAAACTCCCGCAAAATTCCCGATTCCCCGACAAATTATTTATTTCCGTCGCTGCAGATGAATACTTATATACTGTGATACTTTAACGTGATTTGTAATTATATTACGGAGGAATACAAAAATTTTGAAGTCCGTATCTATTATATTTCGTATCGATATTCCCATTATTAGAGTCGAGGTGTAGTAAATACATCACCGGTAGGGAAAGGTTAATATTACAATTTGAAAAATATATATGTACTATTATTAATATTATTTCACTATTGATTGATTTTTTTATGTGTGAAGATGCATCCAACTCGCTTTTAGAATACATGAATGAGTGATTTGTTTATTTATTGATTTGGATGTGGTTGCTTAGCAACACGCGCTTAGTTGGAAAGCTACGCGATGTATTGGTGTGGGAGTGAGAGGTAAGATGCGTGCACTCTCCCTCACTTCGTATAGCGACTGTCGAGCCGCCGAACACCACGGCGCGGCCGAGCGCAGCCTTGGCTGAGCAGCCGAGCGCTTGGACGGAGATTGATAGCATTAATACAATAATTTGAACAATATGTGTATATGTACTGTATATATGTATACATAGATTAGACAATTACTGCCCTTAGGCGTCGCCTTAGCTCGCCAATTAGTAGTTAAGCCACTGTTTCATAGCTGGTACTCGGCGCGTTGCTGCCACAGAAGAATAAGAATTAATTCTAAAAATATCGTTAATTAAATTATGAATGATATATTTTGGTTTTATTATAAATATGAACAAACATACAAACATTTATCTATTGTAAGCTAATTGTACTATACTTATATTATTTAAGAGAGTGCAAACAATAAGTTGGCAAAGTTTCATAGTAATCGAATGAACGGTATGGAAGCGCATTAAATACGGACAAACAAACATTGTGGCTATGTTAATCGCAAAATCTTTAGCAATAATTAAACGAAGTGTTATTGTAATATAATGAACGGTATTGCAGCGCATTTCGAACGAACAAAACCCAACAACTCGATTCAGTGTAGTAAATACACCATAGTAAAGGAAAGGTTTATTTGAAAATAAGGGTTCATTTAAATATGGATTTTAAAAAAGAACCTTTAATATATAATAATCTAAAAATTCAGTATATCATTTTTTTTTTAATTTAATCAATCCTTCTATAGCGTCAAGATAGGCACCCATACAAAATATGCGGTTAAATCACCAAATTAAATTTTTGCATTTTTATATTTTAAATGACTTTGCAGAATATGATTTAAATTGAATCGCTATACAAGATGACCGCCGTAAACGCTATAAAAAAAAACTCTATAAAAGTGGACGCTATAGAAGGATTGACTGTATATAATGGCTTATATTTTCAAAATCATTAAATAAACTATATTATTCAATTTGTTCATAGATAAAATATCAGTATCATTGATCCCTTGGATATTTTACGCGATTTAAGGTACTATGGATGGTTTTAATTTACGGTCCTCGAGTATCGCGAAACCTGGTTTTGCGATCATAAGGGCGAAATTTTATAAGCCAATTCTGCAACATAAAAAGGGGATTTCCCGTGTAAACATAATGAAAATAAGTTCCGTCAAAGAAAAGTTAACATTGCCCACGTAATGCGTGGGTCTTTCTCTTGTTTGTACTGTATAATTATTAAAAGCATCACATCTTCTCGTATCATATTGCCTGGTACTAATTGCTCTTTATTTTCAATAAAGGTCAAACAATGCTGATTAGAGACGTTCATGTTCTCGCCCTCAATGTGGGGGTTGATCTTTGCGTGTCTACGCCCTCAGCGTCTTCCAGATCGCAATTTGGACTAAGCCCTATTTGAATGGTCTTGTCATTGGCAAGCAATCCGATATCTGACTCCGGCACAAATGATTATTCTGTCGATGAAAAATTATAAAGTGCCCTCGTCACATTCGATCGACAATAAACGACCCGTTTCTTTCGCTTTCATCTTTTCGCACGTATTCTCAATCATGACTGACATCGGCCCGTGACCTTTACAAGACGGATGTTTTACGTGACCCGAAATCTTATTTGCTGAAAACTCTGCTGAAAAATGCCGAGAGCCGAACAGATGTCTCCTGAGGACCCCGTGTCGATACTGATTCTATGGGGGGCCCTCAATGAGTTTCAGGATGCATTGTAGTATCGGATACGAAGCAACTCCTCAAAGGCTTTACAATGTAAGCTTGAAAACTTGAAAAGTTACATTGAATGCAAATAGAGCGATCAATTCCTCGAAGGGAATTCAGTTTACTTATATGCTATTCACAAAATACAGCGCATTTCAATGAAGACGCTCAATTTTTAAATATAAATAACTCAAATTTTGTATAATATATTTATTTATTTTGTCTTTTATTTGTAAGATTATTTTATGGCATTTAATATAAAATATAATTTTGTTCAAATATCTGCCGCAGTTTTGTTAAATGCCACATATTCGAGAAGTTTAATTTATTATGATTTTATCGCATAAATCTGGCTAAATTTTCTGAATGGCGTTCGTTATGTTGAATTTATGGACATTAAATAAATAGTTTGAAATTCTAAGAATTACACAATTTCTCGGAAATTAACCATTTAGAATTCTTAGAATTCAAGTCCAAACCAGGGGTGGCCAACCCAAATGATCTTGCGGGTCACTTTGGAAACGCATCATAGCTCCGCGGGCCGCATATAAAATTATATATCTCCATTTTAGATTTAGATACACTATAGACATTTTTTTGAAGTGAAAAAATATATTTTGTAAAAGTGTAATAAATCTTGCGGGCTAGAAAAATATTCAAGGCATGCGGGCCGCGGGTTGGCCACCCCTGATTTAAATTATGTGCATACGATTGCACAAAAATAGATTAAATCAACTTTTTCTCGGATCGCGAACCGCTCATTCCTCATATCAGCGGTGCGAAAAGCGGACCAATTGAGCATACCAACCTTATAGCCACTCCGTCCTCTTTTAGGGCATTTTGCGAAATTCCCTATTATCTGTACGATCGCAAAAGCGACGTAACGTCTAGACACTTTCTAACATAGTATTTTTTTACAACGGCCACCGCTATCTATAAGTTAGGTCGGGTACTTTTGGAGCTATCTTTGTGTGTTATTTTAAAACATACATTATAATAGTATTTAATGTATTGCATTTATAATAGTATTGGTTAACTTTAAAAAAATATTTGGATTTCCGAAGGAGGGGGGGGGAGGACGTTAAGTTAGATACTTGCCACGGGCGCTTCATACCCTAGTTACGGCTCTGCCAAACAGTAACATTTTCGGGATGCATTTGGTGGATTGGATGGCATATTATCGCAAATCTGGCAATTTTGCTTTTTTACACATCCATTAATCCAAAAATCATGGATGGATTCCAGAATAAAAAGCAAGCCTTTGAACCGTTATGTTTTTCGTTTCAGTTTTCGTTCCAGTTCAGCTCTAAACATTTATATTGATTCGGTTATGGTTTAAGTTCCAGGAAAAATAACGGTATTTTCGGTTAATGGTTCAGTTCTCAATGACCCTCTTATAGCATCCAGATTGGGACCACGCTATAGAAAGTTAGGGACTCATTTGTTGACAAAAAGTGACAAATACGCGCAAGGAGGCATTGATCCTACTTATTTTATCCGTTGCTTACATAAAAGACACACACACAAACACAAACGAAGTGGACGCTATAGGAGGGATTTACTGTATTTTTATTATTTTAAATGTCTTATTTGTATTAAAGACTAATTTTTTAGCATGATAAACTTTTTTTGTGCGGTAGATGCGTTCCACGGAAAACCGCACCAAAAGAGCTATGACTCACATAGAAAAAGTGAAGATTGGATTGGAAAAGTGGATTTTAAAAACCGCATAACTTTGAAACAGCTATGTAAAATATATCCAAAATCGCATAAAAAAAGTTGATAAAAAAAACGGAACAACAATAAAGCAGTTAAAAAAAAGCATTTTTGGTAACATTTAAAGGACGTCTTACATCATTGGAGTAATTTTTTAAGGATATCTGACATCTCAAATGCCAGATGTCTAGATATCCTTAAAAAACTAGATAAATACTAATTATTTTAATTACAGACTATCATCGCTGTAAGATATTATTCATATTATTCATAATTAGTATGTCACTATAGTCCCTAACTCAAAAAATCAGAAAATATCAACTATTTAAAAAAACTAAATTCTAAATTTTGACATAAATGTGGTAATAATAATAGAAGTTTATATAAAAATAGTTCGTACCCAGTTTGAGGTAAATTAAATCTTGAAATATGATGTCAACCGTGTTTAAAAAAGTAGTTTCGAGAAAAACGCGTTAAAAGGTTTCATTATGGTAGGCCAAGTTGCCGCGTCACTAAAATAGCTATAACTCCGTAAGTAGTTGGAATTTTGGAAATGCTTTTGGACAATGTGTTTTTAAAAGGCGAAATATCTCGATACATTCGAAAAAAATCTTTAAAAAACCGCATAACTTCGAAATCGCATTAAAAAAAACGCACAAAAAGATATTTGAGTGTACATGTATAATATTTTCGAATTAACTTTGTTCAACGATTGATGATTCTTTAGTTATGTGAAACAGATTACTTATATAAAATTGTTTGGAAACGCGTAAAAATATCTACACAAATATTCATACTAAAATAATAATCTATTCGGCATATTTATTGTTGAACTATTGTTTATAATCTTTAATGCTTGTTGAAAATGCTAAAATTTACACTTCAAAGTCAATATTTCTACACAAATATTGATCATTTTCAGGGCGATATGTATTTTGTGATTGAAGTGAAGAACACAATTTAACATTTTTATAGTGTTTAAAAAAAAATTAACCCTTCTATAGCATCGATATGTGCTATATAAAACAAAACGCTATAGAATGTTTGATACTCACTCAAGATTTATGAGTGTTCAGTTTGTTAAAACGCATGACCTGACAAATTTTACCCGAGTCTTGCGTTTAAGACGCTGCTAACGAAGTGGGCGCTATAGGAGGGTTGATCATTTCATCCTTTGAAATTCATGCCGTCGTAATTGAAAAGAGTGCAATAAAATGTCTTAAAGACTAAGCGACATGAACTCTTCTCGCCAGTTTGATGAAAAATACTTGCACTACGTGAACTTGTGCAATTCCATGACTTCTCGACGGATTAAAAAAGTTTTGCGAGCAAAACTCGGAGAAAAATTAAATTATATTCGTCCTTGTTCTCGTTTTGCATAATGCGAAACCCTTAAAACGGGACATTATTAAAGACGCGGCCAATTTTTAGACTAAATTTTTAATTAAAGTAAATATTTTCCCGCTGTAAAAATATTGAACTCTTTAATAAGGGCGCCTTGCGGCGGGGAATCCCGCCCGTATGATTCCTTCATTTAACGTGGATGAGCCGGGAACAAATTTTAATTTCGCTCCAAGTGCTTTTGCGTCGAAATGAGAAGTAAATATGACTAAAATGATGAAATTAAAAACGAAATAATAAACCACTATTATTATAGATATTTTTTCAAAAATATTAGCACAGAGAGACTTTTTTTTCGCATGTTAATAGAGATATCAGGAATGAATCAATGATTTTACAGAGCAACATATAAGCACGTTCTTTATAATACACGTTCGATATAAACTTAGCTCGCCCATTCAAGTAGATCCAACTGCGAGACTTCAACAACGAACCACTTCATTTTTAATTTTTCTGTGGGTTAAAAATCTAGCATAAAATACCCTGGGTTTGATCCCGGGGTAGTGACAGATTCTTACTGACTAAATCCCTCTCTTGTCCTTCTCTGCCCATCTGGTATTTTTTCCACATTTCTTCAGGAAGACAGGTAGTCTGGCCTTAAGTAATTGGCCCTATTCTAGTGTTGGAGAGCCGCTCTCCGTCTCTCTCTCTCTCTCTCTCTCTCTCTCTCTCTCTCTCTCTCTCTCTTACTGCCCTATTTGGCGCTCAGAATTTCTTGAACGTAATCGCGCCAAAGGTCCCAGTTCTTCTTGCTTGTCATCATGCTGTGGACCATGTTGTCAACGTTGAGCTCGGCTACCCCGAGTGCTTGTTTCAGCGTATTTCTCTGGAGTATCTAAGCTTCACAGCCAGTGATGGTGTGTTCGACATCGTCGACCTCTGCTTGGCAGTGGTGGGACGCCATGGATACTTCCTTGCCAATCCGCTTCAGGTACACACCAAAACATCCGTGTCCAGTGAGGGCCCTCCACTGGTTTACGACCGGAATAAGTCGGTGGGTCTATCTTCTCTTACTGGACTGATCCCATATCCGCTGCCAGGCTTCCTTCAGTTTCTAGTCATGCTCGTTGTAGTTTTTGGGATCTTCGAAGTCCAAGGCCCTCTTCTTTGCTTGGAGGTCCATCGATGGGTCTCCAGCGATCACGAGCACCGTTTCTTCAGATACTATTCTGTATGCTGTGGTGACTCTGAGCGCTCCCTACCGTTGGACCCTTGTCAGCCTCTTTCTGTAGCTCTCATGTCTGAGCGACTCATCTCATATAGGGGCTCCGTACAGAAGAATTGAGTATATAATTTCGTTTATGGTTCTTCTTCTGCACGGCTTTGGCCCTCCTATATTGGCATGAACCATCCGAGCTCGCTGACTACCTTCTACGCCTTCTGTGTAGCTGCTTCAATATGTTTACTACATGTCAGCTTGTTATACATAAAGATCCCGAGGTATCTCAGCGTTTTGCTGTATTTAACCTCGTGATCATTGACGTCAAACTGTTCGACCCTCGGTCTTCTTCTTCTGCTACAGATCATTGCCTCCGATTTCTCTGCTGCCAGCTGCAGGCGATTTTCCCGCATCCACGCGTTGATTCTTGAACCACTTCATTGAATATAAGTTTCTTGGGCCTTTTTTAGATTCTGGGGTATAATGACACACATTCGTCTCATCCCCCGTCACGGCCGAGTCCAGAAAAGCTTCCCCCTTCTGTGAACGATCCAAAAAATTAAAACAAAATTTTGATGGTGCTCATTCTGAGCATCTATTTCACACACAACTTCTATTATCTAAGTTTTTCTCGCACAATATCATCAAGGAGACTTCAAGAAATTTCAGGAAATTCTTCCTGGAAATCGTCAAGCGTCACGTGGCTGTTATTTCGTACTTGTTACGCACGCACGGTAGGTGGCAAAAAATTGCGACGACTTCTCCATCGGAAGAATTTACTGTGACTGAACAAAATGGCTGACAAACACACGGAACCAAACAAGCTTTTCGTTGCTGTCATTTAATATTATATATTATTGAAAGGATAGAAATCGAATTATAGTCCTTTAACTCGACTATATAAGCTATCGTACGCAAGACGCTTGTGGATAAAAACGTATCAAGATTTACACAGCCATAAGCAATAATCGTAAACGTTTAATGCCCCTGATAAGAGTTTTCTGAAGAGCTCGTTCAAATAATAGATTTAATCTTCGACTCCCAAGTCGGACTTGGTATTTTGATGGCAATGGCGATTCTTCTCGATTGCAACTTTGCCTGATGAAATTGAGGTCGCTTGGGTTTTCATACCGCCCTTCGACCACTTCCCGTGATCGCGTGAAGAATAGAAATTTCCTTGTCTATCCTTCCGGTCTGCTTTTTAAGTAGCGGCAATGATAGAGCGACTATGGGAGTGCTTATGGGTGTGGCCAATCGATATCACATGCTAATGAGCACTCGGCTTATGAATTTAAAATTGCGAAGCAATCCCCGCGGTGGAATGCCATTCTTCTGCTGGATTTCCGGGACTTCCGGAGTGCCAAACTGCCAAAATTCCAATTTGAATATTTTTACATGCGTCGCTTGTTTATCGACCCGCGAATGCTCTCGTCAACGCCGATATTAGCATCCGTTTTTTGAGCATCCAACGGGTTATTTTATATTCATTTAAACAACGATCTGAGTACATTAGCAAACAGTAATATATCAATTTAGGGCACGATTGACATGAACGTCACAAAAAGTGAAACTCCAAACGGCAATTGATCGAAAAAAGACGGAGAATCATTTGTGGTGTATCTGTGTACGTAGTATACATCATAGAGATGCTACGCGCATGCGCTGCCCAACTGTTTGTGTGTTTATACGTAGCATAAAGCAACCACTACACCAGTGGCAAGTCTATTTTATTATATACTAGCGAATAACCGGCATGCGACGGTTACTATGGTTTTTGTACCAGCAAAATTGATGTGATGATTGTTCTTCATACCATGTTTGTAATTCAATTCCAAGACTGCGTTCTGATGCACTGTCACCCCGTGGGTGATATATCTATTGGTTTGTTCAATGTACAATATGATGCAGGCTGAGCATTAAATCACGTAAGCTCCCTGAATTTCGTGTTTCACGTTGTTCTTTTTGTTGGACAGAAAACTTTCTATATTATCTTCCATCCCAAAGATTCAGAGAAATCCAGATAGAAGCCTAAGACGCGCTCGGAAGCTGTTTTATTTAGATGGCAGGAGATGTGATCTGCGTCGGTCGTCGGCCGCCACCTCTCACTTTCTTCCTCTCAGTTAGGCACCCTGAGGCAACAACTGGGCTTTCAACAACTTCAGAGTGTCCATGCAGAGATTCGTCCATGGACGCAGACCATGTTCTGTGGACATTTTCGGGCATGGCGTCCGATCGCGAGGCGTTCCTTCGTTGTGTCAGTGGTCCGAAATTCGGATCAGATGGACACGGAAGCCTTGTGGCTATTCTCTCTGATTTTAGGGCTTTTTGTAAAAATTTTGAGGGAATTTTTTTACATTTCCAGGGCTTTCTACGATCTCCACCTAGAGGTCCTTGCGACCAGTAACAATTAGTGGCGACTAATTGTTATTTCCCGCATTTTTTTCGAAGCCGTACGTAAAACTCAAAACTCTTCCCTACCCTATACAATATACATTTGTATATATTTTTTTTTAAATCTAAATTTTAAGCAGTTTTCATCTATATATGTATCATAGCCTAGAATTTCAAAGTAAAATTAGAATCTTTAGCTAGCTTTCTCCCGCGTTCAGAGCGCAAGTGGCCGCAAGAAGTGGAGAAGAAACGTGTCCTTGCAGACATGGAATTTTAATTTGACAGTTTTGCACCATGTTGTGCTCGCGGGCTGGCATGCTCCCGAATAGGGGGATCAATCACAGAACTCGGATCAGAGGAGGCTCCCCATCTTGTTGTTATATTCATCCCAAAGATTATGCTTATACCATGCTAATGAAGTACTTTTAGATTCAAAATATTTTTCCGGATGGTGTGCACCGTCTGATAATAAATTATTTGACCGTGAGCAGCCCGCATACAGCTGTCCATGTGAGAAGCATGCACGCATACCCTGTGTGTTTCTATTATTTGTTGATGCTCACACCGGAAACTGCACACGTTTCAATTCGAATAGCATATCAGTCGGAATCGTTGGGGCATGACCTTTTTTGAAATTTTTCATATCAAACTGTAGCTCCGATGATATTATTCACCTTTTTTTCACTAAAAACCTGATATAATTGGTACTTGTCTTGGCGGATTTCTGTTTCAGAGAAGAACTATAGGCACGCCAATTTTTAGTGTTAGAATATCCAATTCAAATATATTTTTATATAGAATGATAAAATAACTGAATGTTTTCCTTGGATTTTGTTCGTGTTTGCGTGTCATTTAATTAATGCCTTTACATACAATTCATATCAAAAAATCACTTTTGAGTTTTATCTTGCTGATAAACGTACCACATATTGAAAACCACTGTTTTGTTTAAATATATCGGTGCAGTAAACTCTTTTGGCGGCACCACTAAAATTTTGTTTCAATCTATTAGCTGGTATAAGAATTATATCAATTTTACGGAACACCCGAATTCGTCTCGTCGTTCGTATTCGTCCTTAATATGTTTTTGAGGCAATGATAGCACCTCATATCGTGTTGAATCCTGGAGTTAATTTCGCTATTGATTGATTTGTTATGTGTGAAGATGCATCCAACTCGCTTTTAGAATACATGAATGAGTGATTTGTTTATTTATTGATTTGGATGTGGTTGCTTAGCAACACGCGCTTAGTTGGAAAGCTACGCGATGTATTGGTGTGGGAGTGAGAGGTAAGATGCGTGCGCTCTCCCTCACTTCGTATAGCGACTGGCGAGCCGCCGAGCACCACGACGCGGCCGAGCGCGGCTTTGGCTGACGCAGCCGAGCGCTTGGACGGACATTATATTGATAGCATTATCGCCTCTCGGCATAGTTGACAAAAAGCTTTGTTTACCTTAGCAAATTTTGGACAGACAGACGGGCACACATTGATTTTTATATATATAGATTACACAACGCGCAACTAATTTAAATGCATACTTTTATTTACACGCACAAAACCAAATGTAAATATTTCAAACTTTAAACTGGCATTTCGTTATTGAATGTCAATAATAGTTCCCAGAAGATCTCTAAAATCCATCATTGAGATACCAATTTATATTAGAAGGTTTGAGGATAGAAAACCTAGAATAATTTAATAAGCTTGATTGAAAAGCGTCATAATACGTCAATCATATCCATATTAATATAAATATCAAAATAATATAAAATTATCTGATCATTTTTTCTTCAGTGAAAATGGTGTTCCAAAGTTGAATGTCTGTTCGTAAATTCCAAAGACCTTTCGAAGTGCCGGTGTGAATGCAATAAAACTTTTCGGTTAAACTGTCGTACTCAGCTTCAGGACAAAGTTTAGACGCAATGTTGTCTTAAGTTGGAGACCTCGCTTTTCAACGCCCAACGACTAACTCCCACTAATTTCGCTTAAATAATTACTAGGGAAAGTTTTAAACAAAGCCGCAGCTTGCCTGTTCTGGTCTGTCAATTAGCAAACTACCCCCTAAGAGAGTTCCAAAAAGATGAGTTCGACGACTTTGCAAAAAAAATGACCACTGTTGGATTATCGTCCGACCAACAAAGAATGTGACGCCACTTGTTGCAACAGAAAGATGGCCACGTCAACGGACAACAGCAAGACGACGGCGTCCGTCGAAAGCCTCAAGCTTTCCAGCAAGAACCCCTCTTTGAGCTCTTCGAAGAATGCGTCGACGGAAAGCGTCCTTTCCAAGAAAAATACGGAATCGACCATCTTGAAAGGGAGCAAGAAGGATCTTTCCATTGACAAGAAGGAGACAGCAGTTCTCATCAAGGATGAAACGATCGCAAGATCTCCGCCCGTCAAAAAGATTACTGTTGTACCGCCGAATGTAAATCCAGATGTATGCTTCGAGGTAAGTCTTTATAAACATATCTAAATATTAATTACATAAACTGTTTCTCGACTTTCAGACCTTCACATAACCTTTAAGTCCAATCAAACACTTGGGTTTTAATTAGAGTAGCATCACCGAACTGTGCCCCAAATTTTCTTAAAATATTAGGAATATGAAAAATAACGCCTCGTCTGTTCGCTAATTCTGGCCGTTTTCTGGCAATTGCAGGCAATGGCAATTAGATTGTCTAATTGGGAACAATATTTTGTTGGATTGATCGTTTCACCTTGCTGAAGTAGCTCATAATAAACTACCCCCTTCCAGTCCCACCAAATTCGTAGCAACATTTTTTTTTAACGTAGGCCAGGTTTAGCTACAGTTAAGGCTTCTGTACCCTTGGTCCAAGACCGTTTACGTTGGATATTCTCATAGACTATCCAACTTTCATCTCCAGTGACAAGTCTCTTAAAAAAAGGTTGGCTAATATGTCGTTGTAGAAGAAGATCGCATGTTGATATATGCTGAAGTTTATTTGAGTCAGTCAGTTCATGAGGAATCCACACTTCTGAACGATTGATGTAGCCTTATTTTGTCAGATTATTATGGATGAATATTCGTGGAATTTCTAACTTGTTGGCTATTTCGCGAACAGTATATTGCGGGTTTTCTTCGACCATGGCTATGATTAAATCTGTGTTCATTTGCGAAAGAAGCTTATGGGACAACCTAATATTGCTTGATTTAACGCCTTGTTTTTATGAGAAAACGAATAATTACGCGTTGCGCAACAGAGGATGCTATTTCTCGTATTATTTCTTCAGTGAAAGGATTAAAAAAAAATCCTATCCGATAGAAAAAAATGATGAATCCTTTGATTGTTAAAGTATAATTTGTTTGATTAAAATATCAAATCTGGTTTTTTTTCATGATTTCTATTAATTAAGCCATAATTGGGATATATTCGTGAGTGTGAATTCGTGTCAAAAAAATAATATTGACGGAAATCGTGATTCCATGTCATTTGCTGAAAATCATACAAATACATCTTTATTGTGCTGGAATTCTTCATATTAAGACATGCAGATTTAAATTTAAATCGCTGATATTTTTGCGCGGAGTATTAATTTATCGCGTAAAAATCAAATAATATCTCAAGGGTCTGAATAATTAGGCGCATGACTTGATGATTTTGTATTAAGCGTACCCGAAAGTATTCGAATATTCAGCTTAAAAAAAGTTCAAATTTATTAATAACAAATATTTTGTATTTAACTTTATGAAAGTAGAATTATGGCAGTCCTTCAATCTTTTTTTCGTAAAAAATTTCCGATTTAGAAGCAAAAAACGACATATTTAAATTCTAGTTCGAGGTGACCGCGTGAGCCCCTATTTTCGTATAACACCATCAATGTGACTGATAAAATTCCTTTCTGCTGAGACACAGACTAAAACTCGCAAAATTCCCGATTTCCCGATAAATTATTTATTTCCTTCGCTGCAGATGAATACTTATGCACTATAATACTTTGATGTGATTCATAATTATGTTACGGAGGAATACAAAAATTCTGAAGCCCGTATCTATTATATTTCATATCGATATTCCCATTATTAGAGTCGATGTGTAGTAAATACATCACCGGTAGGGAAAGGTTTTTATAACAATTTGAAAAACATATATGTACTGTATATATGTATATATATATTAGACAATTACTGCCCCTAGGCGCCACCTAAGATCGCCAATTGGTAGTTACGCCACTGTTTCCAAGCATCCAGATTTCGGCGGAAATATCTCAATTTAATAGCCTTCATCGTGCTGGTGAGGTGTATGATTTTTGTTAGATAAAAATTCAAATCCCGATTTTTTCGGGATTACGTTTACTAATCCCGGGATTCATGAATACCTTAAGCTGTCCGGGTCTCAAAATAACCTTTTTTAAAGACAATCTGAGATTACACATGTGTCATCGATTGTTTTTGTTGTGTTCTGGGAAAGGCGTGCGTTTCCCATCCTACCCCATAACACCCATCCTATTCGTTTATATGATGCGTTTTTAATAGTCCCAATGAGATCCCAGTCATTGCGATAATTCTTCGATCGTTTGCCATGGATTTTATTCGATTTGAGATTTAAATATATCATTATCAAAGTTCAAAGGTCCTCCCTTTGAACCAAATGTTGCTCTTTTATATGTTTTAAATTATCAATAAAATATTTATTTTATTATTACCATCCCCAAGCGATAGCGCTGTTAGTCTGAGTAGATTTAATTCGCCAGATTAACAGCGACATCTTCCGTCTCTCTTTAGGTGCAATGTGCTATTTTAACAGCGCCATCTCTTGTGGCCCTACGGAGACAATGCATCTGTTTAGCGACTGATCGCTTCTTGCGCGTGCACAGTTGCCGGTTGGATGGTGACACGCATGAGGTGAGAGTCGGAAGAGTCGGCGGTTGGCCTTGGCTGCAGGAGGACGTCCTCCCGGCGGCCAAATCTCTCTCGTTCATCCCGTTCCATCCGTCTGACTACACATGATCCAAAATAAATACAAACCCGAGCCTTGAATCGTTTTTTCTGGAAGCAATTTTGGCATTTGCGAAAATTTAAAATATCGCCCAGTACATCACAAACATTTTTTTTTATTATATTTTTTATTCAATTAGTGGACCATTTTTGAATAAATTTGATCATTTAGGGATCTCTTTCGATCTCAATTTAGGATTAAGGCGAATTTTACAGTGTTTGATTTTAATACAGCCCAAAATCTACCGAGTCTTTCCATCATTTTTTTTATATATTCAAACGCAAATTCGCTCATATTATTTTTTCATAAAACTGAAGGATTAAAATTGAGCCCTGCTTGCAAAAGTGAAAAAGCTATTGAACCTTTCGTGCGTAAAAAAATCCTTAAAAGGAAACGGTGATTTGTAAAACATCAAAGTAAGAACAGATTTAAGTCTTCGCTGGCAGGAATTGCTGATCTTTTGATAGATGGCTTTGACTCTAAGGTTTTATAATCTTTCGGGGATTCGTCGGGAGTTTTTTTCACTGTCCCGTACAATTTTGCATAACGGTCCAAGTTTTTCGCGAATACATCATCCAAATCGGATTAAAAGAGGGAATGGCTTTTTAAGGATTACTACGCGCTTGCCGTTAATCACTGTCGATTTTATTCGCGAAATTTAATCCATTTAATAGGTTCTGTGCCAAAAAATTCCAGGCTGTTTTGCCTTTGGCTTCGGCCTATCAAAAGAAAATTTATTGACAGTATCGGATGACACTGTTCATGTTCTGGAACAAATTGATTGCCGAACGAAATTAGTGTCGGCCCATTTCTAATTCGAAGAACCCATCCCCAAAAATAAAAAAACGAAACGTGAGCTCTCCCATTTTTTGATTGAAGTCCACAATCTGAAATATTATTTGACTTTGAGCGTAAATAATCGACTCTTGTGTCGACAAAAGCGTGAAATTGAAAAGGTCTAGTCAAAGTTCAGAGCCTAATTGAATTTCGGTTCAACCATTAGTTATAATAATAAACATCTCTAAAACACACGAAAACAAACAAGTCATGGATCTATTTATGATATTAAGAGAGAAGACCTTTAAAAATTAAATATACTGTGTTCAAAATCTATTAATCTTATTTCAATCAATATATAGATCCGCGTGTTCGTCAGCCATTTTGTTATGTCGCAGTAAATTCTTCCGATGGAGAGGTCGTCGCGCGCTCTCACCGCATACCGTCCATATTAAATACATGCGGTCATTAATTTTTTGACTTTGCAATAAGGTCGCGAATATCCATCGGAACTTTCTGGATGACTGTCTTAATTAAAAATTTGTAAATTATAAATTGGCATCGAATATGAACTCAAATTGGTAGTTATTAACCCTTTAATGCGTATGCACTCGCATGCTGAGTCATTTCACAAATTCGTAAAAAACCCTACGGACTTATTGAGTATTAATTTTTGATATTTAAACTTTTTTTAAAATGTGGGATATTAGATAAACGAACATTTAGTGCAATAGTCCTGAAGGATGTGATAAAATCTTATTAAATACTTATTCACTTTCATAATTCTGTTCATTTCGCAGAGGGTTGTTATCTTATTTAAAGGGGGCATTAAATAATTTTCCATTAACTCTTCCGTGTCTCTTCCATTGGACTTAATTAAGATAAATTCGCATTCTGTGAGCATAACGTAATTCCAAGGTGAAGTATTCAAGTTTTTGAATATTTTTGCCATTTTTTTTTAATAGATTGGACTTAATTACAACGGATTTTCAATGAACTACTTCACAAATAAATCGATTATTTTGGATCTATATAATTGCGGTTGGATTGTTTGGCTTTAATCTTGATTTTGATCGGATGGAGAGATCCCAGCTACGAGACCGCTAGGGGACCGGCTGGAAGAAAACATCTGCACCGATCATACCAATGATAGATGACTTAATTAAGTTCTAATCTTATCAGTCCGAGCATAATTTTGAATAAACCACCCAAACATGATTGTATAAGATCGTCCAAATGTGACGCCTATATATTTTGTTTTGTTATGTTTTATCAAGTTGTGTGATATATAACGCCGTTTTGTTGAATATAAACATCAAACATATCAATATGATTCAATTGGGATCATAAAAAATCATTAAACATTGATTGAAATCGCTCAGAATTTACATTGTTCAACATTTGTATGCAAATTTGGCCCAAATATTCAATTTGGTCAAAAATTGCCAAAAACAATATTGTTTGTAAGTTTAGATATATTTCTTGGATAAAAAGAAGATTTTCATCTCCTCAGATATAAAAATATTTCTTAAAAACGAATCTATCCATTATGAAATGAACTTCATCGCGAAACAAAATTTTGCTCGAAAACACTGGATCTTTTACTTGTTAATTTTATTAATATAAACGCATAATTTCACTATATATTTATCCATGATTAAAATTGTATTACTATTTACTAAAACAAAATGGCTTATATTATTTAAAAAAATGTCATTTGTAAATATTATAGAGTACTAACATCTAGGCGTTACATTTTTTTTTAACCTAAACGTAAAAAGATCAACACTCGTATAATGGAGGCGGTTAATGTATTTGGGTCGTTGAAGGTCCATCCATTTCGGTTGACTATTTGCTTAGATAGGAAAACAATGAATGTGGGATGGACTTAACAAAGGTATCCTTCTCCTGTGCGACAATGAATGTCCTCATTATTTACAAGTGACAGGTGACACTCTCATTGAATAAGAGTGGGGGGGATTTTAACACATCTCGTTTATAATCCTGACGTGTCCTCTCTCGGATGTCACCACTCTTAACCACTTAACGGCAATCCATCAAAAAGAATAAATGCATCATAATATACTATATATGCCAGAATTGTCCAGCTTATGAAAAATCCAAGATGGCGGCTGATTTTAATGGAGGGGAATTTATTGCAAAAATCATAGTCATCTCGTGGGCTTTAGCTAAAATGTCAAGGGGCTAAAAGAAAGACAAGAGTTCGCTTACAGTACTTACCAAACAACTCAGTAAAAGTTTTGAAGGTAATTTTTCGGAAAATCCCAAGTGTGCTCCATCTGCTCCGCGGATAAAGAGCCTCGAAGGAGCCGAAGAAAAACTCTTGTCTTTCAGACGATGTCGTCCTGAAATAAGCAGAAAGTGAAAAACACTCTGTCTTGTGCCACGGACTAGCGCTTTGTAACTCTTATGAGACGCCGTAAAACTACATAAGGCGACATAATTTATAGACAGACCCTATTTCTATTTGTATTTGATATAGCTCTCGGAAAAATACGATAAGATTGTACCCATTTATCCGAATGGCACCAACATTTTTTTCCTCAAATTACACACGTCTCCAATCGCAATACATTTATTTTGCACAAACGAGGGTAGTGTATATGACGGCTGTTGCTTAAAAAATCTGGGAAAAAGTCGTCGTTGCCATCTATATATTCTTGCCAATGAGATTGCTTCCATGATCGTCGAGATCATAAAATACTTTTAGTATGCATTTTTTGCCAAAAATGCTGCAAATAAGCCTGAAAGAGCGTCCACAAGGACTGTGTGCTCAACCGGTCCGCTTTTCGGACCGCTGAAACAACGAATGAGCACCTCGTGATCGGACGCCATACCTTAACATGTATAGACAAAACATGGTCTGCGTCCATGAACAGATCTCTACATGGATAATTCGAGATTGAGGAACGTTTAAAGCTGAAAAGCAAAACCCTCATTAATTTCATCATTTTTTTTTGATGCGCTTGGGATATCTTTCATTGATTATCTTTAAATAGGAAAAAAAACAAGTATAAGGTAATTATGTTGAGTAATTGAGATAATTTTTCCATTTATTTTTTATTTTTACTAGGTCGGGTACTTCTGGGACTAACCTCATATATCATTATATAATATACGATAAGATGATATATACATTTAATTGATCGCGCTATTAAAATACGATTGAATTTTGTCTTTGAAATTGAAAATAATACCAAGCTGTCATACGGAATTAAACGCTTTATCTATGTCCAATGGCACCTTTCAATCGAATTGCATGCATTAAAAAATGCTTGAAATGCATTAAGTATTTGTATCAAGCCATACTTACACGCTGATTAATTAGTTTTGTAGTGGATTTGCGCTGTTATTCACGACATTTACTCCATTAGGTTTAATTAAAAGGCATGACAAGGCACACAAAAGCATACAGAACTGTCTGAAAATTTCATTTAAAAATTCAGAATTGGCTTTTAAACTGTCTGCGAGCTTTCAGGAGTGCACCATATGGCGTCACATGAGAGATTCTGGCAGTTTTGATGGCGGAATAGAATCCACACCTTAAAAAGACCCGAAACTATATAGGAAATAGGTCAATTTACTTTGAAATCTAACGCAATAAATTCGCCGATAATGGTTTTGGCATGTAACATCCATCTATTTCGATTTATTTCGTGTTTATTGCCAATCGGCGCTCTTAGAACCCCCCGAAAAGGTCCTTTCGCTCTGTTTTATTATTTAAAAAAGCTCCCCAGCGGGTTGTAAATAGGCGATTTCATACAATGATGGCCGTCGATCGTTTATCTAATGTAATTTTCTTTCTAGGTGGAACTTTAAAATGGCTCATTCGAGTCATGGTAATTCGCCTATCGCTTAAGTCGTCGAGTTTTCAGGCCAAGGTATTAACATTTCGCCCCGATTCGCATCAAAGGCTTGCACCATACGGATAATTTTGCATCGTTTCAAAATTATTTTCAAAATAATGCACGAAGAAATATTTCTTGGTATTTCGTCTTTTCATTAAGTGCTCTCAGACGTCGTGCAAGAAATATGGTGGCCTCAGCAGAACGAAGACAAATGATAAATAGCTCCCGCCTTGTCCTTTGTTGGCTTATTATTAAGAAATAACCCGACAGGAGATTATGACTGGGGTATAATCGTCCCGGCAAAACAAGGGTGCGATTTTGCCCTGATTTATGCTTATTTATAGATACGTATTGAAATTCGGGGAATGCTTCCGAGCAAAATTTGCGCCTTAACAAGAATTATCATCAAAGCTCCAAAACGCTCCGGGATTAATTATTATGTCTGGAGAAACCACCCTCCGAAGAATAAGCTCGGAGATCAAAAATAAATATTTTTCCTGTAGCATAATTAAATTGTTTCATTGGAATGTTTCGTTTGTGCGAGGGGAATTCAAATATAACCCGGAATTTTGTATATGTATATTGGATGTATCGAAAAGTCTTTGTCACAATGAAATATTTAATTTAATTCTCAATTTTTTTTCAGTTATTGTATAATATCATACAGGTTTCACAAATTCATAATGAATAATTCCTTAAATATCCCACCAAACGCTCGAAAAAACCCATCCGGGTCGTCAATTCAGGTCTCGGAGTAGTGCTGTTAATAGCGAGATATTGCCGTGCACCGTTGCCGGTTAGGTAGTGACGCGCAGGAGGCAGGAGTCGGGGGAGTCGTCGGTTAACCTTGGCTGCGGGAAGTCGTCCCTCCTGCAGCCAAATCTCTCTGTCTCTCTCTCGTGTGGAATAAATGATTATTTAGAGAAGAGAGTCCTTCTATTCGACGCCCGTCTATTCCCATCCATTCGTACAGTAACATCACAGTCTGATCTATCAAAAGGATCCTCTCTTTGCTTCCGAATCTCATCGAAGCTTGAAGAAAACTAGCTTCGAATTCAAGAAGATGGTTCGACAAAACGGTCTACCCTCGGGTGGACCATCACCCGCTTGCTCCGTATTACGTACGATCGCTTACTTTCCACTAGTTCTCCTAATGTAGGATAACTTAATAAATACGTTGTACTATTTGTTCGACGTTTTATTGATCACCTTCTTCATTTCGATCTCTAAATGTGTTCCGTCGTTCATCGCAGCCGACTCGTGCGTCAGGACCATTGCTATGGATTGCACCGCGATCTACCTCGATCGATTACGCATCGCAACGGCATATAATGCGGTTTCGGGCTTTGACATTTTACCCTTAATAAATTAACATTTTTTAGTTTTTAATATTACTGACTGTTGCGTGGACTAAAATGTTCTGTCGTTTACAGTTTGGTCGGCTTTAAGCCGACCACAATTTTTGGGGTCAAGACCCGCGCGGATGAACCAAAAGGGGGCGGATAAGTGAGTAGCTTTGGGACGCGGAAGATAGTCATTTTGTGTCCCGCGACAGATCGCCGCCTCGTGTGGAGGCCCTGTGCCTCGCAATCTTCGCCAGTTTGAGAGAGACTACGGCTTTTATTTGTCTTCCCGAATCCTTTTTTCTTGGAGCTCTCCTTTTGGCGTCGCCCTATGGCGACGGAGTCGTCGTCGAGGTGTAAAGTCCCCGTCCCCTCTGGTTGTTGGGGGCGCATCTCAAGGACTTATCGATTCCATCTATATGTATATAAATTAAATGTCTCATGGATGTATGTCCGGCGTCCGATCCACTTTGCTAAGGTAAACCAAGCCTTTTGTCAACTATGCCGAGAGGCGATAATGCCATGCCCGGTTTTGCTAAGGTAAAAAAAGCAAAGTGAAGCCGCGGCCGCGAGTCGGTGATGGAAGGACGACAGTCGCTTTTCGAGGTGAAGGAGAGCGCACGCATGCGCATGGATCCTAACCTCTCAGCCCCACAGCAATACATAGCTCTACTACTACCTTTCTTTCTAGGCGCGTGTAGTTAAGTGTTGCATTGCAACGCATGCCGGGTATTCGCTAGTTTATATATAAAAATTAAAATCCATCGAATAGGAAGCGTCTTGATCCCGTCATTGAAGAAAGAAGGCAAGAAGTAGCATCCTGTGTTGCGCAACGCGTAATTATATGTTTTCTTATAAACGAAGGCGTGCAATCAAGTCAAATTAAGACCACTTGAAGCACAGTTCGATGATGCTGTTTTAAATAAAACCCGAGTGTTTGATTAAGCCCAAAGGTTCATGAAGGTCTGAATGTCGAGAAACCCCTCTGGATATGTGATGATTTCTATATTCAAATACTGGGTTATGTTTGAATCCCCCTCGTATCAATATTTTTTGTTTTTTACAAATTTACGATGAATTACCAAATTATTATACGGCACGGGTTAAATTTATTTAATTATGTCTTGGGTGAGAATTTCTTTTTTAAATTTTATTCAAATTAATCCGGCCGTCATGAATTAATTCCACCGTTTGATTGACACAGTCAAAGGATTATGGCCTGCGGTACTCAACCACAAACCTTTTCATGGCGAAAGCTACAGGCCTACGCCGAAAGTCTCGTCGCTTGACGTCACCTAATGAAAAACCCCCGGGAAGCGTCAATCACCCGCTATTAGGGGTGGTTTTCGAGGGGGCCACTTGCAATTTTGCGATCGGAAACTTGCAGCAAATTTTTCTTGCGAATCTTTAAATAAGGACGCTCGATTTGTATACACATAATTTTTTATGCTTTTAAAAGAATATTTTATGGCATTAAATATGAAATATAACATCGTTCAAATGTCCGCCGTGGCTTTGCTTGGTGCAAGTTAATCATGCCCTCGAATCGCTTCATATCGAATCGAATCGCAGAAAGGGTAAGCTCTATTGATTGACGAAAAATTTGCTGCCTCGGGTATTCCCGTACACTCTCACGCACAGCAGTGATGTTTTCAGCAGACCTTGCATTTCTATGACGTACACGGATGTTGGCTGATCGTTTGTCGAATCAATTGATTTGAATTTTATCACCAAACGTGGAATAAAAATCACGCAATACGCGGAATGTTTCCCGAATTGATCAATCATGTTAAAAATAAGTTTTAATAACATCCACACATTATTCAACGCTATAATCTTACATATAAATTTGCCATATATTACTAAATAATTCATGATACATTTTATAGATGTTGCTTTAATAATATGGCTGTAAAAATCTGACAAATTTCAAGCGTCTTTATTGAATGACCCTATGTCATTTCATTAAAAACGCCCATTTTCTAGTCTCAACCAGGGCATATTGTAGTATGCTAGTCACGAATTTTGCACCACGCGGTACGAAATTACAACGCTGTGTTAACTTCGTCAACAACCGGACATACAGAATACAAATAAGACATTGTTATTACAGCACAGGACCTGTTCATCAAGAATACACAGTTTCGCAAGACAATCTATTTAAAATGTTCTGCGAAAATCCCTAAGACTTTTTTTTAAAGACGTCCTCCGGCATAATCCGACCCCGAACGGTCGACATCCCTTTCTCCGCATATGCAAGATTATGTAAGTTGTCACTCATGTAAGCCTTAGAGGAAAGATCTAAGGCTAAGCCAACTTAATGCGGAAACAAGGATACCTAATTCGAGTGCTCAAATGGTGATTAATCACTTTGCTGGATATTCGGACATTAATTGAGTACCATATGAAAGGCCAGGGCCGCGCTAAAACCTGGACTTAATTAATAACTGGCTTTTTAGCAGCCCTCCGCCTTCTAATCGCCACCCCGAATGTATTTTCCGGTGGGATCTTTCCGTGTTGATTGTGTTTTTCGGCACTCTATTTTTTTTAATCGCCACGCATACAAATGCGGTGATTAATTAACGGAACGGCAGGGAATGGGGGATGATTATTAATTTCATGCGCCTAACAATAGTCGCCTCAAAACGCTGACAGACTGTGTTTTCTAGGCGGAAGATTAAATAAGATTTATGACAAAGACGCCCCGAAACTCTTTCTCCGGATCTAATTGTTGTTATTGCGATATTAAAATTTCATATGACTTTTAGACAGTTGACGGGGTTTGCGCGTTTAACACCCGATGTTGACATCTTTTGTCGTCTAACTACTAACAGGTATGACATAGACGTTGAATTTTGAATTAAATTTAAGCGCACATGTCTCATGGATACTTGTATACACTAAAATTTGAAACATATTATTTCAAAAAACCCATCTGGAAATGTTTACGTATAAACAATGTGTTTGAGTTATTGCGCAACGTTTATAAAACCCCACGCACTATCCGAAAAATTGTTTCAATCGAGTATTCAAAGTCGACTGGAAAAACAATGTGAGATGGGTATTTCCATGAAAAAAATTGGAATGTGAAATTTCTCTTTACGAAAAATCCCTCTCTGCAAAACAATCGTATATTTGTATAAAAATGTATTCGTAGTATAATGAGAGGGTGAATCGTCCCATACATCGGTAACGTAAACCCCTTGCTGACGCAAAGCGGTCCGCTATCTTCGTCGCTGCGGTTTAATAACCGCGTTCTTCAGTCGCGAGATCCGCACCGGAGAGGCGCTCAAAAGCGCGAGTGATTGCTCCAAAACGACCACAGTACGATGATGTACAGAGCGACCCCAAATATCGTTTTGGCTCTGATATACATAAATACAGTACATATATGTTTTTCAAATTGTTGTATTAGCTTTTCCCTACCGGTTATGTATTTACTACACCTCGACTCTAATAATGGGAATATCGATATGAAATATAATAGATACGGGCTTCAGAATTTTTGTGTTCCTCCGTAATATAATCACAAATTACATAAAAGTATTGTAGTATATAAGTATTCATCTGCAGCGACGGAAATAAATAATTTGTCAGGAAATCGGGAATTTCACGAGATTTAGTCAGTGTCTCAGCAGATTTTATCAGTCACATTGTTGGTATTATACGAAAATGGGGGCTCACGCAGTCATTAACTCGAACCGGCATTTAAATATGTGATGACGATACCTCCAACGAGTGTGGAGGGCTGAGCGTGCATTTTCAGCAGCAAGTTGCCTGGCTTCCAAAATCAGATCCAGATTAAATGACGAAACAGTCAATGCTTTAATGTTACTTCGGTGTATTTTCAAAATAATATTTGAATTTTTTAGTGTTCGAAAATTTGGCTCGGGATTGGATTCCCTACTCTTCTGCATATAACTGTGCCAAAAATTCATTTTTTTTTTAAACTCCTTTGTTCAAACAAGAGTTTTATATACCAGCTAACAGAAATTATTTGGATCATGAGTTATCCCGATCACTGTGAGGGTACTTTTTTTAAAGATCTCCAAAAATCAAGTCTCAACAACTGAGCTTTCGACATTTTTATATGAAAATTTTATAAAACATTATTTAAATATAGCTCTTTTATATACATTAAAGGTTCAATAAAATATTAATCTATATATATAAAAATCAATGTGTGCCTGTTCGTCTGTCTGTCTGTCGAAAATTTGCTAAGGTAAATAAAACCTTTTGTCAACTATGCCGAGAGGCGATAATGCTATCAATCTCCGTCCAAGCGCTCGGCCGCGCCGTGGTGCTCGGCGGCTCGACAGTTGCTATACGAAGTGAGGGAGAGCGCACGCATTTTACCTCTCACTCCCGCAGCAATACATCGCTTTCGAACTAATCGCGTGTTGCTAAGCAACCACATCTGCCTAAAAAAATCAATAAATAAACAAATCACTCATTCATTTATTCTAAAAGCGAGTTGGTTGCATCTTCACACATAACAAATCAATCAATAGTGAAATAATATTAATAATAGTACATATATGTTTTTCAAATTGTTATATTAACCTTTCCCTACCGGTGATGTATTGACTACACCTCGACTCTGATAATGGGAATATCGATATGAAATATAATAGATACGGGCTTCAGAATTTTTGTATTCCTCCGTAATATAATCACGAATCACATAAAAGTATTGTAGCATATAAGATTTCATCTGCAGTGACGGAAATAAATATTTTGTAAATCGAGAATTTTGCAAATTTTAGTCCGTGTCTCACCAGAAAGCAATTTCTTGTTTTGAATCTATATCTTGTGTTTTTATGATTTCTAAAATAAATACAATTTTTTGCCTTCAAGTTATTTTTTACATTATACAAATGGACTTATTAGTAATATTTGATTAAATTTATCAATATAATTTCTAATAATTTAGATAAGGTCGGTCCCAGATGTTTTTGTTCTGTAAAATTGTAGTTCGCAAGCACGATGATTTATAGTTTTAATTTATTTACCACCCGCCGATTATTAGCCCTCCACACAACACATCGTTAGACATGGACGTAGACCAGGGGTGGCCAACCCAAATGATCATGCGGGCCACTTTGGAAATGCATCATAGCTCCGCGGGCCGCATATAAAATTATATATCCCCATTTTAGATTTAGATACACTATAGACATTTTTTTGAAGTGAAAAAATATATTTTGTAAAAGCGTAATAAATCTTGCGGGATGGAAAAATATTCAAGGCATCTGGCCCGCGGGTTGGCCACCCCTGACGTAGACCATTTATGTCCACCATCGTCCAATTATGAAGATTTCTTTTACCGTGTCAGCGGTCCGAAGAGCGGACCGGTTGAACACATAATGCAATATTTTATGTAACAATTTCCGTTAACAAATACAAATGGAAAAAATCAATATATAAAATCAACTTTTTCTAGGCGCTAAGAAATTTCAATTCTACCGCGCGGGAGTCACAAACAAATTTTGCGATCCGATAACAAACGGACCCGCGTGCAACCGTCCATCTTGGAATGTACACATATGGCGGAATATAGTTTTGAGGTCCACGCCCTACGTAATAATAGCATGACATAGAGTCATATTAATGAATTTATCAAATTGTGCCTCAAGTCTCCTCAAAATTTCACTTAATTTCATACATTCGCTTACGAAAAAACGAATAATTACGCGTTGCGCAACAAATGATGCTACTTCTCGCCTTATTTTTCTAATGATGGTATCTAGATTTAATAAATGTATTTCTAATGAAAGAAACTATGTAGAAAAATAAGATACTCCATTATTTGCATTTTCTTTGAGCCTCTATTTTGTTCAGATATAAGTATGAATCATTGTTGTGATAAGAAATAGGTGCTGTGAAATAATCTTGAGCAATAAAATTAATGGCTTTCAAGTCTTTGTGTCTTGGACAGGTATTTATTTCTATCCTTAAATTCTAAAAGACAATAAAAAAAGGTGTTTTTCTTGTATACACATAGTAGTATATCACTTGATACTTAAACAAGCTTATCAAAATACAATATGTTGACAGAAAAGGTCGTATTCAGCAAAATAATCACAAGAAAAATAATGAAGCTTTGCTTTGAACTTCTTCTTGAGGTGCCATATCTATTATTAGATGTATAATAGATGATCTCCATAGGAGAGTTTTCTAAACAAAAGGTTCTTCGTGAAGTAATTTCTCATTGCCTTTATAATTAAGATTATACAGAAATAATAAGATTATCATTATTTTTATTTTAAATATCATTGCAAATCCAATAATTTATCGCCCTACACGATATTAATAGCTAGATAAGTATTTTTTTATCTAAGAAATCTGGGTAAACTTGAATCGAGACGATCGATCCATAATATTAATACTCATTTTTTACTTAAAAGCTATGATAGACCTGGATTTGTCTCCATCAGAAGTATAAAAACGGCACGTATTTTTGGCACTACCGATACAAATGCAAATGTTTGGGAAAGATCATAATACACTTAGTATTAGTATTAATTATTTTTATAGTCCATATCAAACATAAAGCAGCCACTAAATAAGTAGCGCGCCTATTTTATTATATATTACACAAACACAATTTTTCTAAGTGGCTAATAATTTCCACTTCTATCACACAAAAGCCTCACACATTTTATTTTTTTATAAAAGACTATCTAAGAATAGAGTATTAAGCGAATATTAAAATTAGCACAAAAAATAGGAAAATGTATTTGTAAGTTTTTTGTTTAAATAATTTAGAAGTTGACATTTCTCATTCGTTTGCACATTTTTTGTGACTTTGGAAGCACAGAACTAATTTTCTTTAAACCGATTGCATAAAATTGAAATGAAAATTACATTTCAATCAAAAATACAAATCACCATTATCGATCCGGTGGTGACGCGCAGGAAGTAGGAGTCGTGAGAGTCGTCGGATAGCCTTGGCACTACGAAACATTGGTGTCAGAAACGAAGGGTCGTTAATATACTGAGCCGCTCAGGAGATAGGCGTCATTTCATAACGCGCCCTAACAACATGTGTCATAGAAGAGTTAAGATGGTCGAGAATCTGCCAGCATCCAGCTCTGGAATGACAATATGGATCGTACGTCAGCTTCATCAAGGATCTTCTGGTCTCTAACTATCTATCGTGATTGAGAAAGTATGTGTGCAATATTTTACAAGTTCAACTATTCGACATGGATAAAGGTTTTTAATCGTCAGACAAAAAAAAATCCAATGGTGTCAGGTCTGAAGACCGTGCGAGCCGCGGAATAAATACGTCTCCTGATGATTAAATCCAGTTGAATTTGATCTGGAGACCGTACGAGCCACGGAAGCTATCTTTTATTATATACAAGTTGTTCAGCATATGGGTCGACAAAATTTTTTTGGAGGTTAAGAATTTTTTTCGGTCCATGTGCACAACATCCTGCATATTTACTATAAATACTATTTTACAATACAAGCAAAGATCTCTTTATTTTGATTAATTTCAGTAACAAAGGAACACATTTGGTACTTATTGTATTAGTTGCTGCATACCACATATGCGTGCATACTCATTAAAGGCTCAAAGATAATTTTGATTACTTAATATTGATATCTATCAGAAGCAAAATACGATAAAGATGCTGTCAATATTTTATTCTTTCGTATTGAAATTGAAAATCATATATTTCGAAAGGAGATTAACATCTGGAAGGATTTTAAAAATCACTTAGGCTTTGTTTTGACGGCGCTTTCCAGCCGTAAAGATAAATAATGACAAAACGATTCTTCGCCCTGTTTTTTCTCCACGGGAACGATAAGCAAATGCCGAAATTGATTTTTCATCGTTCGACAAAAGAGTTTCCCGAGTTTTCAGCGACGCGTGAATTATTTATGACCCGCCAGGAAAAACTAAAAGAAGAAAGTTTCCCATATAAATCGAGGCGGCTTTCGTCCGACCATTTCAATAGCAGATTTTGAGCGTCGCTGGTGTTTTAATTTACGACGATCCGATGTGAGTTAACACTTTCATCGCATTGTTTCAGATAATTCGCTGGCAGAAATTAACGAAAAGCCGTCGCCGTGTTACAAGTAAATTTAAGCGAGGTCCTAATAATCCTCTTTGTAGTCGCAACAGCTTTTCTTGAACGATTCCTGAAATACATCATAAATTTATCGCCGAAAATTTGCTATAACGCGCTTAGTGGATTAAGAGATGGATCAGCGTCGGCAAACTTGCGGTTTCTGAGCCGATTATTTAAGATTAATTATAGCATGCCATCCATTAATATTAAGATAATTATTATAAATGTATTATAAGTAATAGTTCATACGACTTCAATTCGTAAACTTACTTTGCACGATAAGTATTTGGATTTAATTTTATTAAAAACTAGCGAATACCCGGCATGCGTTGCAATGCCACACTTAAAGATGTTAAGTGTATGCATTTTAATTCAGTTAATTGGAATGAATTTATATATTTTTAATTACACTGAAAAACGGGCGACATCTGGGCTTTCAACAACTTCAGAGTGTCCATGCAGAGATCCATCCATGGACGCAGACCATGTTCTGTGAACATTTTCGGGCATGGCGTCCGATCGCGAGGCGTTCCTTCGTTGTGTCAGTGATCCGAAATTCATCCTTCCCGACCCTATACAATATATATTTATTCAATTATTTTTTTCTATTTCATTTTTAAGCAGTTTTCATCTATATATTTATCCTAGCCTAGAATTTCAAAGTAAAATTAAAATCTTTAGCTAGCTTCCTTCGGGGCTCAGAGCGCAAGTGGCCGCAAGAATTGGAGAAGAAACGTGTCCTTGCAGACATGGAATTTTAATTTGACGATTTTGCACCATGCTGTGCATTTTGCGAGCGGGCTGGTATGCTCCCGAATAGAGGGACCAATCACACAGCTCGGGTCAGAGGAGGCTCCCCATGTTGTTGTTATATTCATCCCAAAGATTATGCTTATGCCGTGCTAATGAAGTACTTTTAGATTCAAAATATTTTTCTTGACCGTCTGGTAATAAATGATTTGAGCGTGAGCAGCCCGCATACAGCTGTCCATGTGAGAAGCATGCACGCATACCCTGTGTGTTTCTATTCTTTGTTAATGCTCACACCGGAAACTATACACGTTTCAATTCGAATAGCATAACAGTCGGAATCGTTGGGCCATAACCTCTTTTTAAATTTTTCATTTCAAACTGTAGCTCCGATAGTATTATTCATCTTTTTTTTTTCAATAAAAACCTAGTACAGTCCTGGTGGATTTCTGTTTCTGAGAAGAAATATATTCACGCCAATTTTCAGTGTTAAAATATCCAATTCAAATATATTTTTATATAGAATGATAAACTAACTGAATGTTGTCCTTAGGTTTTGTTCGTGTGTTTACGTGTCATTTAATTAATGCCTTAACATACAATTCATATCAAAAAATCACTTTTGAATTTATCTCGCTGATAAACGTACCACATATTGAAAACCACTGTTTTGTTTGAATATATCGGTGCAGTAAGCTCTTTTGGAGGCACCACTAAAATTTTGTTTCAATCTATTAGCTGGTTTAAGAATTATATCAATTTTACGAAGGAAGTAGAGTTTCATGAATTTTAGCGCGGAACACCCGAATTCGTCTCGTCGTTCGTATTCGTCCTTAATATATTTTTGAGGCAATGATAGCACCTCATATCGTGTTGAATCCTGGAGTTTATTTCGCTATTGATTGATTTGTTACGTGTGAAGATGCATCCAACTGGCTTTTAGAATATATGAATGAGTGATTTGTTTATTTATTGATTTGGATGTGGTTGCTTGGCAACACGCGCTTAGTTGGAAAGCTACGCGATGTATTGGTGTGGGAGTGAGAGGTAAGATGCGTGCGCTCTCCCTCACTTCGTATAGCAACTGGCGAGCCGCCGAGCACCACGACGCGCCAGCCGTCCAGCGCGGCCTTGGCTGACGCCGCGGAGCGCTTCAACAGACATTAGATTGATAGCATTATCGTCTCTCGGCATAGTTGACAAAAGGCTTTATTTACCTTAGCAAATTTTGAACAGCTGGACGGATGGACGGACACACATTGATTTTTATATATATAGATATATATATATATATTCGCTCAAACTTTTTTTGTGCGATTTTGAAGTTATGTGGATTTTCTCTAAACTATTTTTTTTTAACATGGTTGACATGATATTTTTAATTGCTTAATTTACTTCAAACTGGGTACAAATCTTTTCTATATAACTCTCTATTGTCCCTAGTTGATTTATTTCAAAATTTATTTTTTAACTATTTAAAAAAAAATGTGACAAAATATATTTTTTAAACAATCGCCATTTTGTGATTATTTTGTGTTAATGGACTGTAGTGACAACTTTATTAATTACTAGCTGGTACCCGGCGCGTTGCTGCCACAGAAGAAATAGTTCTAAAAATACCATTTGAAATTTGAAAGAGTTATCTTGTTTAATTAGCAATGATATAAATAATGATATTTTTTCCGACAATTAATACATTTATTGATATTGAATGATATATAAAGAAAAAAATATTAAAGGCATACATTTTGCTTACTTAATTGTTCTGCTAAGTGCTTTAGGGTAGAGAATAGTTTTGGCTTTTCCGTCTTTAACAAATACAAATAAATTTCTCGGCTGTCCAACGTGGATTTTCTAGATTCTTCCGCACACTTGAAGTGCCTTGTTGATGGTCATTGAGAATGCAAGTCCAACGGGGAGCTGCAGTCGTCTCTTATCAAATTGCACGTCGGTGGGAATGAGCACATCTTCTCCTTTCGACTTTCCATTAAGAATATATAGTTGTTTCGATGATATTCGGCATCAATTTCTTCATAGTGAGTCTTGTTCCAATTTGTAAGGTGGCACATCAGGAAGATCTGACGAATTTAAAAACTCGATTGGATAGTTAGTGACTTGGTCTGCATTCATGGCGCTATCAATCGATTTGTAGGTAACATAATCATTTGCAATTTGTTATTGTATTGTGTGGTTGATTGTATTGACGTCGGTGTTTTCTGCTGCCAAAATAGCATGTTCGCAAAGCCAATAATGATTTTTATAATTACTAAAAATCTGCGGAAAAACTTTCTGAATGAGTAAATCGATGGATGGCACAACAACGCAAAAGTTCGATGGAAATGAAATAAACTTGGTAGCATCAACATGCACTTTTCCTTCACCAATGTTCAATAGTCGTTTTAAAAATGTGACTGCCGACGCATCACGCTACAAATGTACGCGCATATTTGTCTTTAATGTCAGTTTTCGCACGTCTCTCCAAAGATGCGATGTTTTGAGGCAAGCATCAGCTGGTGTCGATGAAAGCATCACTGGAAGAGGTTGTCGAAAGTCGCCACATAATAAAATTAGAGCGCTACCAAACGGTTTTGCATTTGATCGTAAGTCTTTAAGAGTTCGATCAAGCATTGCATTCGTCCCAGATAATCCCCTTGCAAATTTTCAAAACTTTAGCTATGTCAGAAACTTTAGGAATGTTACATGTCAGAGCTTCCAATAAATGCATATCTAATGGCAATTTGAATGCCGAACGCGCTGTTCGTCCACCATCTAATAATGTTGCCGCAATACCAAAGAAGCAAGAGCTAAAGCAATTCTATTTTGAGATCGAATGTGAGCCAATAGTAAAGTGATGAGATACGTTTTTCCAGTACCGCCAGGCGCATCAAGGAAGAACAGATCATTTGTAACTGTATCGTAGGTCAATTTTTGTTCCGCAAGCAAAAGTTGTCCGTTTGCTTCGACAAATGCATCCAAATCATTAGCATTGTACTGCTGTTCAAGTGCAGAACGAATTCTTGTTGAATGAATTCTTTGATGTTGATGGTTAAGCAAATGTCTTCGATTACTATCAGAGCTTGATTGAAAATATTGTCCGAAAACTCAATTGAATTGTCATTGCTAACGGTGTGTAAAATGTCTTCGCTCAAATCCTCTCTGAATTTTTACCACAAATCTTTCGGGTTGGGTGACGGACATGTGGTTAAAATGATGGCGAGTAATGTTCTAATTTCCGTTCGACCTTTCTCAATGAAGTATGACATTTGACATTAATCAAAAGCATTCTTAGATAGTAACACTCGGCTTTATTTGGATGTAATGTGTAAATACGGCCCAATGCATCAGATGAATACAGATTTCGATAGCCTTCATCACGCATCCCTTGCTTACGTCGTTGAAAATTCTCGGATGTAGTATTTCATGTAAAATAGTTAGGAACTTGTGCATACCATAATGTCTCTGCAAATACATCTTCTTCACACAGCGCAAGTGTTGGTTCAGCAGCAACATTTCTTGCAGTGTCTGCCTTTGTCCATTTTCGAGATGAACACTGAGATGAACAACATTTGGATTGCTTCTGTGAATTAGGAAGCTCAAAATAGGCCAAAGAGCCTCGTCACTGCTGAAATATCTACCTGTTTGAAATTGAGTTTGAACTCGATCGTTGCGCGCATCAAGTCTTTCAATACTGACTACTGCCATATCACTGCCTATTTGCATGTACAATTTGCACGACAATATCCGACGTTGGTATGAGCTTTGAATGTTTTCGATGAAAAAGAAGATCCATACATTGTTGATTTCAACGTCAACATATTGTTATTAAATAAAATAATTATTCATTTGTTTCTTGTTTTTATTTTTTAAATTAAATTTAAATTCAAATCTGGTTAGGTTAGGTTTGTTTGTTTTCATTGTGTCGAAATGAAGGCGTTTTCAATTTACCAATAAATTTGTCCCCCGTTAACAGGATTTAACCTTTATCCATTTTACACTGGGATGCAAACTGTAATCGTAATGAATATCATATTGAAATGCTGCAATATTCAAATCAACATGTACTTTCGATTCTCGTTGCACGTTGGTCGTCTGATTTTGATCGGATAGCACTCAAACGTATTTTTTCGATTGTTACGTACGTGAATAAGCGATGAATGAAATGAAGCATTTTAAAAGTGCTTGCGATAAATAATTTGGATATAATTGACTCACGCCGATGGATAACCTGCAAATGACATTGACGTTTGACGTATGTGTTGTATGTGACGACGACACGACGCCTCCTACTGCAACTTGTAGGTACTATATACCTATAGCCTTAGCAACGCATAATCTCAAACACGTCAGAATCAACAACTTTCACACATTAAGTTTTGAATTAAAAATCTACTGTAAGTTAATTGTACTATGCCTATGTCACCCCCTGATCCCTTGGCAATAAGTGGACCAAGTTTTGTCTCAATCCGATGAACGCGCATATCAACCCATTTCGCCCGAGCATTAGCCGGGAAACGCAACTTATTTTTATATATTAGATGAATTATTATTAATTCTTTTATTAGTTGCCTTATTGTTTTCCTTTATTTTGATTAATTTTTTTATGCGATTTCGGATATATTTTATGTAGCCGTTTCAAACTTATACGGTTTTTAAAACCCATAGATCGCATCTTAACTTTTCCTATATAAGTCATAGCTTTTTTTGTGCGATTTCTTTTTGTGCGATCTTCCGTGGAACGCATCTAGCGCACAAAAAAAGATTTAAGTGTATACTGTTTATATCAGGACTTTGAACCAGAATGAAACCAAAAACCGGTAAAACCGTTATTTTTTTCAGGCTAAAAACACACCCGCGTCTCATCCTCCGTCACGATAGACTCCAGAAAAGCTTCTCTTCTTTGTTTCAAACACGCTGTGTGAGCATTCTGAGCACCCATTTCGCACACAACTTCTTGTAGCCAAATTTTTAGCTCACCTATCCAAGTAGATTCAACTGCGAGACTTCAACAACGAACCACTTCATTGAATATAAGAATGAGTATGAGTATTCTGGGCACCTATCTCGTACACAACTCACCGTAACCAAGTTTTTTCGACACAATATCACCAAAGAGACTTCAAAAAAATTCAGGATTTTTTTTCTGAAGGTCGTCAAGCGTCACACGTTGGTTATTTTGCACTTTTTATTTAATTTTTATAGAAGTTCGTAAAAAAATCACTGTTGGTTTCCTATTCCTTCGTCAGTATCAGTACAACCTTTTCTGAATAACTTAATCCACTTCGTGACATATTGTCGACTCATCACACCACGATCATAAATTTCCACGAGCTTCCGATGAATATTCACGGCGATATTGTTCTGCAAAGTCAAAAAATGACGACCACGGGAATTTTGCATGAACATGAGTAGGCGAGAATGCGCGACGATCTCTGTATCGGAAGAATTTACTATGACTGAACAAAATGGCCGACAAATATGCGATAGCCAAGAAACCGACAGGATCCACTTTATACGCCAAGTGCGCTAACTTCGAAGCAAAACAAAATATCCCCAGCCTCAGGACACTTACAGTAAAATTATTTTTTAAATAACCTTCGTAAAAATCATAATAATTAAATGTTTAAAAATCTCCAATGATTATAAATATTTCTGTATTTAAACGCCATTTGATTGTTGCGTGCGGGATTAAATTCGCGGAATAGTGCTTCTTCTTGAAAAATCCCTGCAAGAGGGAAGACGTATTCTTTCCGCTATCGCCATTGTAGTCTCGCAGATGGAACTTATCTTTCTCTGCTTAAGAATTTGTAAATACATTTCTTAAATAAAACCAGGGTTTTTCATATTTTTCCACGTTTTCTTTTAAGTCTTCATAAGACCTGACTCTGAATGAACCTAAATCTATCGGATATAAAGCGTCTGCGTCATGAAAGAGACTTAGCCCGAGACATTTGATTATCTAGGATTTTCCGCTTGAAGATCCGATTCTTTTGATGTTGAAATTCACCGTTTTTATGCACTTCTGCGGGTCCAAAAAAAAACATCAAAAATGAGGGATTTAGACCAAATAGCTAACCATTCTCGATGAGGGATGTGAAATACATACATGGTGATGTTCTCTTTGTCCTGCATAGTTGTTCCGACGATATTGGTCATAATTAACAACCTTGATCAGAGACACATTGATTGTCTGAATATTGAATTAGTTACATTTCAATCAACAACAGTGATACTTTAACATATTGTACATGCTTTGGGGCTATTGACGCGAAACTTGCATAGGCGTAGGGCAAATTGGCTCTAACGTCACGAAAAATGAAACTTCAAGCGACATTTGGTCGAAAAAAGAAGGATATTCGTTTATAGTGTATTTGTATCCGTCGTATGCGTAACGGAAAGTGTTAATAGCAAGCCTAGTTTATTATATATTACACAACACATATTAAACGTTCGGAATAATCTATGAGCATATTAAATGACTATTTATTAAATATATATTTTTGAGATACAAATAAATTCAAAGGATGATAATCAAAATATTGATATAAAAATCCTTTTGAAATCCTGCGCAAAAAATTGTCAGTTGAGTTGCTTTTCTCGCCGCATTGTCAAAATTTGACTATTTTAATTTTGTCCTAGATATTCTATGGCGACATTTTTTCCCATTTTGTCCCTTTTGTCCAATATGTGTCATAACGACTGCTGTTGAGAACCGAAAGCTTATCCTAGGGGACTTGTACAAAAAGACGTCGTGTACGTTATATGCGAGCACTTGTTATAATCCCGAAAGGTACTTTCGCGCAATATGAGTGGGCATTTAACCCTTACGTAGAGTACAATTCTTATATTTTCGAATACAGCTCGGAATATTTGTCCAAACAAAGAGCAATAATATTTTATTTTATAAATATATTAGTATAAACAGAAGCAATTCGAATTGAAACATCATCACGACGCTGTTTTTATTGCATTGTGAGCAAACGCCGCACCCACCTTGCGCACAGCTTTATCGTGTACAAAATTTCAGTCAATATGCGATGTACAGCACTTTTTGAAAAATCTATCATGACTGCCAACTCGAAAATTTTCAGACGAAGGTCATCCAATACAATTTTTTGGATTTTCTTCGCCATTCCTGGAGTCACTTGGTTCATCATTGCAGCTCGTATGACTTCGTTTAATTTCTGCCACCCAATATTTTACTGTTGTAAACGAATTCGGATGGGTTTAAGACTCCACGATGCCCTCCCATAAAATCCCAGGGAGGGGAGCCAAGCCTACGCTCGTGGGCAACGTTTGAATCCCTGGGGTAATGATATGGAGTAGAGGTGCACGAAAGCAACCACATCGGTTTGCTCATTAAACAGTTGGGTATGTAGGTCACCCTGTGCTGCGTACCTGTGAAGGAGTGTGTAGAACTGCTGATTACCGAAGTTGGTGGAGTCTGTGTCAAAGGCATCACCGCTATCTTCAACAGCCTAGTGCAGGGGTCGGCAACCTTTTGAGTCGGAAGAGCCAAAAATTACAATTTACAAATTTCAAAGTGTTTAAAGAGCCACAAAAAAATTTCTTGCCAACAAAAAAAAACACTTTCAATAGCGCAAACTGGGAGCTAATCGTTGGAGCCCTGGAGGAAAAAAATGAAATTCCACAGTATGCACTCGACCTCATAAGCGATTATTTCAAAGACCGATATGTCCATCACAATGAAACGGACCTGACGAGAAGACTGGAGATGGGCGTCCCGCAGGGGTCCGTTCTGGGACCAACCCTCTGGGACGTACTCTACAACAGTGTTCTAAACATGGCACTACCTGCAGGAGCAGAACTCATTGCCTTCGCGGACGACGTCGCGCTTCTGGTGACGGCTCAATATCCATAGGAAGTGGAGGCGACAGGCAACAAAACCCTCGCCAGAATTCGAGCGTGGATGCGAGATAATCGCCTGCAGCTGGCGGCCGAGAAAACGGAGGCAATGATATGCAGCAGACGGAGAAGACCGAGGGTCGAGCAGCTTGTTATTGGAGGACACGAGGTGGAATACAGCAAAACGCTGAGATACCTCGGGATCCTCATGGATAACAAGTTGACCTTTAGCAAACACATGGAAGAAACATCAGAGAAGGTGCAAAAGTTTAGAAGGCTCATGCCCAACGTTGGAAGGCCAAAGCCGTGCAGAAGACGTACCATAAACGAGGTAATACACTCGATCCTTTTGTACGGAACCCCGATATGGCACGAGACGCTCAGACGCGACACCAATAGAAAGAAGCTCGCTAGGGTCCAGCGACAAGGAGCGCTCCGAATTACCGCAGCTCCGAGACAGTGTCGCTGTGCTTGTGATTGCTGGAATGCCCCCGCTGGACCTCCAAGCAAAGAAGAGGACCTTGGACTACGAATATCCTAAAAATCGCAACGAACATGACCAGAAACTGAGGGAAGCCTGGCAACAGTGATGGGATCAGTTCAGCAAGAGAAGGTGGACCCATCGACTTATCCCGGTCATACGTCGGTGGAGGGCCGGGGGACACGGTGAAACAACCTACCGCTTGACTCAGGTGCTCACTGGGCACGGATGCTTTGGTGCGTACCTGAAGCGGATTGACAAAGAACCATCCGCAGCGTGCCACCACTGCCAAGCGGAGGTCGACGGTGTAGAGCACACCATCATTGGCTGTGAGGCTTGGGCACTCCAGAGAAAACTACTGAAACAAGCACTCGGGGTAGCCAAACTCAACGTCAGTCCACAGCATGATAGGAAGCAAGAAGAACTGGAACCTTTGGCGCAACTACGTAGAAGAGATTCTGAGCGCCAAAGAGGGCAGTAAGAGAGAGAGACGCAGAGCGCCTCTCCAACACTAGAATAGGGCCAATCTAAGGCCAGACTACCTGACCTCCTGAAGCAATGTGTAAAACAATACCAGGGAGCAGAGAAGGATAAGGGAGGGGTTTAGTGGGCAGGAACGAGTTAATCGTTAATCTCACACTACCCAGAATGGGTATCTTGCGAAGATTCCCCTCCCACGGAAAGAAATAAAAAAATATAATCACTTATTATTTAAGTAAAAAATTAAAACAATTTAAAATTTACTTACAACACTAACTTGTACTTCAATAACAAATAATTGGGCAAACAAATTCAATGGGAGCGATGGTTTTGCATGGTTATTCAAGTAGAAAATTTCGTTATTTGCGTATGGAACTAAAGAGCCGCAGCTTCACATCCGAAGAGCCGCATGTGGCTCGCGAGCCGCAGGTTGCCGACCCCTGGCCTAGTGCATACAGGGGATTTAAGCTGCTCAAACGGCGATTCATCTCCGTGGCTTGGTACTTTTTTTTGTTCCTGTGAGAGGGAATCTTCGCACCCGTAGTGGGCTCAAGACACCCATAGTGGGTAGTGTCAGATTTGTACTGACTAAATCCCTCCCTTGTCTTTCTCTGTCCTCCTGGTATTATTTTCCACATTGCTTCAGGAGGACAGGTTGTCTAGCCTTAGGTGATTGGCCCTATTCTATTGTTGGAGAGGCGCTCTGCGTCTCTCTCTTTCACTGCCCTCTTTGGCGCTCAGAATTTTACTGTGTTCCCGGGCCCTCCACCGATTTATGACCGGGATAAGTCGATCTCTAAAGTAGTCGCTGACGAGCTCGATTATGTATTCATGGCTTGGTACTACAAATGACCGATATGAGTACCATGGGGAAGGGGTAACCTCTGAAATCCACCATCTACTGCAGCCACCTTCAAACTGAGGTTGGACTCGTGGTGGCAGTAAATCCGCGGTAGTATTCCCTTGAACTTGGCAGAACCTCTTCCTTCCTCCTCCTACGCACTTTCGGGAGTACGTTGTCTGAAGCTAATCTTCCTGCGGAAACCTCGTCTCCTTTGGAGGGCGTGGAGCCAAAGAGATTGGAGTGTGGATAGTCCGGGTCCCTGAACAAACCATACAGCAGGGCCGGAAATAGGATCGTTAATATAGACCATCCAATCCTGTTGGTCACTGTATGTCGTCTATCTCTTGTTGTAAACGAAGGAGCAGACTCCCCCAGATTAAAATCTAGCTCGACTTTGATATTGGTTGAACTGAGATCTTTCAAATGAAAGTATTGTATCACATGACAATGATCATTTTTTTTCCATTTTTATAAGCAACCACCGCAATTCATACATCAAGTTGGGTACTTCTTGGACTACCCTCATACATACATACAATATAAATCGAGAAACAAGGGTGGTTTTTAACTAAAAAAAAAACAAATCTCGCCAACTATACAAGTATCGCCAATTTCGATTTATCCCCTTGAGAATTTGAATTGAGATTAAAGGGGTGCTAATGAAAACAAGGGGATGGATAACAGGCCGTACTTTATGAGATCTGAACTATAATTATAAAGGATCATACTGCGAAGGATTATATATTACGTCGCCGTCAAAGGTCGCAGAAACGATGCGCAAATTGCTTCTGAATACCAAAAATCAATATTTGTAACACAGTTCAAATCATATCAATGGACTACAAAAACCCTCGACATTATAATAATTAGCAATTCACGTTGATATTGCCTTGGTATAATTTGAGAGATCAAATTTGCGCATTTGTGCCCTCTCTTCCGTTGATTACATCGTTTATGCCTTGCTTCCTGTATGTTTCCTAATTATCATACGGAGTCGGGAAATTTTGTTGATACTTCCTTTTAATTTCGTACAACTGAGTTGAATTACATCCCGAAGCCAGTTCGCTTCCCCACTATCATTAATTAAACATTTGATATTATACGTCGTGGACCTTCTATATATTTGGCCAAGTCTGAGTTCCCGCAACGTAGAAAAACGCTCAGTAAAAAGTTTGCTGCAAAAAAAAGTCGCCATCAGCAGTAAAAGGGGTTTAATAAATTTCAGTCTATGTAAATTTGTTCAATGGTGCAATCCTGGATACTTTTTTGTGTCAGTATATTCAACTCGACGTAGAATATTTTTCTGCTAAAATATGTATTGTAAAAGCAAATATATATAAAAATATTTGTTTGTTTTATTGTAACCAATGAAAAACATTTGGGTTGCTGCAAAATTCTTCATAATTTCAAAGACATTCCTAAAATAGGAAGGCTCTATAAACTGGATGATAATTCACTGGAATCAGATCCTTGTCAAATAGCTGTAAAATTCGAACCCCTCATCGAATAGGTAATATAATATAAATAAACAAAGAATTTAGATTATCCATTTTTTACACCTTTCCCGGATTGATAATCTCTATCGGGCCGTGATGTTGGTGGACGAATGGATGGAAATAGACGGCCGTTAAATAGAATGACTCTCTTCTCTAAATTACTATTTATTCCACACAAGAGAGAGAGAGAGATCTGGCTGCAGGAGGGACGACTTCCCGCAGCCAAGGCTAACCGACGTGCAAGAAGACCCGCTCCAACGTGCTCGTCAGGATTCGATCGTTCTTCTTTCGGGTCGTGATGTAGCCAGACGAATGGAGGGGCGTCAAACAGGAAGATTCTCTTCTCTAGATAACCCTTTATTCAACACGAGGAAGATAAATCTGGTTGCGGGAAGGACGTCTTCCCGCAAGAAAAACCAATATTGTCAATCCTTCCGGAAAAAAATAAATTATCTAAAGCTAAAGATAAAACGGTCATGGGTTGGATTCCAATACAAGGTGTTCGATATTAATCTCATAATAGAAACAACGGTGTGATCAGACAACAACAATTGCTGGTATTTCGATATTTTTAAGATAGAGACCATATGCTACAACGGTGTCAGATCCGGGAGTCTTGGACTAGTCATACAAATTGCTATCCACTGATCTTCGACCCCCGGTTCGCTGCGTGCAGTGTTTCCGAGCGTCTATCCCATATCCAGCAAGTCTTCCAAGGAAACACGATGAGGAAGACCAGCTTCAAGCGAACCAGCTGCAAGTTAAAATTTGAACTGCTACCATGAGTCCAGCTTTTGTTTGAAAGGAGCTGATGGACTGCAAGGGGTCCCTCTTCCCCATGGTTATTTGTAGTACCTGGCTACGGCCATTTGCATAGATTCTTCCTTGTCCTCCTGTAATCGGCAGTTCAATATTCGACTTTACGGCTGCCACGCACTCAATTCATGTTATCTGAGTTACCCCAGTAACGTTCGATGAGCAAACCATCGAGGTTGCTCTCGCCAACCATTACCCCAAGGGTTTGACTGACTGTTATGGATGGGCACCGTAGATTGAAACACCCACCCCACCATAGAAGAAACAGCGAAAATTAATTAAAAGGCATGTTTCAAAGATATTAATAAAGCTAAAGGATATTTCTTATCAGTCTCACAACCATATATTAGTTTGGCCTTCAATATTAAATTATGCAAGATCCCAGTCGATTCTAGGCCATTATCGAAGCTAAATTTCTAGTTTCAAATGCTTCCAGCTGAAAGAATTATGAGTGCAATTTGTGGTTTAAAAATACAAGAAATTGAAAATAATTCTATAAAGTTTTAAGCCAATGTAATCCAAAAGTGTTGATGTATTGTTTATCGTTTTTGTGTCCATGAGAACGCTCGTCATTATGCAATATTCATATATATAATTTGATAGGTGGTCATTAAGCTTGTTTTAAATTGAGTCATTAGTATGTCCACTACTTATTGTCCACACAAATGCACTTTTCTCTCAGGACCGCGCACCATGAGTCACGCTTGTATATTAATAAATGAACCTTGACACTGTTGATTATTGAAAAATTTATCATACGATTTCATACATTAATGCTATCCATAATAAAGGATTAATTGTATATGATGTTGGAAATGTGTGTTTTACTTCAATAATGTGTGGTTTCTTGTCTTAGAAACTTTAATTTTAGTTCTAATAACTTAAAGTATCGAAGGCACATTTGGATTAAATGGGAAACTTTTGGATCGCCACTAAGTAATTCCACACTATCGTCTAATCTTTCTATCTCATTTCATTAAAATATCCATATTAGAAGGGTGAGAATTAAAGCACATGGCTGCTCAGCATCCTTATTCCAGCTGTTCCGGCAGCCTTGAAAAACTTTCCGCTCCCACACTAACTCAGTCAGTGCGAAAGCTTGTTAGAACTTTCCCCATAAAAGTTAAGGGATGATGAAATTTCTGCATTTTTAATGGGAAACAAGCGTCTCCGATATCCCATATTTTTATCGTCCAAGGGCGCCCGGGTATCCCGAAGCTCAATTTGGGGCCCGGAGCGTGTCGGAATCGTCTTTAAATAATTTATTTCGGTTCGAATTGGCTGTATCCCTTCATAAATTAGCCATGTTATTCGGCCCTAAGGTCAACTATAACCGTTTGCGGTGAACTACGTTCATAATCGTGAATATCGCCAAGTTCCAAAACTCGGGATCCACCTTTTATCTCGTACCGATCGAACAAATAGGATCTGAAACTGCGCATATATCTATCTATTCATATGCATAATATACATAATGTACCCTCGAACAACGCGAAACTCCTACAACGCAATCGAGATATCATAATTAATACATCATTCAATAAGTTCATGGGAAAAATTCCTCTAAGAGCTAAGTTTTGATGGCTGGATCAATAGAATCTTTATCTGATCCAGATTATAATTCAATAGCTTTGAATTTAATCCATAATAGAATCAAACTCACGCTAGATTGAACGTGCGCTGTACGATATTGTAGATTAAGGGATTGCATGGGTTTTAAAACCTAAAAAAGCATATTTTCTTTATTTATTTTTTTTAAATATAATAAAACTAGCGAATACCCGGCATACGTTGCAATGCCACACTTAAAGATATAAAATGTATGAATTTTAATTCAGTTTATTAGAATAAATTTATATATTTTTGATTACACTGAAAAACGGGTATACGATCGCGCTTAGTAATTATTTGAGAGGTCGTTTTGGTGATGCTCTTTGTGAGCATCCTCCGTCCAGTGCTATGTTGGGCTGTGCATTGCCGTCGCTTCGTATTAGATTGTTTGTACTTTCAGATTTTTTTGCTTGGTTATTGGTGCCTTAATTTTCGATAAAATTGGTAGCCAAGTTCTGGGTATGCTAGTGCCGTCGTCTCGTCCCTTGAATACGGAGTTACTTCGTTTTTAGATTTCCATCGCTTCTCTCGCAATTTTGATGCCGAAATTTTCGACGGTTACTATGGTTTTTGTACCAGCAAAATTAATGTGATGATTGTTCTTCATACCATGTTCGTGTACTGCGAATTTGTAATTCAATTCCAAGACTGAGTTCTGATGCATTGTCACCCCGTGGATGATATATCTATTGGTTTGTTCAATGTACGATATGATGCAGGCTGAGCATTAAATCACGTAAGCTCCCTGAATTTCTTGTTTCACTTTGTTCTTTTTGTTGGACAAAAGACTTCCAATATTTTCTTCCATCCCAAAGATTCAGAGAAATCCAGATAGAAGCCTAAGACGCGCTCGCGTCAAGGAAGCGACTTTATTTAGATGGCAGGAGATGTGATCTGCGTCGGTCGTCGGCCGCCACCTCTCACTTTCTTCCTCTCAGTTAGGTACCACCTGAGGCAACAACTGGGCTTTCAACAACTTCAGAGTGTCCATGCAGAGATCCGTCCATGGACGCAGACCATGTTCTGTGGACATTTTAGGGCATGGCGTCCGATCGCGAGGCGTTCCTTCGTTGTGTCAGCGGTCCGAAATTCGGATCAGTTGGACACGGAAGCCTTGTGGCCATTCTCTCTGATTTTATGGCTTTTTGTAAAAGTTTTGAGGGAAAATGCATTCTCATGGCTCTCTACAATCACCACCTAGAGGTCCTTGCGACCGGTAACAATTAGTGGGCTCGCCACTAATTGTTATTTCTTGCATTTTTTTCGAAGCCCTAAGTAAAACTCAAAACTCTTCCCTACCCTATACAATATATATTTATTCAATTAATTTTTTTTCTATTTAATTTTTAAGCAGTTTTCATCTATATATTTATCCTAGCCTAGAATTTCAAAGTAAAATTAGAATCTTTAGCTAGCTTTCTCCCGTGTTCAGAGCGCAAGTGGCCGCAAGAAGTGGAGAAGGAACGTGTCTTTGTAGACATGGAATTTTAATTTGACGGTTTTGCACCATGCTGTGCACTTTGCTCACGGGCTGGCATGCTCCCGAATAGGAGGGGATCAATCACACAGCTCGGATCAGAGGAGGCTCCCTATGTTCTTGTTATATTCATCCCAAAGATTATGCTTATGCCGTGCTAATGAAGTACTTTTAGAATCAAAATGTTTTCCGGATGGTGTGCACCGTCTGGTAATAAATGATTTGAGCGTGAGCAGCCCGCATAGAGCTGTCCATGTGAGAAGCATGCACGCATACCCTGCGTGTTTCTATTCTTTGTTAATGCTCACACTGGAAACTGCACACGTTTCAATTCGAATCGCATATCAGTTGGAATCGTCGGGCCATAACTTCTTTTGAAATTTTTCATTTCAAACTGTAGCTCCGATGATATTATTCATCTTTTTTTTCATTAAAAACCTGGTACAGTTGCTACATGTCGTGGCGGATTTATGTTTCGGAGAAGAATTATAGGCACGCCAATTTTCAGTGTTAAAGTATCCAATTCAAATATATTTTTATATAGAATGATAAACTAACTGAATGTTGTCCTTATGTATTGTTCGTGTGTTTATGTGTCATTTAATTAATGCCTTTACATACAATTCATATCAAAAAATCACTTTTGAATTTATCTCGCTGATAAACGTACCACATATTGAAAACCACTGTTTTGTTTAAATATATCGATGCAGTTAGCTCTTTTGGATGCACCACTAAAATTTAGTTTCAATCTATTAGCTGGTTTAAGAATTATATCAATTTTACGAAGGAAGTAGAGTTTCATGAATTTTAGCGCGGAACACCCGAATTCGTCTCGTCGTTCGTATTCGTCCTTAATATATATTTTTGAGGCAATGAAAACACCTCATATCGTGTTGAATCCTGGAGTTTATTTCGCTATTGATTGATTTGTTATGTGTGAAGACGCATCCAACTGGCTTTTAGAATACATGAATGAGTGATTTGTTTAATTATTGATTTGGATGTGGTTGCTTAGCAACACGCGCTTAGTTGGAAAGCTACGCGATGTATTGGTGTGGGAGTGAGAGGTGAGGATGCGTGCGCTCTCCCTCACTTCGTATAGCTACTGTCGAGCCGCCGAGCACCACGACGCAGCCGAGCGCGGCCTTGGCTGATGCAGCCGAGCGCTTGGACGGACATTAGCATTAATAGCATTATCGCCTCTCGGCATAGTTGACAAAAGGCTTTGTTTACCTTAGCAAATTTTGGACAGACAGACAGACGAACAGGCACACATTGATTTTTACATATATAGATTAATATTTTATTGAACCTTTAAGGTATATAAAAGAGCTATATTTAAAAAATATTATATGTAGAAGTTTTTATAATATAGAAGTTTTACTCCGATTGACATGAAACTTTGGGGAAATATTCTCGATATGTTGTACTATTAGATAAAATATCAATCTTTCAAGGGTTGAGCCATGACAAATGTATAGTTAATGATGAAGGCCTTTAAATCACAAAGTCTCAAAAATAAATTCATTTTTTCTTTTTGAAAATGACACGTTTGCGTGATGCCAGGGAGCTTTTATCGACGTTAACTAATTTAATTACACGTTTTCGTTCAAGTCCATAAAAAAATTCGCCCCGTCGAACGACTTCCCAGGTTGTTTATTTTAATAACGCCGTACGATGAACTAACATTACCTTAATTATCGCAACGGGAAAACCTTTTTAAATTCGCCATCTCCAGACTTTTATGTAAATTAAATTTAAATTATTCTGATATAATTTCTTTGACATCCCCAAATAGATCCAGCGGACGCAAACAGCCCTAATTAAAAGTCAGGCTGTGAAATGTGTTCACATTGCTCCAAATCAATTGAAACATCCACATTCACATGGACCCACACTGCTCCGAACTAAAATTGATACATTTCTTCCACAACGGATTCTCGTTAAAAAAGCCATTTCACCCAACACTGATTTTTTATTACCCCATCATAAAAATGTATTTTCCGATTTATCATCTGCTTTTGTTCATAAATCAGAGCCGCAACGGAAGCGACGATATTTTCAGCAGGTTTTTCTTATCAATTTCGGCACCCAAATGTTAACACCCACCGCACTATCTCCATCAAGAAAACCACGGCAAAAAGCAGATCGCCCCCCACATCAGATAGCGGGAGGAGACGAAGAGAGATGTCAGTCCTGGAATTATTACCCCAATTATGCAAATCTCGATGGCGGTCCCGGATATAAACATTTTGCCTTCCGACTCGCTTAACCGCCATACATCATATATAAAGCGCGGGGATGTCCCGATTTATTGTTCGCCGAATGCTGTTTCTTTCAAAGTCGCGGATCACCGATGTTTATTAATCCGGGGAGAACATCAATTGTGCGCAATAAAATCGAGCAGTTTTACTATGGCAGAGAAATAAATATGGCGCAATTTAACCTCTATTAAATTGTGAGACATGTGTGTACATAGCGTAGATATGTTTGCCCGGCCTTTCTATGATATAGGATGAGGTGATAAAGACGTTCGACCCTCGACCTTAGGGTCTCGTACCCAAATTGCCTAAATGTTTTTCAACCGTTGCAAAAAAGCTACCCTTCTCTTACAGATGCCGACCATGATTACTATCAATTCAAATGTATTTTCTTTTTTTAACAGGAATTGGTTGCCTCGACTCCCAGTCAGCGGAATTGGAGGGGAATATTGATAGCCCTGCTCGTGATAGCTGCAGTTCTCGGCTTGATCGTATTCAGTATAGCCCTGCTCTCTCCTGTGGGCGAAGGAGGAGGTCCCAGAGGGAGAAGACCTCCTCTACATCTTGTACTGTCAGACAGACTGCGGTGGCCACCGTTCAATGGAACATGGATATCGGGTAAGTCTAATCAACATTGTTTTGATTTTATACCTGTTCGCGGCGTCATATCACCGTCGGATCGTATATAATACTCCTTTTTTTTATATTAAAATAATTAAATTACTAGATTAAGGTTATAAGGTCTCTTAAGGCCGAAAAAAAATAATTTGAAGTTGTTTGGTTTCGCGTATTTATCGGCCATTTTGTTTAGTTACAGTAAATTCTCCCAATAGAGAGGTCGTCGCGCGCTGCATCTTGTCATCCCTTTTTTTGACTTTGCAAAACAATATCGCCGCTAATATCCATCAGAAGCTCGTGAATATTTATGGTTGTGATGTGATGAGTCGACAACATGTCAAGAAATGGGTTAGATTATCCAAAGTTTCTCGAAGTATCCTTGGTGATATTGTATCGGGAAAACTTGGTTACAAGAAGTTGTGTGCAAGATAGGTGTCCAGAATGCTCACCCAATGTGTTGTGCACAAGAGGGAGTCCTTTTTCGGACTCTATTGTAACGGGGGATGTGTCACTACACCCCAGAGTCCAAAAGACAATCCATAAAGAGTTGGCGGTGGAGGTTTATGACACTGGCATTTGTAAAGTATCCTGTGAATTTTCGATCGTATATAAATGTTGTAACCTTACATTCTGGATGAACATGTATTCGAGAAAAATCCTGAAAGTAAGTGTACTAAATTTTTATATTTTTTAAAAAGCATACACTTGTTATCTATTTTTCAACAAAATCGTCATCTCGTTCAATGCATCTGGTGAGCCGTAGCACAAGATTCTTAATGCCCTCCTCGAAGAACTCTTCCGCCAGCTCCTTCTCCCATTTCAGAACCTCTTTCTGCACCTGTTCGTCGTTTGAAAATTTAATTCCACTCTTCTTTCAGAGAAGGGAAACGATGATAATCTGATGGCGTTAAGTCAGGGGAATACGGTGGGTGATTCAAAACATCTCAACCAAATAAATCCAAGATCGCCTTGGTGGCTACGTCTAGTTGTCGTACAAGAAGCACACTCCTCTCGTCAGCCCCTCCTTTTGTTTTGAATGCTTCTTTTAAGTTTATTTTAGGGTCTTACAATATCGTTATATATTGATGGTCTTTCCCTGGGGCATAAATTCGACCATAATGATACCTTGTCAGAAGATCCCTCTCTACCACTCAGTATGGCCAACTCAAAAAACAAAAAACCAAAACCCATTATTATCTTTCGGGTGGGTGTTAGACTCCACGATACCCACCTATAAAACCCCAGGCGGGGAGCCAACCTTACGCCCGCGGCCAACGGTTGAATCCCTGGGGTAACGATGTGGAGTAGAGATGCGCAAAAATAGCTTTCTCATCAAACGCATCTGGGGTAGCCCAGCTAACACGAGTTGGGTGCGCAGGTCACCCTGTGCTGCGCACCCATAAAGGGATGTGTGGAGCAGCCGATTACAGTAATTAGTGGAGACTGTATCAAAGGCTCACCACGATCCTCAACAGCCTGGCCATACAGGGGAAAACGGTTTCAGGCTGTTCAAACAGCGACTAGTCTCCGTGGCTAGGTACTACAAATGACCGATATGAGTACCAAGGGGAAGGAGTAACCTCTGAAATCCATCATTTATTACATCCACCTTCAAACTGAGGTTGGATTCGTGGTGGCAGTGAACCCGCGGCAGTATTCCTTTGAATTTAGCTTAACCTTAGTCCTTCCTCCTCCATCGCACCTTTGGGTGTACATGGTCTGAAGCTGACCTTACTCGCGGAAACCTCACCTCCTCTGGAGGGCGTGGAGAAAAAGGGGTGGGCATCTGGACGCTCCGCGTGTTTCTCGTTGGGCTAAAGGATCAGTGAAAGACACTCTTTGTGTGGTTAGTCCGGGGTAACCCGGAACAGATCATACAGTAGCACAAGAAATGGGATTGCATATTATGATCCCCCAATTCAGTTAGTCGCTGTCTGTCGCCTGTTATTTTAACCCGTTATTGTCACAGTACACTTACTTTCGGGATATGCCTCGTAATATAGATTTGCATTGGGTGGTGTGATCCATTTATCTCAAACTGAATGTCGTGTCATTTTTATTTGACATGAAATTGATAAACCAACGGCAACAAAATTAATTGAATCGTCAGAAATCACTGATGGTCTTCCAATCCTTACCTCGTCGTGAGTATCAATATGGCCTTCTTTGAACAACCTATTCCACTACGTGACTAGGTTGCTGTCCACTACGTGACTAGGTTGTTGTATGTTGTCGACTAATTACATTACTACCATAAACTTGTACAAACTTCTGATGAATATTCGTAGCGGCATTGTTCTGCAAAGTGAAAAAACGCGTGGATCTAGCTTGAACGGGAGGTGACGGGAGCGCGTGATGACCTCTCCATCGGAAGAATTTACTGTGACTGAACAAAATGGCCGACAAATACGCGAGGCCAAATACTTATTAAATTTGGAAAGGAGTTTCATAGCTCTTTAATTTTATATGTATGTAAATACAATTTAAGCAAAATTTGTCTTAATAGGGCCAGTAGCTTAATTGGGCCAAAATGATTCGTCCCATCTATCTACACTAGCGTTGCTTTTACCAACATTTGTTTTGTTTGTTTCGGTTTCAATGAGAATATTGTTGGTACTTTGATATAAATTCTGAATTTTAAATGTGATCATCTTCAGAAGATTAATAATAAATGTTTGAAAGCTCCAGTTGGATGCTCCTTTTGTGAAAGACTAATATCCTCTTTTTATCTCGTACACCAGAATAAGATGAACAAACGCAAAGCTCGCTCGTCGCTTAAAATAATAAAGCTCTGCAGGTAGGAAATATAAAGGCAACCAAGAATAATTTCCTCTTTTAGCGTTTAATAAAAACCGATAGAGCTTCACATTTACCATTTTGCCACTGCCATATCTATAAGTTCTGCGGGCATTATTAAATATCGTATGATTAAATTTAAATAATTAAATAACAGTGTGTAATATTGATAATCAGATAATGAAAGCCATAAAGTTGTATGCTTTCTGCGTTATAAAAAATAATATATGCCCATTTTAGTAGATTATAGAACTTTTTGATAAGTCCTGTATTTTTATTGCATGGACTCTTTTCTAAACCCGTGTAGTCTCTACCACTATAGAAGGATTTTTTTAAATATTTTTTTGATAAGTTTCGGAGTTGTTTATAGGACACCACTTTAAGGATAATATGCAGTTTTTAAATACACATTAATTATTTAAATTTTAAATCATGGAGGTTCGACGTGCAAATATAACCGTAATAAGAATTATCTAATATATAAAAATTAATCTGTCTTTGTTCGTATGTAATGTGCTGCCATACCGTTCATCAGATTGCGATAAAATTTCATTCACGTATTGCTAAGGATTGCGCGAATAACATAAGCGTAGTGTAATATATAAAATCAATGTTTGTTTGTTCGTATTTAATGCGCTTCCATACCGTTCATCCAATTGCGATAAGACTTTGTCAACTTAGTGATTATGCTTGCAGTAATAACATAGGTATAGTAAAATAGTTTCAATAAGCTAACTGATGGGAAAAAAATGTAAAAAGCACCGCACAATAACATTTAAATCAACATTAATCAAAATATAGAATAATTCATAAAAATATGCTCCCCGTACGTAAATGGTTAATTGTTCATCTTCAATCGATCTTCGTGTAATATAAACACAAACTCGATCCATACACTAACATATGGTATATATTAACACTTTACAGTCCGGACGCTCCGCGCTATACTTCGCCCAAAGTGCGAGCGATTTCGCAAGAAATTAAAAAAATGTTATAATTCTTAAACAACCCAACGGATCCAAATAAAAATCGATCCATTTAGATTAAGATTTGAATTCGAAATCATCGATAAATCAGACGAACAAACGAGATTATATGATTATTGTGCAAACAGGCGTAGCTAATAGGGATATTAGTACCGGGATAAATCTTGCTGATATCCTTTGAGCTCTCACTGTGGCACTTAATCATTATGGCGATACCTTTGTTCGGTTATCGCGTACAAATTGAGACTAAAGGGAACAATGGTTGGGGATCGCTATCTTCATTAATGCTGCGGATTCGATTTATCTTCTGTCATGCAATGGACTGGCCGGGGACCGCAAAGCGTTTTTCGATGGAAATCGTTCCAGATTAACTCGAATCGGTCCCGAAATCGCTCCTTATTATTTTGACGTCAACCGCAGGCTGGCTCTTATTGGGTGCATTAATTCTATTTGATATATATATTTGGGGAATGATCATAAAATACGACCTTAATCATTTATAAATTTCAAAATTATATAGCTTAAAATCATGCTGTTCTGATATGTCTGTCATATGACTGCAGTTACAGAGCTCCTGCATCCCAAAGAAGCGCTTGAGAGTTGGGACTTTTTTTGTGTTGTTTTTAAGCGGAAATTGTTTTGATATTTAGCACCCCAAAGCGCCCACAAGACGAGGCTTGATTTAAATGGTCCAAAACAATGTAATTTTAAAGCATTGTCATTTTGGGTAAATCCCGTATATTAATTTAGATTAAGCCGCATCACAGGATCCGTCGGCATAGATTAAGTCCCACTTATTTATTCAGGCTGCAACAGGTGCTCGAATGAATTAATTCAAGTCCCGCTCGCGGACGAATGTCGGTCTCGGGGGCAAAATTTTATTGGAGACATCTGCAACCATTTTCATGGTGGTGCTCCGCCATGAATGCTAAACAACTTCCGATCGTCCTTGCACATTTGCAGCACTTCCGCGAACAACGACCATACACAGGGAGCAGCTGAAATTGCACTCCGGCTCATTAGCCGTTAAGAGCAAAAAGCAATCTCCTATTAGAGAGCAGATTGTGCAAATGGATCCAGAAATCCACTCTGGAATATAAAATCCTGACCGGCTATCACAAAGGGGAGGGACGTCGGACCAATAAACGGCTGGGGAAAAAAATGCGGTCGTTCCTGCCGGGAGCAATTTTCATGAACTTTATTTTTTCAAACGCATTAATCCAATTGCTTTTATGTTGTAACAGCAATGCGCGTCCTATCGTTCCAACAAGCTGGTATTTATATTAATTTTTATCGAAACAAAGCGAACCATTTTTGTAAAGATATGGCATTAAATCTTTATATATATTTAAAAATCAATGTGTGTCCGTCCATCCGTCCGGCTGTCCAAAATTTGCTATGTTAAACAAAGCCTTTTGTCAACTATGCCGAGAGACGATAATGCTATCAATCTAATGTCTGTTCAAGCGCTCGGCTGCGTCAGCCAAGGCCGCGCTCGGCCGCGCCGTGGTACTCGGCGGCTCGCCAGTCGCTATACGAAGTGAGGGAGAGCGCACGCATCTTACCTCTCACTCCCACACCAATACATCGCGTAGCTTTCCAACTAAGCGCGTGTTGCTAAGCAACCACATCCAAATCAATAAATAAACAAATCACTCATTCATGTAATCTAAAAGCGAGTTGGATGAACCTTCACACATAACAAATCAATCAATAATTGATTTGTTCAGCGCTAAAATTCATGAAACTCTACTTCCTTCGTAAAATTGATATAATTCTTAAACCAGCTAATAGATCGAAACAAAATTTTAGTGGTGCCTCCAAAAGAGCTTACTGCACCGATATATTCAAACAAAACAGTGGTTTTCAATATGTGGTACGTTTATCAGCGAGATAAATTTAAAAGTGATTTTTTGATATGAATTGTATGTTAAGGCATTAATTAAATGACACGTAAACACACGAACAAAACATAAGGAAAATATTCAGTTAGTTTATCATTCTATATAAAAATATATTTGAATTGGATATTTTACTGAAAATTAGCGTGCCTGTAGTTCTTTTCTGAAACAGAAATCCGCCATGACATGTAGCAACTGTACCAGGTTTTTAATGAAAAAAAAAGGTGAATAATATCATCGGAGCTACAGTTTGAAATGAAAAATTTCAAAAGAGATTATGGCCCAACGATTCCGGCTGATATGCTATTCGAATTGAAACGTGTGCAGTTTCCGATGTGAGCATTAACAAATAATAGAAACACACAGGGTATGCGTGCATGCTTCTCACATGGACAGCTGTATGCGGGCTGCTCACGCTCAAATCATTTATTACCAGACGGTCCAGAAAAATATTTTGAATCTAAAAGTACTTCATTAGCACGGCATAAGCATAATCTTTGGGATGAATATAACAACAACCCACATACAGCTGTCCATGTGAGAAGCATGCACGCATACCCTGTGTGTTTCTATTCTTTGTTGATGCTCGTACTGGAAACTGCACACGTTTTACACTTCACTACTAAAATTTAGTTTCAATCTATTAGCTGATTTAAGAATTATATCAATTTTACGAAGGAAGTAGAGTTTCATGAATTTTAGCGCGGAACACCCGAATTCGTCTCGTCATTTGTATTCGTCCTTAATATATTTGGAGACAATGATAGCACCTCGTATCGTGTTGAATCCTGGAATTTATTTCGCTATTGATCGATTTGTTATGTGTGAAGATGCATCCAACTCGCTTTTAGAATACATGAATGAGTGATTTGTTTATTTATTGATTTGGATGTGGTTGCTTAGCAACACGCGCTTAGTTGGAAAGCTACGCGATGTATTGGTGTGGGAGTGAGAGGTGAGGATGCGTGCGCTCTCCCTCACTTCGTATAGCGACTGGCGAGCCGCCGAGTACCACGACGGCCGAGCGGACAGCGAGCTTCGTGACAAATTTGGATGCGTCGGAGACAGATTTGAGACATTGATTTTTATATATATAGATAAGATATAAATTTTCTTCCCAAAACGGTTAAGGGAAGAAGCTCTCCATACGATACGGGCGACGAAGGCCTAAAGCAATATAACTTAATCTGATCTATACATGTTAAGGCGATAAATTTCGTTCTTCGCCGAAATGATATTTCATAAATCTCGCGAAAAGGGCCATATTGAAATCCTGGGATGTGTGCACTAAAATAAAATTGATATCAAGCATGCTAGTTTCGTTCTCATACAATAGATTTATGATCTGTCTGCGAAGGTTTCTTTTATTATCTATCCGAGTTTTCTCTCCGCCGAATCCACAAAGCCTTTATGAGAGCCTCGGGATTAAATAAACGCCGACGAAAGTTTTGCGAAAGAAGAATTCGGCCATTATTGTTCGGTTAAACGTGCGGACTCCGCCAAAAAAATATAAATAGTCGGACTCCTTCTGAATGCGAATCGTGCTTTTATTGAAAAAAGATTCATCGGTCCCGCTGAATACCAAACATTTGACGACCTCCCTGACGTCGATGAGTTTTTATGATACTTTAAATAAATATTCGAGGCCTTTAAATTGGATAAAAAGGAGCCCGAGGTGAGGATATTATAAATCGTCTCCCGGTGGGTGGATCTGTGTCTCGCATTGCTCCTCGATAAATCAACGACGACGTTTTCCGGTCGACGATTGATAAACGGCACTATTCAACCCTTGACCATCTCGCAATGGGTTCGAAATTCGCACCATTTTTTCTGGACAACTGATTTGCCTTTCTGGATTTCCTTGGGGCGTAATTCAACCTGAATAAGACGCTATCGCCATGCTCCGGATCGGGGCTTTGTTTCTATCTGTAGCTCGTCTGGGTTAATCTACTGGAAATCTTAGCAGAATCAGTTAATTTGATCAGAGATACCGGACTGCCGGTTATTCAAAAGCTTACGATTGACGGATAAATCTTTCCATGCGACCGGTTTTCGTGCAGAGCCCGGTGTTTAGATCTCGTTTGAAGATTTCCACGATTCTATGATACAATATGAAGGCAAAATACTCATCGCCAATTGGACTGCAAATATCAAAAATAAATTCTTATTTTAATGTGTAATAATTAAAAAAAAATGCATTAACCCGGTATGAATACCGTACGCACAAATTTGTGCGTTTCATCACGTTGAATTTTATTTGTATTGGTATTAAAACTTGGCGTTTACAATAAAAACATTTAATCAGATCCAAGCTAATCTGTTACAAATTCTTGGAATTCCACTGGTGTCAGTATATGAATGAAACTATCATTAGCTTTAAAATGTATTGGCATCATGTAAATTAATCAAAATTGGTTGCCTCAAATGAACATATTCAATGACGATGCACCTCTTTCACCTTAAGCTATCGATGTTCAACAACAACCTTGAATTAATTTTCAAACCCCATGGGGGAGCTAACCCTACGCCTGTGGGTAACGATGTGGAGTAGAGGTGTGCGAAAGTAGCCTTGTCGGTTTGCTCATCAAACGCTGTTGGAGTAGCCCAGCTAATATGAGTTGGGTGCGCAGGTCACCCTGCCCTGCATACCCATATAGGAGTGTGTAGAACAGCCGATTACAGTAGTTGATGGATACTGCGTCAAAGGCTCACCACTATCCTCAACAGCCTAGGTATACAGAGGAGAACTGAAGGGGTAGCTTCTGAATTCCTTCGTCTGCTGCAGCCACCTTCAAACTGAGGTTGGACTCATAGCGGCAATGAGCCCGCAGTAGTATATGAATTTAGCTTAACCTTAGTCCTTCGGGTGCATATGGTCTGAAGCTGATTTTACCTGCAGAAACCTCGCCTCCTTTGGAGGGCGTGGAAAAAAAGGGGCTAAAGGATCAGTGGAAGACACTGTTTGTGTGGCTAGTCCGGGGTCACCCGGATCAGACCATACAACAGCGCAGGAAATGGGTTTGATATATAATGAACGCCCAATCCAGTCAGTCGCTGTCGAGTGAGATATATTTAGGAAATATCAAATGACTTTTATTTCGTTGCCTTCGCCGCTGCAATAGTCTCCGGCCGTCGCATTATTCGGCTGCGGAGATCGCCCGAGGGGAGTCATTAGAAGCGCTACTAAGACTATTTATTACAATAACCAGCATTTAAAAAAAAAAAAAACTTGTGCTGTGTAAGTGACATTATCCGCAACGTGTGCGGGCATACTCTTTCTGGATCACTAGAGTGCGCCCGCAACATGTGCGTTAATATATTTTTATCCATGCAATACTTAATATAATTTAGTCTATAACACTTTGAATATGAAATAAAAAGCAAACAACGTGCATTGAAAATGTTGTACAACATGTATTGTGTATGTGTCTGAAGTCCGACAAATGACTACAAAAAGGGGGTGGAATTTTAATTATTAATAATATACACCGTAACAAGTATTGTTTTCATTTATAGGGTTTTCTTTTTTTTTCAGCCCTCTTACATTCAAACGCCTGGGGCCTTGTTTGTGATGTAAAATATTATTGACTTGAGTTGCTTTATAAAGCAACTCTGTTGCTTTTCCTAATTCAAAAACAGGCGTCGAACAAAGTTGATATACAACGAATATTTTCCATGAAAAAGGCTTAATTAAATTATTTAATTGCGCTTGGGCTTTAAATACAGCTTTTTTAACTTGGGTTATTGAATATTTCTTTAAGAAATTGGATTTATTGCTAATATTTTGCTTCAAATAAAGCGTTCCTCTGTTCGTTATAGATTCTGGGATGTAGTGAAACGCCCACGTCTCATCCTTCGTCACAATAGAGTTTAAAAAAGCTTCTCTCTCCTGTGTGTGTGAGCATTCTGGGCATTTGTCTTGCACACAACTTCTTATAACCAAGTTTTTCCAACACAATATCACCAAGGAGACTTTTAAAAATGTCAGCAAATTCTTCCTGGATGTCGTCAAGCGCCACACGGCGATTATTATGCAATTATTCTTCAGTTCAAAAAGTTCGTCAGAAATGACTGATGGTCTCCTATTTAAGTCAAAAAACGGATGACCGCGCGGATCTCGCACGAACGTTAGATGACGGGAGCATGCGACGACGTCTCCATCGGAGAAATTTACTGTGACTGAAAAAAATGGCCGACAAACACACGGGATCTTCAAAAAAAAATCCCCAGACCATCCTAATCGATTAGAAAAGAGCTCTAAAGCACTGTAAAATGGGTCTTATTATATGCCATTCGAATATAGAAATCTTTATTACATGAATACATAAATGTAATCTTCAGTGTAATATAGCTGAGCAAATAAGAACGATCCAATATGGAGGCTGCGGCCTTTGACCGCAGAAGAAAGGGGTGGCTTCCCCTAGGGTTTTCAAAACCTCAATGTCTTGCATGCGAATACAAACTATATCCTTCGCTGCCAATATTACAAACAGATACTGCTTTACGATCAAAGACAAATGGGCCATATTTTGAAAATCAATCTTATTAATTTTGATTCAAATATGGCGTTTTTTTTAAATCACAAAATGTTTTGCTCTGTATTTTTTTGTAAATAAATTCGGAACATCCTTCTGCTACACTTGGCACAACTGATAGTATAAAATAATTCACTTTCATAACTTGTTGAGGTAAATTGTTAGATAAAATAATAAACCGTGTGTTGTGTATTATATAATAAAATAGGCGCCCTATTGGTCTAGTGGATCAGCTTCAATTACAGCACATTAAGACATCATAATTGATCTTCCAAGTCATTTAAAAAATCACAAGGGCTCTTTACTATGTATATTTGCCAGACAAAAAGAAAAATTAAATTAAAAAGACTACATCAGGCAGAAAAAAAAATGTTTTGTAAGCGTCATATTAAAACGTCAAAACTTTCGTATCAACCCAATACAAAGGCTTATTGAGGCTTAGAAAGCCTATTGGGAATTTATGATGGCGCCGAAAATTATACGTTGTGGAAAATCCTACAAAATTTACATAGTGGTTATTTTTCAAATTGAAAATTTATGCGTGTTATAAATCATTGAATTTATATAATTTTTGGTAAGTATGAAGATTATTTTAATAGTATATTCATTTCGAAATCGTTCGTCTTTGTTTATGCTTAATCACTAAGTCACCAGCGACTCACCGGTGAGTCGCTATGTTATTTCATAGGAAAATAAATATTCCCAAAATCGTCTTTAAAATTAACAGAAAAAATTGATTAACTATGCTTTTATTATTGATAATTGACGAAGCATAACAAAACATGGCGCAGGTGTTTGTAACCCTCATTTGAATTCCTTTTTCTTCATTTCAATTTTATGAAGCGCTTTAATAATTGCCAATTTTACAGGACGTGCTTCAAAATTCTTCATTTTGGAGATTGAGTCGCGTATTGAAAAAATAATAAGCAGCATATGGCGCCTTTCTTCGTCGCAAAAAGGGGGTCGGGTGGAAGATTTGCGTTTTGTTGAAATGTACACTTTTCTTCTACAGCTTCTTCGAGGCCCTAATCCTAGCGAACAGCAGTGAAAGGCTTCGTACTGGGGTTTCCCGGGGATTACCTCGTTATTTATGGAGGTTCTTTGTAAGCCAGTTTGAAGCTTTGCAGTTTGATGCAACCAAAAAGGCTGCCTTGCTGAAGCTCAACGTCTGCCTGAAATTTTAATCCCAAGTGTGATATCTTCGACGATACGCCGTAGCCAATCTATTTCCTGGCCAATGAGCTTAATCCAATCACTGTACAGACCATAGATTTAAAAAAAAATTAAATACAACCCCCGAGGATATTAGGAGGAACCGAAAGTATTCGAATATTTAATTTAAAAAATCAAATTTATTAAAATAACTAAAATCTCTCATCGCTTTGACTGTTTTTTAATCATTTTTTTCGTCTGATCCTATTTGTTTTGTCGATGAGTTTTAAATATGTTTGTACTGTACCGAGGATGGTCAAATTTAAGGGAGGAAGGGTGTAGCGTGGGCAATAAAAATGCTGTTAATATGATCAGATTTAATTCTCCATATTAACAGCGACATCTTCCGTCTCTCTTCAGATGCAATATATTACTTTAACAGCGCCATCTCTTATGGCCCTACGGAGACATTGCACCTGCATACCGACCGATCGCTTCTTGCGCGTGCAGCGTTGCCGGTTGGGTAGTGACGCGCAGGAGGCGGGAATTGGGGGAGTCGTCAGATAGCCTTGGCTGCGGGAGGTCATCCTTCCTGCAGCTAGATCTCTCTCTCTCTCTCTTTACCATTTCACCATAAACATATTTTGAGAACTTACTAAGATGTATCTGCCACTGTATTTGGACACAAACTGAGCTCAAACATAAGCTCTCAAAATTTTCGAATACTTTCGAGTCCGCCTAATATAATGTGTCACCCATCATATTTAATAACAAAAATTCATTTATTGCTTATTCTTCTTGGTGATTTATTTTTGATAAATACGCCTTTCGTATCTCCATCATCCGAATGTCAATTGACGCCATTCACCGGGATATAGCCAATCGTACGAAATTTATTGACAGTTCCCCCATTTCGACACGTCGCACATCCCCTAAATTTTTCTTTCGTATTTGGAGTTGACGCAATTTGTACATTCGATAAAAAAAAATCATATCGCCTGTCAAATTCTACACGAGGCTTCAACGTCTTTCATTTATCCTCGCGAGGGTGACATTGAAAATTCTCTTGTCTATACTTCGATTGTCTACCCTTAAATTATGCACAGTCTCCTTCTCCCATTATTGCGCACTCCCATTGTCAGGGAATAAATTAAGGATTAATTTCTGGGAGACGAAGGTAGCGTTTCCATTATTTTTACGGATCTTGTATGTACATATTTGAACGATACAGTGTAATTTAGGGATCCAACTACAATTTACATGACAACAACTTATAATAATTATTAAACATTATTTTTACATTTTTTAAGAAAATGATGTCCTTAAATTAAGTGATCTGAAACATGAGCTAAGTTCTTAATATATCAGGTCACAAAATAAAACATACTCCAGGACCGTCTCATACATCCCACCTCAAGTATCGTTAACGATCGAATGACTTACGCGATCTGTTCAATATCGAATTGGAGAGATGCCTATAACACTGGATATTTAAAATAGTTGATATATTTCCAAAATATTCGGGTGACTTACACATCATGATACCCACACTGCTAAATTATGATCTTAGGTATCCAATCAAGTAGTGAACATTTGAATGATCAGGGCAATTGGATTAGAAGAGATAGGGACAAAGAAAGCATGAGTGACAACATCTTGACAACAAGGGCCCATACCCAAGTGATGCTGTGTGGTCTCACCCAGGGAAGCCTCGGACTAGCCACACGGAGTGTCATCCACCGGCGTTTGATCCAATTTAAACCCACTCCTTTTACACTGCTAAGAAGCTGCGAAGACGCGAGGAAAAGTCGGAAATATCTGCGAGGTCACTGCCACCACAAGACCAACCTCAGCTTGAAGGAGACTGCAACAAATGACGGAATACAGAGGCACCCTTTTATTATGATACTCGTATTGGTTCAATCATTCATAGTACCAAGTCATGGAGACAAGTCGCCATTCAAACAATACCCTGCATAGTAGTGACGTATTTTGCACAGAATCCTTAATCTCCTCTTGTAATCAACTAGTTGAGAAGAACTTATCAACGAAATGATTCTACATCATTGCTTTGGAAGTTTGATTGCTGTCCACATGTTTATCCCCTCCCCCCTTCCAGGGTTTTATAGGTAGGTCTTGCAGAGTGAAACACCTTTGGGGAGAGGGGCATCCTAATCCATACTGTGTGGATTCCCTATCTCTAATAAATCTCTATCTTGATTGAGATAGGACTCTTGTTAGCATTGACCATATCAAATAGTTCTTTTCATATACCTTTTTGCTCTCTGGTATCTTATGCGGATGACCTTACGCTGATCGTCCGGGATGGCTCTAGAGCGGACATTGAGGCTCGTACAAACTCCGCCGTCGCGTCTCTGTCAGAGTGGTCTAAGCTAAATAAGTTTGCTTTGTTCCGGCAAAGACGTGTACGATACAAACGAGTCACTGCGCAAGGCTTCCAAGTGGGCGTAGCCCTGGGGGAGAGGTGTAGGTTCTGTAGGTTCTACAGGGTCAACAGATAGCCAGGTTCTATATGGAACGTGGGTGGTAAGACCATGATAATTGTGTATACTGCGCTGTTTGTAAATATCGTTTTTTACGGCTGCCTGGACTATTCCAGGTAGCACAGGCGACGGGGCATAAATTTGTCTCACCGGAGAACTCTCGTTTGGCGTGTCGCTGGGTGGTTCCATGTTATTGGACTTCCCAGTTCCTCATAGGACACGGGCGATTCAAGGCATTTCTCCTTCGGTTCGGTATAGGCAGTCACTCGAAGTATCCTTGCACATATACGGACATGACAGTGGATCACATTTTATGGTCATGTCCGGGCATGGAGGCCGATCGGGATATTCTCCTGCGTTGTGTCCTACATCAATAAATGCATTTGGACTATTGATCGTGTTAGAATGGCTATAAGTCCTTATATGTAGATCGGCATTCAGTGACACAAATGGTGAAACACCCAAACTGCGAGACTCTGATGGGCCTGAACCTTATGAACGATTTCTGCCGTGTAAGCGTCGGTTTTCATTCTTCCCTCCCCAAAAATGCATTCACATTGTATAGAGTGCTTACAAAGAGTTCTCGAATGATGTGCCAACCCGCGTTCGCGCTGACTGAGTGTTAACCGCTAACGAATATTTCCGTGGCGCCGCGGATCAAATCTCTAAGTGTTCATGAATGCGTCCTGCTTTCTGTTCATGGATGCATCGGGTTTTTTTTATAATTAATAGATCAAAAATAACACATTTTACTACACAGACACGGAAGCTCCGTAACTGCATAGCTATATTAATACATACTACATCAGCCATCATCCTTGAAACTATGCCCCTGAGTGCTTACCGAGTCATTTTCAAAGTGAATTCTAGAGCATATTTCAATTTGCGAAATAAAATAATAAATTCGTATTTGTGAACGTCGTTATGAATAAGTTACAGGCGCTTTCTTTAGACAAAAGTATGCGCCGTTCATTTTTACGACCCGATATTAAAGCGATTTTGCTCGTCCGCTCATTTCAGGCGCCGCAAAGTGGCGTGATGATTGCCTCAATAAAATTCAGAATTTCAGCTATCCTACAATTTTGTTCGCCATTGCTGGGAGTCACGAGAACCACTTGTTACCTGAACGAGTGACTTTTCAGCAGGAGCGGCGCCACTGCACGATCGCTATTATATTCCACCCCTATTCCATCATTTTTTATTTCTAAATTAATGGATACAAACGTGTATTCGGTTTCCCTCCCAGTGTTTTTGCAAAAAACATAAGTACACACCCTTGAAAAATGTGGAAGCTTTATCTGCAAATGAGTTAATATTTCATCCCCTATTTAAATTGTAATTTCACTCAGGTGCCATAAAATTTAATTTTGAATAAGATCTAAAACGGATTATTCATTTTTGGCAGATTTAAAATGCAATCGGTTGGGGGGAAAATGCAAATTCGATTAAATATAGATGATTGATTAACAGCTCATTGATCAACGTCAGCAGCGCCATCGCGTGTTATTTATAAGAGTGACATCATAATTTTAACCCATTCTGTACAGTGAGTGGGATATAAAATGTCCGTTAACATTATGCTCTTATCTATTGTGCTATTTTTATATTCAAGTATGAATCTGATACAGTATTTTAATAAAAACAAGTTATATATGTGATAAAGCGGAAAGAAATGTCATTTTTTTAGTTGCGTCTTTGCCGTCAGTTTACCTCAAGTTGCCACCTAAAGCATCTGTGATACATATGGCAGCATATTGAATATTCGAAAATGTTATAGATGATTCAAAAAATTCTAAAATGGCGACAAAGATTTGAAAAATGAACCAAAATCGTCATTATCCTTGAAAAAGGGCCTCCTATGTGTTTGGTGGGATTTTTTTGGCGTAATTCACCACGAATTATTAAAACTTGGCCAGACTATCACAGCATATTTTCCTGACATTGCACCTTCAGACTATCATATTTTCAAGTTATTAGAGAATTCGCTTTGCGTTAAAAAAAATCACTTCTGTGGAACAACTGAAAAATCATTTATATTCTTAATTTAGTGGAAAACCGACCGAATTTTACGAAAGAGGCATTAAAAAGCTACCTAATCTGTGGAGGGCAATTATAAATAACAGTAAAAATTATTTAATTGAATAATATTGTACAGCTTTTATTTAAATACGTTTTTTCTCCAAATAACAAAAAAATGACATTTCTTTCCGCTTTACCTATTATAAGACATCTACTCATTTTTTCTTTTATTTAAAAGAAGACTATTTAATGGCATTGAATGTGAAATATAACATTGTTTAAATGTCTGCCGCAATAAATGTATAATTTACACATGTTAAAAAGTTAAATTCTTATTAACATAATTGAGAGAAAATAGTTTTTCTTCTCTGATTTCGAGCTGGCTTTAATAATTCTTGATAAAAAGGCTCGTCATTGAAGTATGGCAGTTGTGTCTCTTTTTCTTTTACAGATTTGCCAAAAAACATCTTGAAGTAAGCCAAATGTCTTTTGTGTTTCTGATCATCATCCACCATGCGGCGTCTCTTCTTTGAATCAAAATTTCCAAATAAAATGGCGAGAAAATTATGTCGAGAAAATTGTGGCTGCTTTAAGAATTTAGAATTAAAATCGTGTTGGAATGGCATCTGTTATTCAAGCTTAACAACCTCAGAATAAATTGTAATTAAAATGTTGCCTTTTAAGAACTATTAGCCTTCCGAGCGAAGATATAAAAGTGACCAAGGAGTAAGAGACGATGGTGGTAAGCCGTAAAGACTGCGACGGCCTCCACGTTACAAATTGGCACTCACCCTTGGGGTAGTTAACCCTCTCGCGTTTAGTGCTTGTTTGTTAACCAAATGTGACTGTAAATCACCCCATGGAAATCCACTCACGTAGCCATACAATTGAGCGTTTTTAGAGGGAGCCGCTGAGGATCGATGAGCTCGCTCGGCGATGCCACTGGAATCGCGAATGGATCTCCAAATAAAAGCGAAAAAATATCATTTTACACCCCCGCTGAGGTGGTGGGCGATTTCGCATCGTTAAATCGCAATTCGCAACGATGTGTATAATCCGGGAATTCCACATCGTTTTGTTCGCGGCGGTTATTCCCCGGACGGTCATTCGGAGGGGCTGGCTACGTTTACATGGATATTTGAATGCCGCATTAATAGCTGAGGTTTCGAAGCGATGTGTTGAATATTAATGCCGTTTTGGATTCGTCAAAAATGTTCATCAAATTGTCATTATAAACATGCGGCTGGGTAAATTGTAAGCTTGCTTACAGACGTGTATTCAGAGGGATGAACGTCCCCTACAATGTACGATCAATTTATTTGGTCGGAGGACATTTTACAAATAGTCCCCTAGATGAACATTTACTATGTCATATAGACATTTCATAGAGTTTCATAAATCCATCAATCATCCGCCATCGCTTTAATATATATATGAAACGCAAATCGTATCTACATAGTCTAAGTCAAAAGTATTAAGCACTCTACAAATCTTCAATACTGTGCCATAGTGCTAAAAAAAGTGAAATAACACTGCTAAATAAATATTATACATATTTTTTCAGCAGTACAAAATCAATATTTAGTTAGGCTATCCTCAAATGATTCTTTTTGGCATAGACCCTACAAGCTTTCAGCACTTTGCTCAATATATTATTCCGTTATTGATCAAGCATATTTTAAATATTTAATTTATTTATATAAATGTACTCAAAAAAATGATGTTGCCTTCATTATTGTTTAAATACAGTCAGCTCTCATATAGCGTCCACTTCATTTGCAGCATAAACAACAGGTGAAATACATAAAGTCGTGTTCTCCAAGGCATGCGGGTACGTTCTGCTTTCGGATCGCGATGATACCGAACAGTAGAATAGAGGTACAACTAAAAGCATGCGGGAAGGACATCTTCTCGCAACCAAGGCCAACCGACGATAGTGCACGCGCAAGATAAGATAAATGTCGTTAAGCAGACAGAAGTCGCTGTAAATTTGGCAAATTGAATCTGTATCAATAACGGCATTGCACACGCAATCAGCATTAATTAAATACTGCAAAATATTTTTTGAAACAGTATTTATTAGTTTAATTCGTGACAATCAGGTAATCCAATCCCGGGATCCCGGACAAAGGATTGAAATTTTTATCTAACAGAAATCGTACACCTCACCAGCACGATTAAGGCTACTAAATCGAGACATTCCCGCCAAAATCTGGACGTTTGAAAACAGTGGCGTAACTACTAATTGGCGAGCTTAGGCGACGCTTAGGGGCAGTAACTGTCTAATCTATGTATACATATATGTTTTTCAAATTGTTATATTAACCTTTCCCTTCTACACCATAGCCCTGCCTGAAGGGTGCAGGATGATAGCGTATGCGGATGATCTTACCCTATATGTTAGTGGGAATTCGAGAAGAAACATTGAAACCAAGGACAACGCTGCTTGTTCGCTGCTAGAAGAGTGGTGCAGGATAAACAAACTTGATTTTTCCCCTGGGAAATCATCAGGACTAATGATAAAAGGATCCTTAAAAAATAGACCTCCACACATCAAACTGGCTGGAAATAACATCAAATTTGTAGAGAACACCGTTTATCTGGGGGTGACTATTTCTGAGAGATGCAAATTTGGAAGACACATTGAAGGAGCAACCGCTCGTGCTGCTGGGGCCTTTGGTAGGATTATAAGAATGGCTGGAGCAGACTGGGGCATCAAAGGCAAGAACCTGATGTGTGTGCAACAGGCTCGGGCATAGGGGTAGAAACAAAACGGCATTAAATAAGCTAAATTCGAAACAAAGGTTCCCCTACTACGCATCATTGGATCTTATAGGACCGTGGCCACTGACAGCCTTCCGATATTGGCAGGGGTCCTACCTCTAGACCTACAAACGCAAGTATCGGCCTGCAATTACCTAAGAAAGAAAAATGCTCAGATCACGGTAGGGAGTTCTTCCCTCAGTGAGATTGAAATGAAGCACATAGATAGATCAGATATGTCCAAATAGGCTTGACGTGCTGCCCTTGCTGAGTGGGATGCCCACTGGGCCGAGTCTGTTAATGGCCGCAGGCTCTTTATGTTTTTCAGCTCTGCTTCTCAGCGTGCCCATTCTCGTTGGCTACACCCGAACCACTCTTGACCAAGTCATCATGATATTTATTTTAGTAAAATGATATATTAGTGCCAACAGTCGCCTTTTCTTCCCCCCATCCTTATGTAGAGCCCTTCTATTCATCATTAAAAATTTCTTTATTAAAAAAATAAGAAAACCATCTGAGCTTTCTGACTAAATCCTTTATGTTGAACGAAAAACGCTTTTGAACGCCCCTGATATATATTTTCGGTTACGATTTTGCATTTCACAAAGTCAATTCTTCATTTTTTGGGTGGTTATAAAACGTTATTAGACGCGTAAATGTTCAATTTTTGAAAAATACAAGTAGGTTGTTTACAAGCGCTTTTTCCACGAGACTTAATATCGCGCTGCTCCATCTTGCGCCTTCGTATTTTCTCCAGACTCTTAATATAATACACAAAAAAAACGAATCTTATCTCCAGTAATGTATTTTCTTCCCCATACATTCACCAGGGTTGATAGTTCAATAACCGGCGTCGATGGAGGAGGAATAAAGCCATTCTATCAGACGAACTTTGAGCACGGATTCGATGTCATCGGCTGCTAATTCTGAGGACTTTATTAAATCCACCTCGGGATAAATTTGTATTCACATACGGTTGCTTATCGGAAACGCTTCTTCGCCATTTGGGTAAACGTAGCAGTATTCGCTGAATTCCAAATCGGGTGTTTTGCACCCTTTTAAGCCACGTGTCGAAGACTTGCGCGTGTCGGGGCCCATTTTCATTAAAATGTTTCAGCAAAAGTTGCCTGCGAAAAATTCTCACCACGGAATTGCTGAAATTTCGCCGTCATTTAAGGCTCCAAAGTGCGGCCCTGGAGTATAGGCGCCCCATTGTAGACACGTGCGAATAAAGACATCTCCAAATGAAACGGATTTTTACAATATGAGGATTTTCATAACATTTATGTGGAATGGCCATTTTGAATAGCGTTCTTCTATTCCGTCCTGGAATATCTACATAAATGCGAATGTCATAACCATTGAACAATGAGACGTTTGTGTATAATAATAATATTTAAAAATACACATCTAGTGATGTATAAAAATACAAATGGAGTGTATTATTTTTCTACATAATTTCCTAGCCGCGGAATAATTAAGGCAAGTCCTCAGTCAAATAAATCCAATGGTGTCAGATCTGGAGACCGTGTGAGACACGGAATAGGGCACGTCCCCAGACAAAGAAATCCAGTGGTGTCAGATCTGGAAACCGTGCTAGCCACGGAATAGGGCTATCAAAAATATTGTTGGATTTGGTTTAGAGAATTCAGAAGCTGACATTTCTCATTCAGAAGTAATTTTCTTTATACCAATTGTATAAAAAAAAAGATTTATTTAGATTAAAAAGTTATGAAACGTAGCAAAAGACCCCCCTAACTCCCAAAAAAAATATCAATCCATGTGCAAAACACCCTGTATACATGCATGGCGAAACGTTGTATGAGGATGGGATTACCAGAATAAATTCGGCAAAAAGGCACGCTTTTAATATTCGCATACTTATACCATACGTATCTGTAATATAATATACAATCATAATAAAATGTATGTTCTTGGAAGACAGGGAGATGGATCCGTGACTGAGTCGGATCTTTTTCGTTCATCAAAATGGGCATTAAATATTAAATTGGGCATAAAAACTGAAAAAACGACATTGATCTTTGGCGTCTATACATAAGTTTCATTCACATTTTAACTCTCTATTTTGTACTCTATGAAAAAAAACGTCCATAATAAGGAGCTAAATAGATCCAATGTTGCAATATTTATTAAGTTCATACCGAAAAGATTGAAGACCAATGGCTAAAAAATGCATTACTAAGATTTAATGCTAGTTTTCTCTCCATAATATTATATTAAATGGATTCGAGACATAAACATTGTTGATGGCGAATATAAACAGATAGAAAGCATTTTTTGGCAGCCTAAACAAACCATTTGAAGAACAACATCGTTCTGCAGCTTCTGCAATATAAACAAAAAAATTGAACACCGCAAAATTCTAAAACATCGCCATCTGCAAAACAATCATACAGGCAAAATTAGAAAACAAAAGATGGTGATATATAAATAAAATCTCATGGCAATGGAATTCGTCTGGCGCACGAGGGTCAGCTACGGTATGAAACGCCCGTGGCAAGTATCTAACTTAACACCCTGTGAACATGTAGACAATAGAAAATGCCGCGAAAAGCCCTAAAAGCGAACGGAGTGGCCATAAAGTTGTATGCTCAATCGGTCCGTTTTTCGGACCGCTGATATGACGAATTAGTGGCTCGCAATCGGATGCTCTACATGAACATAACGATAATGAAGAAAAGAGGGACTAGATAACATAGTATATATTTGTTGCTACGTATTTAATCCGCCGACATTCAGTTCATCCGATTGCGATAAAACTTTGTCAACTTATTGTTTACATTTGCGGAAATAACATAGATATGGTAAAAATATTGTTTGTCTACGCAGTTATACAACAACGAGTATAGATTTTAAAATATTCGATAGGGTCATGATTCTTCAAATGTAGTTATTGTCAACAGCAAAAATCGATTATCAAAGTCGCCGATATCAAAAGCTAACAGGTTCGAAATAACCATGGGCGATAATGGATTTTTCTTGTAAGCGTCCAAATATTGTATTCTTATCGCAGATCTGATATCTTTGTTTGTTGACGATTTGGAGACATATTTTTTGCATTCTAAATTGAAAGCCATGGATTGATATCAAATCTGTATTCTGAGTTTTCAAACTTTTTCCGAGCGGATGCGTGTATGTATTTGAATTTTGACATTTGACGCATGCGTCGATAAAACAGATCGCTGCACTGTCATAATACCTGACGTTTGACGTTGACAGTTGCTGCATTGCTTTTTTCGTTTAAAAACACTGTTATTTTTCAAATGCCGACGGATATTCTGATATTCTGGTTTCCGGCATGAGCGATGAATCAGCTATTCGAAGTGTCCGTTGAACGATGACGTCCCGAAAAGAGCGCTCGTTATGGCCGTCGGCCATTTTGAACGGATGCACGGCGGCAGAAACAATGATGCCAACTGCGCTCGACGCGGGGGCAACGGCCGTTTGAAACGTCTGTGACGGCCGTTTGAGTCGATTCAGCCAATTGCACATTTGGCCCTGCCGAGAGCGCACAAAGAGCGCCAGTCGATGGCTTATCGATCATCCGAGGTCGAACTGGTCGAATTGGCAGCATTACGTAGGGTTCGCAATTGAGGTACCCGATATAAATACGGTATCGATCGGCGTGGAGGGACGCCGCGGCGACGCGCTTCACCCCCTTCGGCCCCTGCGAGCCCCCGACCCCCGTCCCCGGCCCCCAGACACTCGACAAAGCCTCATCCGAGGGGCGGCCCGTAAATCCACATCTACTCGTATAATGCGAGCGCATTACGAACAACGCAATTTGCAAAATGTTACCGCCGCGGTTCCAGAAACACAACCTGTGGTACTTCCGACGAGCCCCGCGATGGGCTCCGCATAAATTGCCGGCGTTCAAATAAATACGCGGACATTTACATCCTGGAGTGGAGCAATTATAACCCACTTTATGCGCTTCACTTATCGTTTAATCAAATCTGACATCGCTACGGGCCCATCAAAGCACCGAACGAAAAACGGGGTGCTAAAATGTCATCGCAGCTTAGAATGCAATCAAAAATACAATATTAATATAATTGCAATAAAACGCAATCAATTCATAACGTCATGCATACGTTATACGCTTTTTATAATACAATTTTTAAAGTGAAGCGTGTATAGGCGCATTAGAGCAAATTAGCTTAAGCGTCATGAAAAGCGAAACTCCAAGAGACAGTTGATGAAGAGAGGGAGAATTGTTTGTTGTGTGTCCGTGTCCGTTGCATATATCATAGAGACGCTACGCGCATGCGCCATGCCGTCTCCATGATGTGCAAAAAGTCCCACTTCTGACACCAATGTACTGTGATGAAGCGGCGGCGTTCTTGGAGCAGAGTTCCTGGGTCGCTCTCCGCTTCCACGTATTGATCAGATCATGAGGGAGCCATGCGATAGGATGGAGGTGGATGATTGCTGATTGCGGCGGATTGACTACGGGAAGGACATCTTCCCGCAGTCAAAGCTATTCGACGACACCTACCTTCTGAGCGTCACCATCAGACTAACACCACTGCATGCACAAAAAGACATACTATAGATGTCGATGAATTATAGACCATCCCGGGCTCAGTCCCGGGATGGTCTATAATTACTAACGATTCAATAGCTTAAGAAATTACATTGATACATTTGATCAAAAATTACTAATAAGTCCATTTGTTTAATATGGAAAATAACTTAAAGGCAAATGATTTTTTTTTAATTTAAGAAAATTCGTTTCTGCTTAGATATGGACTTAAACTCGAAAAATTCCCGATTTCCCAACAAATTATTCATTTCCGTCGCTGCAGATGAATACTTACATACTATGATACTTTGATGTGATTCGTATATATTATATTTCATATCGATATTCCCATTATCAGAGTCGAGGTGTAGTCAATACATCACCGGTAGGGAAAGGTTAATATTACAATTTGAAAAACATATATGTACTATTATTAATATTATTTCACTATTGATTGATTTGTTATGTGTGAAGATGCATCCAACTCGCTTTTAGAATACATGAATGAGTGATTTGTTTATTTATTGATTTGGATGTGGTTGCTTAGCAACACGCGCTTAGTTGGAAAGCTACGCGATGTATTGGTGTGGGAGTGAGAGGTAAGATGCGTGCGCTCTCCCTCACTTCGTATAGCGACTGTCGAGCCGCCGAGCATCACGGCGCGGCCGAGCGCAGCCTTGGCTGACGCAGCCGAGCGCTTGAACAAACATTAGATTAATAGTATTATCGCCTCTCGGCATAGTTGACAAAAGGCTTTGTTTACCTTAGCAAATTTTGGACAGACAGACAGACGGACAGGCATACATTGATTTTTATATATATAGATTAATATTTTATTGAACCTTTATAATGTATATAAAAGAGCTATATTTAAATAATATTTTATAAATTTTTCACATAAAAATGTCGAAAGCTCAGCTGTTGAGATTTGATTTTTGGAGATCTTTAAAAAAAGTACCCTTACAGTGATCAGGATAACTCATGATCTAAATAGTTTCTGTTAGTTGGTATGTAAAACTCTTGTTTGAACAAAGGAATTAAAAAAAAAAAAAAAAAAAGATTTTTTGGGACAGTTATATGCAAAAGAGTAGGGAATCCAATCCCGAGCCAAATTTTCGAACACTAAAAAATTCAAATATTATTTTGAAAATATGCTGAAGTAACATTAAAGCATTGAGTGTTTCGTCATTTAATCTAGATCTGATTTTGGAAGCCAGGCAATTTGCTGTTGAAAATGCACGCTCAGCCTCCACACTCGTTGGAGGTATCATCATCAGATATTTAAATGCTAGTTCGAGTTGATGACCGCGTGAGCCCTCATTTTCGTATAATACCAACAATGTGACTGATAAAATCTGCTGAGACCCGGACTAAAACTCGCAAAATACCCAATTTCCCGACAAATTATGTATTTCCGTTGCTGCAGATGAATACTTATATACTACAATACTTTTATGTGGTTCGTGATTATATTACGGAGGAATACAAAAAATCTGAAGCCCGTATCTATTATATTTCATATCGATATTCCCATTATTAGAGTCGAGGTGTAGTAAATACATCACCGGTAGGGAAAGGTTAATATAACAATTTGAAAAACATATATGTACTGTATATATGTATATATATAGATTAGATAGTTACTGCCCCTAGGCGTCGCCTAAGCTCGCCAATTAGTAATTAAAAAAAGTATTTGTAGTATGTCCATGTTCATTGCATACATCATAGGAACGCTACGCGCATGCGCTGCGCCACCTCTATTTTGTATATCTTAACTTAGCATGAAATAGCTACTATACCAGCTTGCCCATTTTATTGTATATTACACAAACACGGTTTTTAACAAAAAAAAATCAACATGCGCTCGATATTAACGATGCATTAAATTGAATTGAATTATCGAAATTGAGAGCATATGTACGCGGCTTTGGCGTCATTTGACATCCAAGAGCCATTTGATTTGTTATATTTTTTCGTCTCTATCACATATGAAACACTCTTTTGACTACTTCCGTTGAAAAGCCATCAGCTTTAGAGCATTAGCTTTCAAATCATCCACATCCATATGATTTCATTGTGTCTCTCGGGGATTCACCCGAAAATTTTCCATGCAAACAGAATATATTTGGGGTTTTTACGAACCGATTCAAAATTTGGCTTGTAAAAGCCTGTATATTTTCTCGAATAAAATGATATTTGAGACTTGTATACGCTGTTGCATTCATTTTTGATGAATGCTAACTGGATGCAAATTTAATAATTGACGGTAAACAAATCAATTTTTGCGGTTAACCAGTGTCGAGAGCAAATTGAAAAGCAATCTGTTATACATATTTAATTTAATCAACGCGCGCTTTCAGCTTGTAATGGCCGACATTAATAAAACAACAGCACACTACTGGATGCGTCCAAAAGGGCAGGGCTTCCAAATCTGTTTTCGTATTAAAATGTCACAGTCGTTTGCCATATGAAGTCTCAAAATCGACGATACCCTTGTTACTCATTAACGTTACTGTTTATATAAAAGCGATTCAAATATAAACTTAAACTTAAATAAACTTATTTTCTACATAGTTTTCTTCATTAGAAATGCATTTATTCTATCGGATAGGAAGCTTCTTGATCCCGCCACTGACGAAAGAAGGTGATTGCTTCAAAAACCAGTATTGTTCTACCGCAGCGTTGTCTTGAAATCGTTGCCCTGTGCTACGCACAAAGCTTGTAATTTCCCACCTCTTTTACTCCGCGTCCTCCAGAATAGGCAAAGTGCCATAAGGAAGACCAACTTCAGATCTAGGTGCGATGAAGGTGGAAAGAATAAGGTAAACTAAATATTCAAAGGAAGATCTAAGCGAAATCACTGCCACCATGAGTCCAATCTCAGCTTGAAGCAGATGGCAGACTTCAGAAGCCCTTTTCCCAAGGTACTTGTATTGGTTCAGTCATTCGTAGTACCTAGCCATGAAAACAAGTGGCCGTTCTCATCTATGTGCACTAGACAGTTGATGATAGTGTAGTCTTTTGCACAGAATTCTCCTACTCCTCCTGTCGTAAACGATAGTTCTACATTCCAATTTACGGGTGAGCAACACAGGGTAAGCTGTGCACCTAACTCATGTTAGCTAGGCTACCCCAGCAGCGTTTGATGAGCAAACCGACAAGACTGCTTTCGCCCACCTCTACTCTAAAGCATTACCCTAGGAATTCAACCGTTACTCACGGCATTGAGTTACCCCCGCCTCCTGGGGTTTTATGGGTCAACATCGTATAATGTAACAACCATCCGATCAGAAGAAGAGCATAGGATCTTTCACTGTCCTGAGCTATTTATTGACTCCGCTATTCGGAGCCATGCCAACCCGCACAACAAAAGTGCACATTAGGATGCAAAGCCTTGAACGCAAAGACTTGAACGCGGGGGATGAACTACCAAACTAGTAACCACAGAATTTTTGTGTCCAACCGGTCCAAATTTCGGACCACCAACACATCGAAAGAGCACCTTGTGATCAGATGCCATGCTCGGACATGTCCACAAAACATGGTATTTAGAAGAAGGACAAGATACAGGCGACAGGCAGCGACTAATTGAATTGAAGGGTCCCTGATTACGACCCTATTTTCTACGCTGCTGTATGGTTGGTTCCGGGTTGCCTCGGACTAGCCACGTAGAGAATGTCTTTTACTGATCTTTAGCCCCGTGGGAAACACTACGAGCAGAGCATCCAAGCGACCACCCTTTTTACTCCTTACCCTCGAGGATAGTGGTGATGCTTTTAACACATTCTCCACCGACTACTGTAATCAGCTGTTCCATACATCCCTTTATAGGTACACAGCACAGGGTGACCTGCATACCCAGCTCGTGTTAGCTGGGCTATCCCAGCTGCGTTTGATGAACAAACCGATGAGGCTATTTTTGTGCACCTTGCCCATGGTCCTAGGATTGGCTCCCCCCCCCCCCTGGGGTTTTATGGGTGGGCATCGTGGAGTCTAACACCTATCCGGGGTCAGAAGAACAGCTTGAATCGGTTTTCTTCAGCCTTAGTATTATCTAGAAGCTGGAAGTAGTTGGTCACATTCATTAGCTATCGGTCAAGTAAAAAATCAATCAATAAAATACCTTTTGAATCTCAAAATACCATAAACATCACTTTTTCAGCAGACTGTCCCTCGACTTTCAGCCTTCACGAAAATTTTAGGCCCAATCAAACACTTGGATCTTACTTAGATTAGCAACACAAAACTACAAAACTGTGCCTCAAGTCTCTTTTATTTAACTTGATTTCACGCTTTCGTGAATAATTACACGTTGCGCAACAGAGGATGCTACTTCTTGTATTCTTTCTTCGTTGCAAGGATCAAGAAGCTTCCTATCTGATGGAACAAATGTATATCTAATGAAGGGAACTATGTGGAAAAATATAAATTTGTACAGCAAAATTCCTGGTTATATTTAAATTGCTCTCGTATTTAGCGTTGTAAGCAGGAATTCTTCAAACAGCGAATGAATGAAATGACTGCTAAAAATCGCCCGAAACGTTTCGCTTTTAAATTATTTGGGTAGTTTAATGAATAAGGTTTTGACGAAGTTAAATCAAATGGGACTCGGGAAGTCTTCAATTTCTCCGGTCTTATTCAGTCGGCCCGTAAATTAATCTCCAAATAAGTTTCGTCCAATTATAATTTAAATTAGTGGGGATTATTCTGTTTGTTAGCATTGGACGTGGGTTTTCTTCCTGCTAAGGAAGTCCTTACCATCGTTCTCGATTCTGGTAGAGTGGATATCGTGCACCGGCATTTTTCAAGAGCTTTTTTATTATGCATTGACTGCCTGCTATAAGATGATTCAGAAGCTCCCATTTAAAGTTAGAATAAAATTAAAAATATGAATAGCAATGGAAGTTGAAGGGATTTAGCAGGTAGTTTTTTCCAATACATGGTGCGGCAGGGAAACTACCTTATTTTAAAAATGAATAACACCAACAGTATAGTAGATATCAATTTAATTATTCTTTCATATTATAGCAAAATATTTTAAATTTGTATTTATTTTATTTTAAAAAATGATATCATTAAGGTGACCTTCATTCTGGTCAATGCATTGATATTTTTTTTAGCATATAGACGGGTATGTTGTCGCTTCTTTCTCGTCCATTGCATGATCATTACTAAAATTATATGACATGTTAAAAAAACGTTAAATTTTATTCTTTCTAATGAATGTCATTATATTATTTTTAAATTAAATGTCATTTCAGAACACGCGTCTCAAATAAGGAAGTTTCCCTGCTGCATCCCATATAATTCCAAAATCTTCATAATAAGTAGTGAATTAACTTCATTATTATATTCAAAATGATCATCATAATCAATTAAAACGGCATAAAGCATGCAAGCAAAATTTTGTATAAACATATCAATCAATATCCATACGAATTAATAGTATAATTATAGTCATAGTACCCTACCGCGTCTATTTAACTTCAAAAAATTTAAATCTTTTCACTCTTCCCCCTTGTTATAACAACATGTATCCATGAACAAGTTGAAAACATATTTTTTACAGTCGACATAAATATTTTGCTTCGTTTGCATGCGAAAAAAATATAATCCACAACGTAAAAGCACTGCTTCTTCGTCATTTATGCGGTGAAAATTCGCCACTCAAAATGAAAATAGGCAAAATGGCTTTAATGCTTCCACTGGCTCTTAGCATTTGTAAATTCATAAAAAAAATGCATATTTTAAAGCATAAAACAGTGCAAAATTATTGTTTAAAAGACGGAAATCATATTTTTAAATCGAAGCGCTTTCGTCATCACAGGGTAGCAGTCAAAGGGTTACACATTGATACTCAAGTCCATTTTCAATGCCCCCACTTAACTTCACCAGACCAATATGCGCTAACATGGTGCATCTGCTAAACGTCTCGCAAAACAAATTGCGTACACTAACAATGCATATACTAATTCAGAAATGTTTACAGAGATACGTACAATAACTCGCCAAAGTTTCATTGCAATCGGATAATTGGTATAGGAATGCATACGCGACAAACAAACTACAGACCACAGACATTAATATATAGATTGAATAACGGAATAAGGTTATTAATCATGAAATTAACCATGATCCATCGCATAAATCATAGAGACGTGTGCATATGGCATATATCTATATGGCAGCATAAAGCGACCACTACACATTACAAGTCTATTTTATTACATATTACACAACACTTTTCACTTCACGGAAAATATCTACCGCGTAAATCAAGGCATAAGACATACATTCTATATCATCTGCGGCCTTTTTTGCGTATATCTATTTTATTTATTTTTTGTCTGGGACACCTTATATCTCCTCTTCGCGTGAAGTGTGTCTCCACACCAGACCGCCGCTGAACGAAAGCGTTTCCTTTGTGTCTTTATCGCGTTTTTTTGTCTCCCAAAATGAAGAGTGACGAGATGGAGTACCAAAGAATAACGTCCACTTCTTAGCTCCCAGACAAAGTAAAAAATCCGAGGAATTTTGAGTTAACGCGCTGTCATCCACATGACGCTGAGCCATTACAGCGTCCGGAATTTACATTTGCGCCAGAATTTCCACATACTGCCGCCTCGAAAACTGTCTGTGTTTTCGTAGGGAACACGACGAAAAGATAATCCGATAAAGAAAAACGTTTTATTTCCTACCCCGACGACTCGGTCCCCGGGGGGGTCGCGCCCTCTTTCGACCCCCCCGAGCTCTATCGATAGACATATTTTTTATTATTACGCCAACTGAGACAAATATTTTTTACGAGCTTCGGCGTCGTATCCTCCAGGAATATCCACTCCCGGGGCGAGACTATTGAATTGCGATCGAATATATCGAATTGTGACATGTTCCCGAATAATACAAACCAAAGCCCTAGGCGAATCGGGGAGGCTCGTTCTGGTTGTTTTCGCGTCTAGTTGTGAAATCCAGGTCAGATATATATCTTGCTTCATAAAAATGGAATGCTCGAATTAAAAAAAGCTCATTACTGTGGACGAGGAATTCGCAGAATAATTGCGAATTCCCAGTGGCCGAGTTCCAGAGCTATGCTTTTTAAAATATTGATAATCTAGAAGTATTTATGGCGTCCAATTTAATTAACACTTGACAGAACACAAATTTTAATTTACATTTTAATTAAACACATTTTATTTAATTCTAAATGCTCGATTTATCTCAGATGTAGCATGGCCGAAATATCATCCCATTCTGTGGCGCTGTCTCTCTTTAGACGCAATATTAAGTCGTGAGGATTCGTCGGATAGCCTTGACTGCAGAAGGACGTCCTTCCTGCATCCAGATCCCTCTCTCGTAATTAATAAAAAAGTAATCTAAGAAGAGAGATTGTTCAACACCCGTCCACCTTCATCTCACTTCTGACACCAATGAAGTGTAGGAGAGGGGACGCTCTCATGAGCAAAGTCCCTGGGCTGTACCCCATTCCTACATACTCGTTGAGACTACGCTCGCACGCGGGTTCGTTCTTTTGTCGAGCCGTTATACAGCCGGGCGGATGGGATGGAGATAGACTGGCGTCGAATACCTTCACTTTGTACTATTGGGGATAAATTAATTATGATATTTTCAAATATGCCAAAATCCTAATACACGTGAAGTGTAAATGCTGAAGATAAATTTTACCCAATACGTATTGTTTCTTGCGCTTGGAACGTTATATTTAATTATCAAAAAACCTTAAATCCGGGGATACTTAAGGTGTTATAATCGATCTAGTAGTTTTTCCCGGTTAATACCTTTGAATCGTTTTTTACACCAAATCTATAATTAATTGTCTACAGATCCTTATCAAAATGGAAATTTTCTTTATTCAATTACTGTGAATGCAAATTTTTTAACTTTCCATATTCGCGGCAGTTATTTATTTGCTTTCTCTCTAATCAAAAAATAAGACCCTAACGATATTTCCACAAATCACTCAAACTTACATTTTGTATTTGTAGCGTGGGCGATTGCCATCCCCACGTAGTAGCGCTGTTAACAGCGACATCTTCCATCTCTCTTCAGGTGCAATGTGTTATTTTAACAGCGCCATCTCTTGTGGTCCTGCGGAGACATAGCATCTGCATACCGACCGATCGCTTCTTGCGCGTGCACTGTTGGATAGTGTGACGTACAGAAGGCAGGAATTGGGAGAGTCATCGGTTAGCCTTGGATGCGGGATGTCGTCCTTCCTGCAGCCAGACCTCTCTCTCTCTGTCTCTCGTATGTGGAATAAATGAAAAAATACATAAACATTTCAATTTTTTTTCAATCAGTGTTTATATACAATGTAAATCAGGAATTTTACAGTCTACCAAGCTTTCAACGTTGCGGACATTAATAATAATTTTCGAAACCTGAATAAGTGTACGTACCGGCATTAAATTAGAATCTACAAAACTGTTTTTTTGTCTACAAGTAGTTTACATTAATTATTGTTAAAATAGCGTCGTCTACTTTCGATACAAGCCGGCTAGAGCTTCGGTAGACGTGGCTGAATTAAGTTCATATAATATTTATTTTTGCTGATGTAAATAATAGTATTTCACGCTTCAGATATTCTGCTTCAGACTTCACGCTTCAGATAAAAATTCCACACGTAAAACGGGCTAAAAGTTTAGGATCTAAAGAAATGCGTGCGCATCCTTTTTCTCCCCAGCCCCGCTTCACCTCACCAGAACAATATGCGCCAACATGGTGCGTCCATCAAACATTCCACAAAACAAATTCCGCACACAGACAATGCTTGTGCTAATTTAAAAACCTTTTTGGATACAGACACAATAACTCACCAAATCTTCATCGTGTTATAAAGGTACCCCTACACGTTTTAATATTCTCAAATATTGCGATCTAGAGCGCTTCATTTTCAAGACCACATTTAATGAACACAAAGAATTATTTGTATTTCCAAATAAGAATACAATATTTAAAAGATTTTTAACTGTGCCCAACTATATCAACAGTGTTAAGGTTCATTTGTTGATATATGATATACAAGCTTAATTTACGCTGCGCGATCTTTATAGAAAAGTGGATTTATTTTAATATTGTATGTGCAGGCATATAGCCATAAATGGGTACACTGTTATTAGTGGCTTGTCAGCTACAATAGATCAAATTATGCAACCCTTTGAATATGCCAAATGCTTTTGATATTGACTGTGTGACGAGGCAATTGTATAATCCTTGAATGGAAATTGCAGAGGCCCCATTATTGATGAGTGTGGGCAGAATTTTGCTCGTGTTTTCATAAATATATTTTTCAGCGGCTGTAAAAGGACACACAGAGGACTTACTTTATAATCTCCAACCTCCCCCCGGGGCCGGGGTCTTCTAGGGCACGTCCTTATCGGGGGTCGGCATCTTCCCAAATTTACAAATTCGTTAATACACTCCATTCTTTCGCTCCCATATTCCACGTATTCAAATTAAGCCCCAGGCTTTATAAAGTTTGACCGCCGCCCCTTTTTATTACCGGGGCCCAGTTTAAATATTCAAATCGAGCATTACACGTCTAATGCTTTATTCACACATAAATTTCCCCGCGCAGTTCGCCTATTTTCGTTTTTGCATTTCGCAACGTCTGATTTATAAATATAGACTCATCGAGTATGCCGAAGGTCTCGACGTAACCTTTGTCCTCCCTTTTTTTTTAATAATTTACAAAGATTTTCGCTTTAATCCCGAATTTCATGCGGGAAATATTTAATCGCCGATTTCTCCTTCGGGGGTGCAAAATGTGTTCGAGGGCGCGCACATGCATCGAGCTTAGCTCGATTCGGATCGATCGATAGGACGGGATTAATTTTCTGGATAGGGGATCATCCGAGCTTTGTGCAACTAGCTGCAACATGTTGCATTCGATTCCCGATATCCATTGGGTCCATTTATAAAGGTCCAGGTCCAACAGGTGCCGTTCTAAACGGGCTGTGTCGCCGGTGAGAAGCCACCTTTATTATTCAAAAGAACCCTTTCAAGCAACGAATGCAATTAGGACCCTTCACATAAACTTTACTTAATTACTTCTGGCCAATATAGGTGTTTTAAAGGTTTTTTTCCAACCTTTTTACCAAGTCATAAATATTTATATGGTCTTTCAATAGAAACGCTCAAAGTTTGTTAGCTTATAGCGGCCATATTATTAAAAGCAATATCTATAAAATGTATCATTAATTATTAAATAGTATATGGCAAATTATTATAAAAAATTATAGCGTTGAATAATATGTACAAATTATCAAATTTTATTTTCAAAATCAGTGCGCCATTTGAGAGACGTTTCGCTAAAAGTTTCCTGGATTTAATTTCGCTATTGATTGATTTGTTATGTATGAAGATGCTTCCAACTGGCTTTTAGAATACATGAATGAGTGATTTGTTTATTTATTGATTTGGATGTGGTTGCTTAGCAACACGCGCTTAGTTGAAAAGCTACGCGATGTATTGGTGTGGGAGTGAGAGGTTAGGATGCGTGCGCTCTCCCTCACTTCGCATAGCGACTGGCGAGCCGCCGAGTACCACGACGCGCCAGGTGCCGAACGCGGTCGAACGCGGCCGAGCAGACAGCGAGCTTCGTGACAAATTTGGACGCGTCGGAGACAGATTTGAGACATTGATTTTTATATATAGATATAGATAGACTAGCTGATACTCAGCGCGTTGCTGCCACAAAAGTAATAATTCTAAAAATATCGTTTGAAATTTAAAAGAGTTATCTTGTTCAATTAGGAATGACAGAAATAATGAAATTTATTTTATTTTGTTGGTTTTATTATAAATATGAAAAAAATACAAACATTGATTTTTATATATAAGATCTACTGTAAGTTAATTGTATTATACCTATATTATTATAAGAAGTGTAAACAATAAATTGGCAAAGTTTTATTACAATCGGATGAACGGTATGGCAGCGCATTAAATACGGACAAACAAACATTAATTTTTATATATTATTGACTATGCTTATGTTTCTTGCGAAATTTTTATCAATAAGTGGACGAAGTTTTATCGTAATCCGATGAACTGTATGGCAGCGCATTGCGAACGAACAAAACCCAATTCATTTTTATATATTAGATATGCCTATGTTACTCGCGCATGGCGCTATTAATCTATGCAGATTTAATTTTCCAGATTAACAGCGACATATTCCGTCTCTATTTAGACGCAATGTGTCAATTTAACAGTGATATTAGCTATATCCCACTTCTGACACCAATGTACCGTATGTCACCCACGCCACACTAACAATATATTAATCCATTTTAATATGTTTTAATACACAATTGAATTCATGTAACTTTGCTTATTTGTGTGATATTTTTTTCAATGAAATACTCACACACGAGAATTATTCAGTGTCCATCAATTTACCACAGGATATCAAAGGCCTCAACTCGACTGGAAATACACACTCAATTTCAGGCCCATAATAATAGAAGGTTAAGTGTAGAGGTTGCGCAGTGACCTTTGACACTATTTCCATAAAAAAAACGACACCAAAAACTCGATGATTACCCTAAAAGGTCATGGATAAATGTCTGTTTCTTGGCACACAAATACAATAGACGCGCTATTAATTAGTTGTTTTTAATGTGTGCAAAATTAGTCAGGACAATCCGCCTGCCCTGGCGAGTTATGGCCGTATATGTTGCTTTTATTGCCCGATCATAATGTATCTGTGTCGTATATTTCCAGAGTGATTTGCCACTAGATTAATGAGGGCCATTAGCCCTCCATTTACGAATAGTAGTTACATTTTTGGCAGAGCAAACTGCGAGGTCAACAGACACAACCGTTCTATATATATTGAATTGAGGGCCCATATCGTGTAACGAAACAAGACTTATACTATGATTAATAGCCTTTTTTATCTGAAGCCATCGCTTGATAAATTGCCATATATTTCATTAGCGTTGTATCAATGATGGGTGCAGTCCTCCATAAATTGCATTGTATTTATAGATTCAAAAAAGGTCTTCGATGTTAATTTGCTTGGCTATTTTAGGCCTAGATAATAGTCTGAGTCGTTGATAAAATAAAACCAATCAGAGAAGCTTTCAAGACAAATGAGTACCTTTAGAGAGGCCCGATTGAGTAAATTTCCTTGTACGAAACACCGATCGCTCTGAAAGCTACCATTTATCTCATCATTAATTAATGCAATGAAATTCAACCCTCCAGATAAGAAGCTCGCATTGTCTCGACGATACTCTTAAATAAATAACAGGCTTCATAACATGTTTTAATCATTTTAACGCGGCTAATTATTGCATTTCGCTAATGTAGCATGCAAAAATATGGGCTCCTTTATATGGAGCAGTAGGACTGGAGGGGTGATTCTATAAATAGAAATCAGCCCTTATTTGTCCTGGGGTTTTATACATACATCCACGGGCGAAATTTCACCGAGAAAATCGGCATACCCAAAGCGGCGCCTTTTAATTATAATACATTTTAAAAAATAATATATTAACATATATTTTTTTAACGTGTGATCCGAATATCAGAATGGATCGAAGAAGCCAAATTCAGGGAATTTATGCATTATGGATCATAAAAATAAATTTCTCTTCTATAATTTTGAAGATTGATCATTGAAAGTATTATAAAAACGCAAAAAACGTCACTTCTGACACCAGCGTAATACTTTAAAAAAATCCAAATACTTAAAAAAAAATTGTTTGAAAACAGTGGATCAAAACAATGGTATTGTGGGATTTTTACCTACTAAAACCCCTCTCCTCATCAGCTGCCATCCGGCTACTAATTAAGTATTGCGTTATAGTGGCAGCCATGTATACCCTTTTTTTGGGCTCTCTTGGCCCCATGTTAACATTTAGCGTATTGTCCTATCCTGTAGAAAATTCTAGGGACCTCTTATATGCAGGGTTTTCTCGCTCATAGGTTGATAAGGAGGAGGATGCTTCAATGTGTGCCCGACGTCTCAGTCGCTCAACATCCTCCTTCTGCAGTATAACGCTCGCCACATATCCGCACAGCGCGTTACATGCCCTGGCATTGGTTAGCATCATGAGGACCATATGCGTGCATCGTCCAGCTCGGCTCCGCAGTGGTGGCATTCCGGGCCGGCCTCTTTTTGAATTTTAAACAGGTAGCTACCATAACAGCCATGTCCAATGAGTGCCTATGTGAGATGGTAGCACAGCTGACTGTGTTTCCTGGATGCCCAGGTCTTCAGGTCCGGAATGAGCCAATGTGTGATTGACGGAGCTGTCCCATCAGGCCATGATGTACTGCCTGGTACTCTGTCTAGTTTCTCCAGTGTATATAGCTTTTCTTTCCTTTGAGAGCAGGTTGATTGGCGGTATAGCAGTCAGTACTAGGACTGCATCTTCTGATACTATGCGATATGCTGATGTGACTCTGATCGCGCCATCTATGCCCTGGGCTTATCGTTTATGTTGGCCTTCGTCTTTCACACTCGATCTCTTCCTTTTGATACTTAACGCAAGTTGTCCACGAATTTCATGCCGTAGCATATTTCAGCATTGAATGGATTATACGGCGAGAGCGTATTTACTAATAAGTCGTCCCTTTTAGCGTTCCATGTTGGGCAGTCGAACATCGTGTGTACGGCATCATCGCTAGTTGCTTCACAATTATGGCATTCTGGGTTTGTATCCTTGGCTATTTTATAGAAATATTCTTCAAAGCAGCCATATCTGGTAAGGATCTGGGTCAGCAGCAGCAGATGAAAGAACTGCTGACCATGCTTTCTAAGGCTCCATGCCCTCAGGTCTCTGATAAGTGACCTGAGGGCACGTTGTGTCTACCGACCCTTTACAAAGCTATCTCACCTTGACTACCACTTCTCTCACATATTGCCTTTTTGCTCAAATTTTTATAACCTGGGATTAATGAGCCCTAGGGTAGTGTCCAATTCTTACTGAATTAAAACTTCTCTTGTCCATCTCTGTCCCCCAGGTTATCTGGCCATAGATATAGCCCTATTCTAGTGTTAGAGAGCCGCTCTGCGCCTCTCTCTCTCTCACAGCCCTCCACATATTTCCGCCAAAGGTCCCAATTCTCCTTGCTCACCATCATACTGTGGATTATGTTCTCAACTTTGAGCTGCCCCATCAACAGCACCAACCGGAACGACGTTTTTTTATATTTTCGGATCCTCCACCGACTTATGACTGGTATAAGTCAATGGGTCCATCTTTCTTTGCTGAGCTAATCTCATATTTGAAGGCCATCTTATAGTCCATGAAAATCCCGAAGTAACGTATCGCTTTGCTATATTGAACTTCATGTCCATCAATGACAATCTGGTTTACTTTCGGTCTTCTGCATCTACTGCAGACCATTGCCTCTGTCTTTTCTGCCGCCAGCTGATTTCTTCGCATCCATGCGTTGATTATGGTAAGGGCTATACGAGGAGGTCTATTGGCGGTGAAGTGGTCAACACCTGGATGGCGTCTTTCTCTGGGTGCATTTTTGCACTATACCCTAACCATGTTGAGCCTATCTCTTTAAGTTTTTAATGCATCTACCCATATTGGGGATCTATTCAGCAGCACCAAATGGACAGCATAGTTTTTGGGCATCAACCTGACCAGGCCTTAAGCAATCCGGACCGCCTGTTCTGTGTGATCCGTGAATCGGAGTTAGTCATCAATTTGCGTCCCCAGGTAAAGGAGTACTATCCCAGGGCCTGGGACCCACCTCCACTTATTCAGAAAGAGCACTCTTGCACATTGAGCTCGGAGATAGACAGAGATAGAAAGATAACGTAGAGCAGTTCGGGAGACAGAGACGAAGAGCTTCCCCGCATACATCGCATGATTGTATAGATCGTTAGCCCAAATTTATCGACTAATAATGATTACGACATCAACGACTTCATCGATTTTAAATTTGCTCACTCCTTAAAAGGTTAATAAATGTTAATAGGATTAAATTCAAAATGAATTTAGTAAAAAAGTCTTGTTGAAATTTTTGCCAAATGAATTTGGACACATGGAAAATTATTTTTTTCCATATTATACTTATAAACTTATGTGAGGCAACATATTAAAGCTTGACATTGGGAAAATATTCTGATAGGATTCCCTAAGCTTATCCGGTTTTTGACGGAATCTAATTTTCTTGAAAATGGAAAACCTGTAACAACTTTTCCAGAATACAAATTTATTTGCGAGCCGTTTAATCCCCCAAATAAGCTAAATAGATTTATATGAATATTTGTATTCCAGCCGATACAAGTCTCACGCCGTTCCTCGGGGCGTATGGTGAACGTCACCATGGCGACGTAATAGTAGAAAACGCCCCCGTGGAGGCGCAGGGGGAGAGTCTGGAATGTTTGTGGGGGTCTTGGGAGGCTTCGAAGGTCCCCCAAAGATAAACGGACTACATAAATTCGCGTATCGCATTACCGAAATCAAAATTTAGTCGTAGACGACGTACATCGAGGTCATTCCCGTTGCTCCCTCTCCGAACCCCCTGGAACGAAATCGAACCTATTTATTTTGCGGGGACATATCGTCGTCTTGCGACGTGCTGCGATGTCAGTTTGGCGTCGTCAGCGAATAAAATGGGAATTGACCCCTCGTGAGGAGTCTGTGGCGAAAGCCATTCGTCTCTTTCAAATCGGACATAATCCCGTGAGATTGCAAAAAATAAAACGATTAAGCATTTCTGACACGTAGTCTAAGGCTGGCATAGAATAAATATCTATATCGACTTGAATCCTCAATCTAGACTTCAACAAATGCTCATCCAGATAGAAATGTCCCCTGAAATAATACCCAAATCACTAAATAAAATCCTTCGCGATTTACTCAAGATTTATTTTCCAGTTGAAGACGATACTTTAAAGTTAAGGGATGAAAAAAGTTAATTTAAAAAACAAATTGGTATATTTTTATATTTGATCGGAACGAACAATAACGTACACTGTATAACGTAGGCAATCGACTTTTTTGTGTTTTTGACAGCTGTCAAGTGATTGACAGTGTGTTGCTCATTTTAAAATATTCATGCTGCGTATTCGCTCAGCGATAAAATTATTTTCCAACTTATTAAATACAATACTCAATAAGTTCGTAGGATGATGTATAGTTGGCGCCACAATTCAAACAATATTAGGGCGTCCCATAAGTTTCTTTCGTTTTCATATTAAGAAAAAAATAAGCAATAATTTGTATTACATCGAAATTTATTGAATAATATATGATCCATTCTGCTCTATTACCTTTCTCCATCTCTCCGGAAGCCTCATAATGTCTTCTTGCCAAAATTTGCCAGGTTTGTTGGCAGAATGTTGATCAAGGTTCATTTTTATATCATTTTTGGAATTTAAATTTTTACCACGTAAAGAATTTTTCAATGAAATAAATAAATAATAATCTGAAGGGGCAATGTCCGGAGAGTATGGAGGATGAGGTAAAACATCCCAGTCAAATGATCATAATTTATTTCTGACGAACAAAGACACATGAGGCCTGGCGTTATCGTGATGAAAAACAACGCCTTGGACGCCAATGTTCGTGGAATTTCTAACTTGTTGGGTTTTCTTCAATTATGGCTATGATTGGATCTGTGTTCATTTGCGAAAGAAACTTATGGGACAACTTAATACATGTCAAAATTTCATAAAAATCTGACATTTCGTTCACAAAATAGTTTTGGTCGATCGAAAATTGAAGTTGCTTAAAATATCTGACACCTTAAAGATATCAAAAGGCAATGTATTAATCGTTTTGCATCAATATTTGTCCATAAGAAAGCTTTGTTTGAAGTGAGCGCAAAAACACCAGCGCGTCCACAATTCAGAGAGCTGTTTGGAGCTGTTTCAGCACAATAAAAAGGTAGTCAAATCAAATTTAAAAAGACGCTACGACGAAACAGTCGCATCGCTCATCACTTTGCCCACTCATTCCGTACCCCCACACGTTCGCTTGCTCGCCGTCCATTCTCCAACCATGGACTAATATAATAAATACGTTGTACCAATTGTTCGACATTTATTAATAACCTATGGTATCCGAAAAAGAAGAAATTAAGTCAGGAACGTGTTCCGTCGTTCATCGCAGCCGACTTGTTAGTCGGGACCATCGTCTATACGCCGCAATAATTTATTTATTTATTTCATACAATCATATTATATTGTTTTTCAGCACAAATGCACATTTTTGAATTGTTTTATGGGACAGTTCATGAATAGTTTGCTGGCCCCCAAAAAAGTCGTTTATGGTGTCGCCAAAAAAATCCTGCTTGATACTCTGCGGATTCATTATCAGAGAATTTAGCTTTGTTTCGGCAAATGTTTTCTCAGGGCTTTTCAATTTTTTCGTTAAAATAAGCCCTTGGCGGATTAGGAGTGTAATAAAAAGAACGAGCGTGGATTTTGAGCAATGAAGTTGGTTTACTCGGAAGCCCTCAATTTTTACGAGCGTCGGTGATCTGAGACATAAATTTCATTCATCTAAAAAGTAAGAAAGTTCACGACATTGTAGTAAACTTGTCGTATTTTGCAGATCAATAACGGATAAAACAAAGACCGTTCTCTCGTACAGCTCAAGGTTCTGAGGGAATAAAACCACTGAATAAAGCAGTTGTCGGGCAGTTTTGTTTTCGGTTATTTCTTGTTGATGAATCCCTCGCTTGCTTCGATGGACTTATCGAACTTTTCGAATGTTTTTCAGCTTAAAACACATGTATTCAGCTGATACTATATTTCGGCAATGATCCTATATTTCTAGCGTTGGACAGGTTTAGTTTTAAATTCTCAAAAGAGTTGATTTCAGCTAGAAAATAAATTCAAAATCATGGACCAATAAAAACAGAAGACGATACAGTTATATTATTAACTAATAGATTAAGCTTCGATTGTGCTATATATAATAAAATACGCTTGCTGCTGGTGTAGTGGTTGCTTTATACTATGTATAGACACACATAAACAGTTGAGACGACGTGAGATTTCTGTTGGTCTAACTATGCCGGATAATCGGGACATAGTCGTCTATGATCATCATAGACATCTTACGAGGGTAGTCCCAGAGTTACCCGACTTGATATATACACTTGGGTCTGTTTTTATGCGATGGATACGTTTCACGAGGAGTCGCATTAAAAAAATCGCATAAAAAAAGACTTGAACTACATACAAAGCCGGGGGATAGGTTCCATTATTTTTAAAAACCGCATAACTTCAAATCAATGTGATAGAATATATCAAAAATCGCATTAAAAAAGTTAATCAAAAAATCATGTAAATAAAAACACAAACACTAAAAAAATCGTCGTAAAAATCGTCTTTTTTTTAAATTAAATCGCTGATTTACCCCTTTAAGAGGTAAGACACAGAGTTATGTCCGAATTCCAATTATTCAGAAAGAGAAGTCGTACGCGTTGAGCTCGGAGACAGACAGAATTGGAGAGTTTCTAGATAGAGAGAGTATCTTGCGTACATCGTACGCTTATATAGATCGTTAACCCAAATTTATCGACCAATAATATGTGTATTTCATGTGTACGCTAAGAAATGCCCGAATTCTGTGTGCTATCGATAGTGTTTATTTATTTAAATACAAGTTTCATACACGCTGCGACGGTCCTGACAGATAAGTGGATTTATACAGGCGATAAGTGGCGGACATTCAAATATAGGATCTAAGTTTATCACGATTTTATGCATATTCGCTTAAAAAAAAGCTTTGTTCTCTATAGAAATTTGAAGGATAGGTTCCATTATTTTTGAAAACGGCATAGGTTCAAAATCGCATAAAAAAGATACGCATAAAAACAGACCCATGTGTAGATGGCGGTTGTTATTTTTAAAAAATACTATGATAGAAAGTATTTATTTTATAAAGCTTATATGTTTGAAGACACTACGAAAGTGTGCGAGCTAGCAGACATGATAGGCATTTAAAAAAGGGTCGTACATCGCATATTGACTGAAAATTTGGACATGAGAAAGCTGTGCGCAAGATGGGTGCCGCGTTTGCTCACAATGGAATAAAATCATCGTAGCTATGATATTTCAATCGAATGTTTGGTGATGTTTCACTGCAACAAAGCTGAGTTTTTGCGTCGATTCATAACCATGGATGAAACATGGATCCATCATTTCGCATCTGAAACATAGAAGGACACACATCCTATTTTATTTTTCTAAACTTGAAAAAATAGCTCGATTGATGGCTATTTTGAGGAGTTCGACGGATCTCACTATAAACAGGGTATAGAAGCTGTTGAGCATCGCTGAGAAAGGTATATCAAGGCCGGGAACTTTGGGTCTACCCTCGTATGCGCATGAGCTGTGCCGCCTCTACTGTGTTGTGTGTCCATACATAACATAAAGTAACCACTACACCAATAGTAAGCCTATCTTCTAATATATTAAAATGAATTAGGTTTTGTTCGTTCGAAATGCGCTGCCATACCGTTCATCGGATTGCGATAACACTTCGTTCACTTATTGCTAAGAATGACGCGAGTAACATAGGCATAGTTTAATATATTTTTTTTTTTTTTTTTTTTTTTTTTTTTTTTTTTTTTTTTTTTTTTTTTTGAACAATCTATCCTTTGGGGGACATTCAGTTCTTATTATGACGTTTCTGTCTCGTGTAGGTCCCCATTCGTTAATGAGGACCTAATGTTCATTCATTTGAATCTTTTGTCCAGGTCATGAACCAAATATCTTTTCAGCCTGCGCGTTCCGGAGTTTTGGCTAATCAGCTCTTCAACAAGGCGGTTGGGGTGTGTGTTTAACCTTCTTTTGTACTTCTGGCTATGGCTTTCGATCTCCTGCCTCACTGTTGGTATGCTCAATATGCTGTGTATTGTTTCGTTTGTAACGTACCATGGAATGTTGCCTATGGTACGTAGCACTTTAGATTGAAAGCGTTGGAGAATTTCTATATTGGAGTTCGATGCGGTTCCCCAGAGCTGTATCCCATATGTCCAGATTGGTTTTAGTATACTTTTGTATATTAGTGTTTTATTTATTAGGGACAGTTCCGATTTTCGGCCCATTAGCCAATACAGCATTCTCATTTTGATTTCCAGTTGCTTTTTCTTCTTTTTTATGTGCGTCTTCCATGTTAGACGTCTGTCTAGGTGCATACCGAGATATTTAACTGCATCTGCCTGTGGCAGTGCGCAATCATTCAGTGAGACAGGTGGACACGTTTCTCGTCTATTAGTGAAAGTGACATGCGTAGATTTACTTTCATTGGCCTTTATGCGCCATTTCTTGAGCCATTTCTGTATATTGTTGAGGTCATGTTGGAGCAGTTGAGACGCTATTGCCGGGTCGTTGTGCGAGGTTAGAAGAGCTGTGTCGTCCGCGAAGGTGGCCGTTGTCGTGGTGTCCGTTGTCGGAATGTCGGCTGTGTATATAAGATATAAAACTGGGCCAAGTACGCTGCCTTGTGGGACGCCGGATTTTATGTCGTGGAGCGTGGTGGCTTCATCTTCGTATTTGACGTAGAATGTTCTGCTGGTCAGGTATGATTTGAATATGGAAAAGTAGTTTGTGGGCAGTTGTTTTCCGATTTTATATAGCAATCCCGGATGCCACACTTTGTCAAAAGCCTGAGTTACGTCCAGGAATGCTGCCGAACAATATTTTCTGTCTTCTAAGTCCTTGTGTATTCTATTGAAGATCCTGTGTATTTGTTCCACAGTCGCATGTTGTTGACGAAATCCAAATTGATGATTGGGTATTAGATTGTTTTCCTCGATCAATGGCTTGAGTCTCTTCAGTAGTAGTTTTTCAAAAAGTTTGGAAATTATTGGGAGTAAACTGATGGGTCTGTATGATTTGACGTCATGTATATCCTTGCCGGGCTTGGGGATTAGAATAATCTTAGCCACTTTCCATTGCGGGGGGAAATAGCCCATTTTTAGTACCGCATTGAATGTTTGTACCAAGAACTTAAATCCTTTAGTAGGGAGTTCCTTTACCATTCTTCCCGTAATGAGATCGTAGCCAGACGATTTTTTAATGTCGACCTTTGCTATGACTGATCTGACTTCTCGCTTTGTGAATTTTTTGATGCAAATGGTTGTTTTTTTTGTAATTGGCGGCCGGTGAATCTCATCTTCGCTTTCTGAAGTATTCATGTTTATGTGTGGAGTGAATACTTCTGTCAAGTGACTAGCGAATATTTCCGCCTTTTCTTTGCTATTTCTAGCCCATTCTCCATTTTTCTTTTTGATAGGTGGTGATGTTACTTGGGGTTGTTTTAAATATTTTGTAGCTTTCCATAGTGAATAATCTGTGGCTTCAGTGGCGGTTAGCCCGTTGAGGTAGTCACTGATTGCTTCATTTTTGCTTTTGGTGATGGCATTTTTAAGGTTTTTTATAGCTCGGTTTAGTTTGTTTTTGTTTTCTGGCGATCTCGTTATTTGCCAAAGTTTTCTTATTTTGCGTTTTTCTGCAATTTTCTGTTTGATTGTTGTGCTTAACTGTTCTTTTTTATTTTTTTGCGTCCATTCCGGAGTTGAATTCTTTGCGGCTTCCCGCAGAGTAGAGTTAAAAAGTTCAACTGCGTCCGTGATGTTCTTTTTTGTTTTAAGGGGTATATTTGCCGTCAAGTGGTTGTCAATTAGTTCGCGATAATCGTTCCAGTTTGTGCGGTTATTGGTTAGTGTTAAGGGCTTTAGTATTTTCCTCACATGACTGTTCATCGTGACTATGACGGGAGAATGGTCGGAGGACAGATCAAGACTGGACTCTGCCTTGAAGTAGGCTGCTGATATTCCCCTTATAACGCAAAAGTCAATGGTGTCTGGGATTTTTTTCCTGTCAGTTGGCCAGTACGTGGGTTGATTTGATGATATTGTAGCAAGATTCAACGCAGTGATTGCCTTGTGTAATTCTCGTCCTTTGGTGGTTATCAGCCTCGAGCCCCATTGCGTATGTTTGGCATTATAATCTCCACCAGCGATGAATTTATTTCCAAGAGTGTTGTAAAATCGTTGGAAGTTTTCTTTTTTAATACAGTGTTTCGGTGGACAGTATACGGCTGAAATGGTGATGGGCCCTCTCCAGTCTTCTACGACGATATTGGTCGCCTGGAGGTGTTCCTCTGTAAATTTTGCAGCTTCGTGATGTTTAATGGACTTTCTTAGTATAACTGCAGTTCCGCCGTGAGCTGTCCCATCTGGATGCTCTGTTGTGTATATATTGTATTGTGGGATTTTTATATAGCTTTTTTCCGTAAAATGAGTTTCTGATATCAACATAACGTCAATGTTTTCCATTTTCAGGAAATTTTGAATTTCAAGCGCATGTTTGGACAAGCCATTGGCATTCCATATTGCTATTTTTAGCGTTGAGAAATTGAAAGTTTGGCGATGAGGGTAGATAGTATGTTGAGCATGGTACTCACCTGTTCGATGAGCCCTTTCATCATGACTTTTAACTCTGCCATGTCATTTGATTGATTTTGAGGAATCTGTTGGTTTTGGTCCTGCGTTTGGTTTCTAGACATGATCTGGGCGTAGGTGATGTCCGGTTGTGCTCTTTGGCTCGTGGCATTGTTTGTTGTTCCCGCTGGTCGGCTGTATTGTTGGTATGTGGGCTGGCTTGGTGGCATCTCTTTGTTTCTTAGCGCAGGAAACTGTGTTTTCTGTAGATTTTTGTACGTTGCGCACCCTTTATAGTTTGCAGGGTGGTTGCCTTCGCAGAGAACGCATTTGACGTCGTCTGATCGGTTTTTTCTCGGACATTGTCCGGTCTCGTGGTTTCCTGCGCATTTTACGCAACGAGGCTTTCTGCAACAAAAATTCTTTGTATGCCCATAGTTTTGGCATCTGGTGCATTGCGGGATTTCTTTTTTTGGGCGAGGTGGCTCAAACTTGATTTTCGTGCTCGCTATAAATTCTATGTCGTATATCTGTTTGTTGTTTGAAGTTCTGTTTTAGTTCAATGAAGAAAAGCGGTAGCGGGGTTTTAGTGACTCTGTCGAGAATATTGTGGACTATTTCCACTTCATGTCCATGATTCTCTATTTGCGTTTTGATAGTTTCCTTATCAGTAGAGGGATGGAGGTTTCTCAGTACCACTCGAAAGTTTCTTTCTTCCTTTTTTTTGTATGAGTGGAAGTCTGTATTTTTTTCTTTTAGTGCATTGATAATGCTGTCGTACTTGGTTCCGTCGGTTAGTTGTATTTTAATTTGGTCTAGGCTTAAGACCTTGAGTATGTATTTATCTTTAGCGATGGAATCAAGCAGTTTGGTAAGAGGTTCTACATTTTTAACTCCAGTTACAATTATAGGGGGTGGTTTTATTGATTTTTCGGTTGGTCTATCGTCATTGTTTTCTAAATTTTCTAAGGACGAGAACCTGTTGGATGTTGTTGTTTGTGCCGCCAGCCAGTATTTTTCTGTTCGTGTTTGCTTGTTTCTCTGGAAGACTTTGTCTGGGCTGGGGCTAGCTCGTTGTCTCTTTTTGTTTTGAGTTTTCCATGATGGGTCGTTGTTATCGTCCTCTATGGCACCGTCCTCAAATTGGTTTTTCGTTGGTTCGGATTGGTTTTTTGTCAGTTCTGGTTGGTCCATGTATTGGATGTCGATTGACGACTCGTCCGATGAGTTGACCATGATTGATTTTTGATTAAGAATTTATTATATAAAATGTTTGGCACTACTGATATTTTAAATGTATCTAGCGGTGAATTTTAAAGAATGTTTACTTCACTATGTTTGTACAGAATTGTTACATAATTCACTACATGATGGTGGGTATGTTTTAAGTTTATGTTTTAATGTTTTAATATTAGTTTATTATTATGTTTTTTTGAACATTAACACGAATTCCACACTGTGTAAACTCATACAATGGCCAATTGAAATAACGCGTTGCGTTTGTTTGTTGTTTTCAAAATCTCGCGGTGACTCTCCGATCACTTATAACGTCAATTAGCGACCGCTCGATGAAGAAGAAGTCTAATATATAAAAAAATAATGATTAAACAAGATAACTCTTTCAAATTTCAAACAATATTTTTAGAATTAATACTTCTGTGGTAGTAACGCGCCGGATACCAGATGATATAATTGTGCAAATGATAAAAACCAATATATGGCTAATATTATTAAATAATACCCACGCATGGACAGTTGAATGGCATTGATAAACAGTCCGGTTGGCTGAATATGAAACGGTTCGGCGAGCCCGTTCCAGATGAACAACTAATACGAGAACAAATATTTAAACCAAAGATGTATGGTGGATATCAAAAGAAAAATTGAGAAGATCTGAGGCAAGTTTTCATCGTTTTCAACAAAAAAAAGTCATTCGATGTGAGCTCAAAGATTGGATTTCATACGGTTTTAGCTTCAATAACGTCTTCAAAATCCGCTAGCCTTGCGATATCATATTTTTATCATCATACAATATCAAATGCATATAAATCTGAATATATTTTTATATTAGGTGGACCGGAAAATAATCAAAATTTTAGGATTTATTCTATTTTTTAGAACGTTTAATAACAGTTGCGATGAATTGTATAATTTATGGTATGCTGATTGATTTGACAAGCAGATGGGTCAATCAAAGTTGAAGCGGCTCGGCGAGCCCCCTCTAAAAAAAATCTATAGGGTATTGATTAAAAATGGTTCAATGTATCGAATTAGATTCGATGAAAATAACAGAATGTCAAAGAATAAGGAACACAACGCGTTTGAATCGATAAGACCGACGTAAACTTTCTTCAAAGTACGAAAGCATGGAGCAACTTTTGATTTAAATGAAGTCGAGTTATTTGTGCGCAAGATAAATTCTGTTTATTTCGCACGTTGTTCCCGTTAATCCATTGCATCCATCTTCTTTTTGCATTACATCCCATACTATTAATACGATCTTCCAGAAGCAGCTTATGGTGTTGTTTGCGAGCGAAGATTTAGTGTTCATTATAACACAAACTTCACGATAATATGTACCGTCCGACTTGTGTTAGTTATTCGATATGGCATCTGAAGTTTCCCATTCCAGTTATAATAAGTTTTTGTAACACGAAAAATGACTGATTGTATCATATGATTCTCATTTTAGCCACTTATTCATTATTGGATATAGAATGTTGGGGTATTGAAAAGTATTCGCGTATTTTGAGACCTTATGTTTGAGCTCAGTCTGTGTCCGGATACAGTGATGGAAACATCTTTGTAAACCATTTTATTTGTAAAACTATTGTTAAACATTATATTTGGCTAACGGATTTATTTTTATTGCTAAGGGTAAAATTTCCAGACCCGAAACTAATTTACATTCTTCATTTGGCAATGTATGCTACTTTTTTAAATTTGGGTTGCAATGCCATAAAAGCCAGTAAAACATTCAAAGATGTTTATGGTGAAGTAATAACAGTCCACAGATGCCAAAATTGATTCCAGAAATTTAAATCAGGCAATAGAAGCTTAAGGGATGAACCGAACACCACAAAAACGAGCGACGAAACACGTGCTATGTCTTGTTGATAGGACAATAAAGTTGTTATTTTATGAATAGCATTGTAACTGGCGATGACAAATAGCTCGTTTACAATAATACAAGACGAAAAAATTAATGGCTTTCTCGAAAAAAAAAAAATCCTAATTCTAACGCTTAAGCTTGGATCAACAATAAAAAAGGTTATTTTGGGTGTATAATAAGACCGGGGGAAACTATAACTGCACAAGAAGATGTTTCTTTCATTTTTTCTGTATAATTTATGACCGGGGATGGTTTAATTCCAAAATAGAAGGCCAGTCAATTTTATTAGATGTATATGAAATCTTCTGTTAAACTTCACATTCGGCAGCAGAAAGACCTCTTGAATTGGTATTTTCTTCAATTGTCAACCCTTGTCAAATAACACATCGTAAAGTGTCTCTTAAAACGACGTCTCTCGTTGGCTGAAAAATCATAACAAAATGACGAGTAGGAACAGCATTCGTCACAGAACCTGGGACACTATCGGCGTAATATTAATAATAAATATTAATTCTAATTTAGTTAAATGAGAAGTGATATAAAGTGTATAATATAGTGTTTATAGAATATTGTTGTAGTCTTTATAAATTATTTTACACAAAGCCACGTGTTTATCGTGTCAAAACGACTCTAAAATTACTACTAAACATCTGATAATTATGGCCATTCATAGATAAAGATTCATATATTCGTCCAAAAATAAAATAAAACAAACTACAAACTTTCTACAAAACCCCGCGCAAATCGAATCGGCGTAATAATAATTTAACGTAAATGAATACATACCCAACAATATTAAATAGAAAGTTGAGTTGTTCCCATACAGTTTCTTGCACAGCCATGGTTAAAACATCACCATTCACTTTCACGCAGTATGTAGAATACTAAATATTATTTATTTGCATTTTGTTTGGAAAGGTTCTGCCTGTAGATTCGTTTTAAAGTATTCTATGTCATAGCGGGACAGAGTTGGCAACCCTAGTCAAAAAATAGTTCCGAATTAACGTGTGGTCACACTACTTTTCTGCTTTTTTTTTATCATTCCTGACTTTTTACGCTGTGTGTGAACAAGGCAAAAGATGACAGAATCGCTTCACGATAATTTAGTGTGGGCGAAATGTCATCCCCATGCAATGGCGCTGTTATTCTGTACAGATTCAATCAAGCGACATATTCCATATTTTTGTAGATTCAATATACAGCGTGCACCGTTGTTAGTTAGGTGATGACACGCAGAAGGTGGGAGTCGTGAAAAGTCGTTGGATAGCCTTGGCTGCGGGAAGACGTTCTTCCCGCTGCCAAACCTCTGTCTTTCGTCATGGATATAGAAATCAGCTACGACGAGAACATTTCTATTTATCATCCGTCCACTTCCAATCAACCGTTCGGCTTTTACAACGACTCGAAAGCAGAACGGACCCGCGTGCGAGCCCAGCTATCTTGGAAAATACGTTCAAATACGCTTTCATAAAGCATAATTGACACTGGATAAAATACAGGAATTAAACTGGGAAGTGTTCACTATTTAAAAATGCATTTAAAATCGTTTTTCGCTTCTAAGCTGGATTTTCTTTTTACAAAAAAGGCATTAAATAGATCAATACCATAGGAAGATATGTTGAATATTGAATGGAAATATATTTTATAATGCTGTTTTAAATAAATTAGAACATTTTATACCAAATACGCGAATACTTTTCGATACCCCTATGGATTTAGGATTAGGACACAATCGAAAAAAATACAAGCGTACAGACGATTTAAGCATGTCGGGGTTTGTTAATAAGGGTCTATGTGCTCCCGAATTAGCTCCAATTTCAAAGGAAACTCTTCAATCTCATTAATTTCTTGAATGTCCCCTTCAATACTTTTCGGGACTATTCTCATACAGTCCCGGAGGATTTCTTTCAGGACATGATGTTTATGCTTATTCTCCTTATTGAAACTTTTCCCATTTGTGCCGGACGTAATTGGGCGTGCTTAAACTATTTTTATTATAAAAATACACAAAGATCGAAAAAAATCGACGCGGGTCCAATTATAGCTCGCCATTGTAGTTCGTAATCAAATTTATGGCCATCCAGCATGAAACAATTATTAGTTAGTTTTAACTCCAACAACAGCTGTCGGATACAGCGGCCCGAGAAAAAATACCGAAATAATACCATGTCCATGGTATTTTTTATGGTGTTTGTATCTTTCCTTTGCAGGCTTATTTCTCGCCGGTGTGATTTTCCACAAAATATCGGATTTTTTGCCTTTCCATTTGGAAGCACCCGATTGCTTATTGAGGCAAAAAGATGCGGTTAATATATATTTTTCTATTAAATAGCAAAAAAATACGATAATTACTTTCTGGGAAAAATAAAAGCGTGTGTTTGAATATTCAAATCATTATATTAGAACGATCCTGAATTCGCACAAAGACGATTTTCCTCAAGTCGAGTTCCAATTTGACTTTATTATATCGTGCCTAAAATATTATATTGTAACGCGAGAGGTTTTGAACTGCGTTATTAAAGTTAAAGCTGTATGAAATCTAATTTTTGGGCTATTTTAGGATGGTAATATTTATGCCTCCTCTTGTGAGTCTCATCGCCGACCTTTTTCTTTCTAAATAAGAGATGAAAGCACATCTTGAATCTTGTTGTTATCTCTTCATTATCTACAATCTATGTTTAATTTAAAAATTGACTCTCGAATCTGATATTTTACTGGGACGGGTCACCAAATATATAGAAATAGAAAAATGTCATTAAAAATAAAGTGTTATAGAGCACTGCCCGCAACATGTGCGAGCATACTCTCTCTGGATTATTTTAATGCATTTATAATGATAGATTAGCTTGCATATAAAAATATAATTTACTAAAGTAAGATTCAACTTGAATACCAGTTGTGCCAAAAAGGGTAAACTATATTTTCAGAGGCATTTAAAACAAAATCAAAAACAGAAAAAAATATTAATTCGGCCGTTAGGGTTTCGGAAGAGGCATTAGAAGCCAGTTACTATGTTGCAAAATTAATTGTACTTCAGAAAAAAGCACATACTATCGACGAAACACACATTAAAAATATTATTATTCTTCTTGTTTGTATTCTTATTATGTATTTTTTAAATGTTTACGTCTTTTTTCTTTTCTTTATGTACGAAAAATATCCGGAAAGTAAGTGTACTGTAACCATAATGGGCTGTGGTTTTTTGATCGTTGGCAATACTGGATGGCAGAGGGAGATTTTCTGACAAAGCGAGCTTCTCAGTAACATGGTAGTACATAAACTCAGTCGTCACAGTGGGATCACACCAATTTCTCATCTGCCAAAAAAAATAAAAACCACAATTTCTGACAAAGAAATCATAGCCTTAGTGTTCTGAGACCGAAAAGGCATAATTTTGGTCGATTTGTTGCCGCAAGAGAGAGACCATAAATGCACAACGATATTGTAAGACTCAAAACTCAAAAGAAGCATTCTAAACAAAAGGAGGGGTATGTTGATGGGGGAAGAAGCTAGTTCTTCTTTCGTTCTTCGAGGAGGTCATAAAGAAGCTTGTGCCACGGCTCACCAGATGCATTGAACGGGATGGCGATTATGTTAAAAAATAAGTTTTTTTTACTTTTTCTAAAAAAATGTAGTACACTTACTTTCAGGATATGCCTTGTATTATGGCGAAAGCTATTTTAAAATAAATAAATCATCATTAACTCTGGGGAATATTTGATTCATATGTGTCGGCCATCACATCCGTCGTATGTCGTTTCGATTTTTTTGGAACAATCATCCGGTAGTCGGCGCGTATAAGATTTCCAATGGCGTAGTTATCCGAGTTTGGCCAATTTAAAGTTAAATTTATCTTTTTAGAAGACTTGCACGACAACACCATAATTTCATTTTTGTGAGGCCTATAAACTGTTTTATGATTACATTATGTCTGATTTCTGATAATTTATTATAATCGCATCCCTAAATTTAATTGATAGAGTTGAATATAAATATCAAAAAATCAATTTAATGCCATCTAATTAGCATTCAACTCATTTTTGCGACGAGAAGTCCAAAGGGACTTTATAGAGAGTGTTAATTAAAAAAACACTAATGGCGTTACACTTTTTTTATAATGCAAAAAGAATCCCAGAGGATTCGTCTTCATCTTCTTAAAATGCCATCACCATTATTGAATTTAGATTTCCATGTATAGACGCAGTGCTATGTTAGTCCACCTGTTTATCCCGCGTGTGCGAAATAGTTGCCCAGAATGTTAGCACTGGAGAATTTTGGATACTTTTACACAGGATAGAGAAGCTTTTTTAGGCTATCGTGAAGCGGGATGAATCGTATTGCAAGGGTTAAATCATGTTTTGCATGGATAAATATGAATGCAATGCGTATTTTTCAGCAAATGGAAACCTTTTATTGCGTGTTTTTCAATTATAACGTATTCGACTGATTAAAATCGTGCATCATTATCAAGTTTCAACACATATTTCGCCGCATATTCCCAAAGGGTCGGGGGCAAAAAAACGGGGGCGACGAAAGACTGCGCGAATGAAAATTCCCGCGGGACGAATTTTTCTAGCTATGTAGAACAACTTCCAAAATTAATTAAATGTATTTCAATTTTCCGCATACGTTTTGTGCTGTCTCCCGCGATACTAAATAGTCACGAAGCACTTCGCTGACCCCATGGGTGTTTTAAAACAGAAAGAACTGGGTTGACGTTGACAAATGTATTCTTTTAGAAGTGTGCTCAATCAACTGCGAGAAGACCGCGAAATTAACAATTTCAAAATAGAACGACCGCATAATATATACGTGAGCTAATGCTAATTAATCATAACCCTTGGCGGACGTTTGATCTACTTAAAGTGGACATTAAGCGCGTCGCTTAATTGAATTAATTATTTTGAGTAAAAACTTACCTTTTTTTCGCAGTGTTCTGCAAATAGATAAACCGGATTAGTTAGCATGTGCTGTTTGAATATGGCAGACGATACAAGGCAGACATGTTGGATGTCATAATATGTGAGCTTATGTTACATATCAGTCTTTGTGTGCACAAAAGAGGAAATAATGTTGAGATATGCTGTCAAGGGCTTTCCTTTTTGTGAGCCGTCCTTTTTACATGGCTAAACATGCACTAAAGTTCTATATGACTGAACATTTTTCTAGTTTGAGAATTCTCTCGTCTCTGAAAAGCAGAGGAGGCTTTACATTTAACATTCAAAGAGGATGACGCAGTAATTTACTATGTATGTCATATTCATGGATACCGTATGCTACATTATAATAATTTGAATTAAAGCTACTGTTAATATGTGTGCGATATAGAAATGATAAAATGATAGCCTTGGTTGCAGGAAGATGTTTTCTTCCAGCCGGTATACCTGTCTCGCAGCGGATACCGAGTTAAATAAAGATCATACAGATACCTATTCAATATTTGTTGGTCCAAATTCAAATTAACTGGTTCTATAAATAATCAGTCAATACCAGTACGTCACGGAAACGTGAGGTCTGCTGAAAACATCGTTGCTGTGCGTGAGAGTGTACGGGAGAACCCGAGGCAGTTGATATTTCATCATCTGAATCAGTATAAAATCTAACGATGATGATATTTTAATTAATGTTGAAAACTACATCCATGTTTAATCAAGGGAATCAATATTAAAAAGCACGTCCTAAAACCACAGTTATTCCTAAAAGGGTGGGATGACGCCTCTAAGGCGAACGCACGTTCCTCTGTCGTCTATTAAAAATTCGTTACTAAATCTACATGATAAAAAACGTTAGATTCTGTTCTATCTAATTAATAACATTCTATTTTTTTTCAAAAAAAATGTCAATTCAGAACGCGCATTTTAAATAAGGAAGTTTCCCTGCCGCTTAAATTAATAACTTTGATATTATAATGATTAATAAATATTAGGAACATATACAGATATAGACATCGAAGAATAATAAATAAATGTAGGAAAGTCCATTTGGTAAAATACCTGAAGCTGCCAACTAAGTTAAAGTGCCTAAGTTTCATTTTTTATTGTTGAATCCTTGAACCAATAACTTAATTATGGCTAAAAAATAATCGAGTTTCTTGAAAATTTAGTGATATTTTGGTTATAAAATAATCATCGCTTAACCGGTACGACTCTCACCGGCAAGTTCAATAACAAGACAAAGTTGGAGTTAAATTTTTACCTGTATTCGATATTTCGAATCTCCTGTCGGGTTCATGTTCGCGGTTTAACCTTTTGAGGAAGGAGCAAATTTAAAATCGTTGAAGTTGTTGATGCTTTACATCGAATATGTCAGATCCTATCAGCGCAAGACAATCTTCAATTCGAGGTACAACAGTCAATTGTAAATAAACACTGTTGATAGCATACAAGACCACGTCATTACTTTACATAAACAAATACATAAAAAATCGATTCATTTTGCTCCCGCTTTAGAAGGAAATGATAATTTAACAAAGACT